>SJXQ01000854.1:169066-176038 GCA_006408695.1 Aepyceros melampus
AAAGGGGTGAGAAGTTCTGAAAAAGTCGTGGACAAAGAAGTCAGCAATTATCCCTGGCGCTAGCAAGTTACCTTTCAGAATGAAGCGAAGTTTAGCCCACTTGGAGCTGAATTTTGAACTTACAGTGAGGTGTATGGGGTTCTTAGTCTTCCTTTGCATTACAGATGGTCTTATTACCCCCGAATTGAGAGCTTGCAGAAATTATTACTCTGAGGAGAGTGAGGCTGAACGCCCGCCCGGTGGAAGCGGAAAGGCCCATATTCTTTGTCCTTTTTTGGAAAGGTATTGGGGGCCCGAGGGAGAGTTAACTGCACATTAGTTTGTAGGCCAGTTAACTTCCCTAAGATACATAGTTACTCATAGAAGCCCCCTGTTACAGTGAAAAGCCACAGTCACTGACCCAAGATCAGGCTGTGACTGATCTTTAAAGGAGGACGTTTTTGGGGGTAATGGCTGTTGTAACCATACGTATCCATGAGAAATTAGCTCAGCTTGGCCTAGTGGTGGTAAAGTCTTGGTTGCTGGCAGATTGGAACTGATTTCTTAATAAAGTTGGCTTCAAGGGCAGACCCCTACTCTGGAGCTGCTGCAGGGGGCTCTTGCTTTTGCTTTAGGGTACTCATCCCAGCACCTGGACCGTGGTTCACAAACTCATCTCCAGATGGAACTTGGCCTCTTGGTCCAGTAGGAAATGGCCGTCGTATCTAGAAATGCCTCTCCTCATGGTCACACGTGGGCCTAACTTAGCAAGTGCCTGACAGTGTCCTGAGGAGACTTGCATGTTTTTAGCATGTACCTTCTGTGGTCTTAGGACGGGTCCTTTCTGCCAGGCTTCTGAGGACTGCAGCCCCAGCCAGGTTGCAGCTGGGTGGGCTTCAGCACGTTTCTTTCCCATTACTGCTCTGTGGTTTCACATTCAGACTTCTCTAGAGCCGCGTTTAACAGTCTCTACTTCAGACCCACTCTCTGAAATTTGAAATTTGTTTTGTTTGTTCCTGTTTCAATGCATACCTTGGCTTAAATACTGAAAACATTTTTTTCCCCCTTCTAGGGAAAGGGGTTAAAAAAAAAATTCTTTTCTTGAATGAAATCAGACTGCCTAAAAGTTCCTTCACTGTAGCGCATATTTGAATGGGAATGTGGGCTGATCACGTCTTTAAGTCCACTTTGAAAAATTCTACCGAGTAGCCCCGAAGCAGGCTGTTTTTGGCGACCTTTTCTTCCAGCCCTGGGCGTCCATCCGTAAATAGCTGCCCAGGCCTTGCCGTGAGTGTGAGGAGCAGACTTCTGCTCTTGGTGTTTGCGCTGCTTGTCGGTGGCAGCGATCCCCACAGACACAGGGTCACATTCCAAATGTCCGCAAATTGGTTGCTGGTAACGAGGAACATGTTATTCCGTGGAAGACTTGCCCGGTTCCTGGCGGCTTGGTGCCTGGTGCAGTCCCCAGCTCTCCTCTTGCAGGTTTGGGGTGCCTAGACACCTTCTGGTGGCAGCGAGAACCCTGGCAGGCAGGTCTCACGGTCAGGGGGGAAAGGGGGGTTGATTCTAGGGCAGCGGCCTCTCCTCCCAAGTCCAGCTCTCTAGACCCCGGGAGGGTAACTTTTGCCTATGGCCCCTCAGGACCAACAGGAGGGAAGTTGGAGCCCGCTTCAGGGAGGCCTGCAGGGCACCTGTGTGGCCCAGATCCCTCCTGGGCTGAGCGTGGTGGGCAGGGGTCGTCCCCAAGTGGCTCATTAGTAGAAGGGATGAAGGCAGCAGAGGAGAGACTGTGCCCGCAGCGGCTTTAGCATCTTTAGCCGGGCGCTGCAAAGCAGGGATGACGACGGCCAGTTGCCCAGAGTGTATCTACTCTCCCAGCACTTTGAGCACGTGTCCTTCGGAGAGCCTCAGTCGTGCATTCTTGAAGCTTCATGAGGATGGATGCACCCGGCGAGTGCTGCACTGTGGAAGAAGTCGGAGGTTTTAATCCCTCGGCTGTTTCTTGGGAGGCGGTGTGTGGTGGAAAGCAAGCAGTGGAATCCAGAGGCACCGTGGCCGCCAGTGGGTCTGGCAGGCACGGCAGGGCTGGGGCACGGAGTGCTGAGCTATATGGGATGTGCAGAGGTCGGGGGGCAGGGTTTGCGGGGACAGGAGGTTGGGGGCAGAGGCCAGAGGCCGTGTGGAGTCACCCGAAAAGACCAGAAGGCCCTCCGCTTGTCCACAGCTTCACCTTCTTCCGTACTAGATACACTTTGTAAAAGGCCGTTCTACACGTGCGTGGTAATGGGTGACTTTCTACCCTTTATTTTGGTGTTAACAACATTCTTAATGAGTGAAGGCTTAACAGTTTATACGAGTTATAAAATAATGCTTTGGGCTGTTTTAAGTAGTTAAGTACCTTAAAGTGTATTTAGAACAAGCTTTCCCCCAATTGTTTCTGTATAAACGCTGCAACTTCTTTTTTTTTGTATTGAGGACAAGAGAGTAATGAAGCCAGCTGGGAGTTGAGGTTGGTTTAGTTGATGTCTCTAAGGAGACATTTTTTTCCCTGCGATTTTTCCGAAGGAACAGTGCTTATATGCCTAATTTGGGCCACATGTTGAACCTGGATCACATCCACTTGTGTGTATATGTTTCTTGCAACAATAAGTGTGTGTGTAGCCCAAGATTATTAACTGTGGGTAGACAACATGCTTTAATTCTTAAACTATCATCCCGACAAGAGTCCCAGGGAGTGAACTCCTGATTGGGCTTCATATCTTTTATCAGTGTTTCACAGAGGGAGTTTTAAAAGATGGGGTTGAGTGAAATCATTTAGACGTCTCATCTTTATTTTGATCTTGGCGTGTATAACTGTGCTGTGCTGGGAAGAGAGAATTCACGACAGTCGCAGAACTGGGACTGATGGAAGAAAGTAACTCATTACTTTGTAGATACTGTTCCTTTTCTCCTCCCCCCTGCTTTTTTTTTTTTATTGTCCCAGCCAGGAGCCCTCTTGGCAGAGACCCCACTGGTCGTGGAGGTGGAGGTAGCTGAGATCTGGTATACCTGTGAGTCCTTTGTATTTTCACATAGCTGACTCATGACCAGTGAGGGACAGAGGCCCCTGAATTCTTGTTAATGGTGTCTCCTCACCTTTAATCCTGGCAAGGTGACAAAGGACTCATTTATTCTCCAAGTGATCCATCGACATTTCTTAAGTAGAGGGGAAAACTGGGAGGGGTTAGAGTGGAGACACCACCATCTGGACAGCACTGGATGCAGAGAGCTGGTGGCCGCCACTGCTCCCCTTTTGCTAATTTTATTTTATTAAACTTTTGAATTTCTTTTGTTAATTTTAAGTAATGTATAATCTAAGTTTTGATTTTTTTTTTTTTTTTTGGACCCAAGACTAATCTAGATGTTACTAGTTTTTTGGGCTGTTACGAACAAAGCTGTTGTAAATATTCATGTACAAGATTTTGTGTGGACATACGCTCTATTTTTGGATAGATACCTAGGAGTGAGATTGTTCAGTGGCTGGGGAGTGAGGGTTGATTTTATGGGAGCTGCAAACTGACTTTTGAAGTGGTTGTCCACGTTGCATCTCCGTCATTGGTATCAGAGTTCCGGTGTTTCTGCATTCTTGTCAGCACTCGATCTTGCCAGTCTTTTTAATTTTAGCCATCCTAGTAGGCTTGCAGTGGTATCTCAGTGTGGTTTTAATTTTCATATCCCTGCTGACTCAGGACGCTGAACATCTTTTCTTGTATTTATCTGGATGCCTCATGAGCTTGAACGTCTTTCATGTGCTTATCGAGCACTTGAATATCTTTTGTTGTGATTCTCAAAAAAATCTCTTGCCCCTCATCCCTGAACACACTTTTTGGGGTCATCTTTTTGTGTTTCAAGAGTTCTTTTATGTTTTTGGAGTCAGGTCCTTCCTCAGGTCTGGATAGTGTGTATTTTCCCCCCAGTCTGTGGATTGCTTCTTTATTTTCTTCTTAATATGTCCTTTGAAAACTAGGTATTTCTTAATTTTGATGAACTTCAATTTACCTTTTTTTTTTTCTTTTTAAATTAGGTTTTTTGTAGCCTACGCAATCTTTGTACGAGGTTTCTTAGCCTTAGCACATTTGACATTTGGCCTGAATAAATATTTGTGGGGTCTGTTCTTTGCACTGTGGGATGTTAAGAGCACCCCGTCTTCCCAGGTGGCTCAGTGGTAAGGAATCTGTCTGCCAGTGCAGGAGATGTGGGTTCAGTCCCTGGGTTGGGAAGATCCCCTGGAGAAGGAAATGGCAACCCACTTCGGTATTCTTGCCTGGAAAATTCCATGGACAGTGGAACCTGGTGGGCTACAGTCTGTGGGGCGACAAGGAGTCTGACATGACTGAGCACCCAAACACACATTTCCTGATGTTTTATATAGGAAGCTTGCAACTGAGTTTGTAAGTGAGTTCAGGCTGCAACTTTCTTGCTGTATTATTCTTGGATGAATTCAGTATCAAGAATGTTTTGCTTTGTGGGAAGAGCCAGTTAGTTTTTAGTATATTGTATGATACGGAATAGTTTTTGTATAGGGGGGACAATTTCTATTCCTTAAATTTCGGTAGAACGCAGTAGTAAAACTGTCTGGGCCTTGTGCCTTTGTGGAGATAGAATGTAGTGGGAAGAAGAGTTATGATTACTGTTTCAGTTTTGTCTGTTTACTCAGATTCTATGCTTTTTCTTGAGCAAGTTTCGATAATCTGTGTTTTTCTAGGAAATTATCATTTAAATTATGTATTTACATATAAATATGTAGCATTTACTCTTATGCTTTTGGAAATACCTTTTGAATCTGTAGGTAAATTTAAAAACTTCCTGATGTTAATTTATGTATTTTTCCCCTTAATCAGGTTTACTAAAGATTTTTCTAGTCTTTTTAGTCTTTTCAAAAGAACTAGTATTTATTTTATCATCTTTGTCACCATTAATTTTTATTTTATTTATGCTCTCTGTTGTTAACTTTTAAAATTTCTTTAAAAATTTTTAAAATTTTTCTTAAAAATTTTTTTTTCTTTAAAAAATTTCTTTCAGTGCAGTAGAGTTGACTTACAATATTATGTTAATTTCTGCTTCACAACAAAGTATTCAGTCATACCTGCATGTTCTTTTTTATCTTCTTTTCCACTTGGTTTATCACAGGATATTGACTATAGTTTCCTGTGCTATACACTAGGATTTTGTTGTTTATCTTTTTTCCCCTAATTTAAGTTGAAAGCTTAGATCTTTTAAATCAGCTTGCATGACTAAACTATGAATTTAAAGCTGTGTGTTTCTTTGTCCTGAGTATTATGCTACTTACGGGTTTTGATACATAGATTTTTCATCCTTCAATTCTAAATATTTTCTTCTTGTACCCAAAAATGCTATTTGAACTTCTTGGATCCACCAGTTTTTAAAAATCTTTCATTCTCTAGGTAAATGGAATTTTCCCCTCATGTGGGCAGTAAGAGTGTGAAATTGTGGCCCAGAACCTTGTTGAGTTGGGTGTTCAGTGTGTTTGGGAAAAAAAGGTTCTCTCTTTGGGTCAAAGTTTCCTTATTGTGCTGTTCAGCCTTTCTTTATCATAACATATACTCCGTCCTGCTGGGTTTGTCATTTATACTTTGTATCTGACTGCCACTATGGGCAGGGTTCCAGAAGAATGGCTTCTGTCCTGTTTCCCAGCCTAGCAGTTCTGTTGTTTGTGAGCTCTTCAACTTTTTTCTGCTTCTTAGAAACGTTCCAGCAGGGTCTAGAGTTGATGTATACTCACAGCTGCCTCTTCATGGTTGCCACGACTTCCCTCATCTCTTGGAAGACTTAAAGCTCTCCTCGGATTGCTCTATGAATTGCTCTTTCCTTGGGCCCAGTGTCTTTGTTGGCATTTGTCATCTCATTTTCATGGTGTGGGTGCCCTTGCGACGGCTGGTGCCTCTTGATTGTGCTCTTTGCATCGAGCCTCCGCTGGGACGTTTGTGGCCTCTTTTTGCGCAGCTGTGCAGGATGGAGCTGGGAGCAGTTGTTGACGCTTGGCTGCAAGTTGCTGGGGGGAGGCCGGGGGATGGGCAGGGCGTTCCTCTGGCTAGTGTGTCCCTGTGGCTGGTCTTAGGTGCTTTTCCGTCCTCCCAATATCACTCCCAGCCCTGTTCCTGCTCGGAGACAGCTGCTGGGCCCTCGTTGATGGCCGCTGGCAGAGGACAGTGTGTTCTGCCTGTAGCTGGAGTCCGCAGAGCTGGATTTCTGAGTTGGCTGTGGCCAGTCACCTCTCTCCTCTGCGTCTCAGTTTCCTCCTCAGGAGGGCTGGGAGTGGAGTTTTGGAGGTCACTGTCCTGCTTTCGAATATGGACTCTTTCTCCTCTTTACTAGTTGGAAAGCCTCGTGGGCCAGTTAACTGACCTGCTGAGGTTTTGATTTTCTTCTGTGTCAAATCAGGGCGCTAATCACGTTTTTAGGGTAGTGTGAGAACCAGAGTGTGTCTGGGTGCCCAGCCATCCTTAGTGGTCATAAACAGTGGTGGTGGCGGTGATTGCTTGCTTTCTGCAAGTTAGGGCTCTGCGTGTCAGGTCAGTGTTATTTTTAGCTGGTTCCTCTGCAGCCCCCTGGTTCTCTTAGTGTCCAAGGGCTTTTTGCCTCAACACGAGGGCATTTCTTCTTCATCCATCCTGTACATTGGCACTCCATGGGAAAGTTCTTTTGAGTAAGAAGAGTTTCCATCATTTAAAGTTTTAAAACCACGGGGCTGTGTGATTCTCAGGGTCTAGTTTGCATCCAGGCTTCTGCGGTTCTGAGGCTCCATCCTTCAAGATTCCTCCAGCTCCCGAGTAGCAGAAAGCCCAGCTCGAGTTTGCTTACACAAGGAGGAGCTTGCTGATAGGAGGTGTGGGGTTGGGGCGGGTGCCAGGTGCCATATGTCGGGTGGCCCCAGGCCCTTTCCTGCCTTTTTCTTGGCATTGTCCTCCTTCCTGTGGTGGCCGCATTAGTCTA
>SJXQ01000854.1:177191-191934 GCA_006408695.1 Aepyceros melampus
GTCTGAGATTCCAGGGCGTCTGCTGTAGGTGGGGACTGGGTGCAGGAATGCAGGCCAGTGGGAAGCGTTGTGAGAGCCCTTCACCAGCTTCACAGTGCCGCTCGACTTAAGAACCAGCTGCCACGGGCGGGGTTTTGAGGTGCCTGGAGTGGTGCGTCACGCCTATTTCTGTCCTCATGGTAACCAGCGCGGGGGGCCAGCCTGTGTGCCCCCTCCACAGCTGGGGTGGGTGGAGGGGAAGATCCTAGCCCCTCTGGGTTCTGCGAGCATGAAGTTTGCCCTTCGGATGGGCCAGAGACCTTGGGTGGGATTTTTATGTTGTTGCTTTAAGATCCTTCCATGGATCTCTGGAGGGTGGCTTCCCCCTCCAGGGCGAGGGGGTGGGTACAATTTTGAATGTGTCACTCTTCAGTTTGGGGCTCAGAGATGTAAGAAATCTGAGGTCGTGAAAGTTATCAATTCGAGTTTTGTTTTGGGGTACAGAGGGGGCAGGGAAAGATGAAGGAATGTGGAGACAGTGAAGCCTGGCCTTTGCTGGCCGGGGAGATCTTTTTAAATCAGAGCCTGTGTGTTTTAAGGGAATGGGAGCCCACTCCAGCATTCCTGCGCGCAGAATCCCATGGACAAAGGAGCCTGGCGGGCTACAGTCCGTGGGGTCATGTGCAATTCTTCCCACGTACGTGTGTGCGGGAATAAACACGCGGCGTGCACGTGGAGAGCTTGTCCAGGAGCCTCCCGGCCACCGGATGTTGACTTGTAACATTAGTTTGTCGCCATCTGGGTGACTCGCTCTAGTCAAAAGCCAGTCAGACATCTTCAAAACACTTGTTTGGTACTGAAAGCCGCTCCCCAGCATCCTGGCCTGCAAACAGAAACCCCAAACCATGAGCATGGACGTGCTGAAGGGTGGCTTCTTAGAAGTGACGAGGATGTGTCCCCGCTGAGTCACCCCTTCGCGTCCTCTGAGGCCCCTCCGCCTGCCATCTGCCGGAGGAGTGTCACTCACCACAAACAAAGCGAGAACCCGCGTGGCTCCCTCTCCCCCCGTTTGAGTGTCCATCCTTTGGCGGAGGCCGGGTGAGTTAGCTGCTTGGGTGAGTGAGCGAGCCTGGGGAGAGGCGTATGAGGCGGGGCTGTTGTATGGAGGGTGCTGGGTCCGCAGGCCTGTCTGTAGGAGGGGAGCTTTTGCTTTTTTTCAGGAAGCGAGGGGGTCACCTGCGCATCTGACCCGGGGAAGGGTGTGCTAGGCAGAGGGATCACGTTATCAAGTGTTCCAGCTGGGATGCTGGCTGACATGGCTGGGAAATGGCAGTGGGGCCGACATGCAGCAAGAGCAAGAAAGAGGGTGGGAGACGGGAATTTCCGGAGAGGGTTGGCTGGGGCCACGTCCTGTAGGCCATCAAGAGTGACTCTGGAAGAGCATGTGTAGGTGTGTTTAACTGAATCCCTTTGCCGTGCAGCAGAAATGGGCACAATGTTGTAAATCAACTCTATTTCAATAAAAAATATTTAAAAAAAAGAATGACTCTGGATTTTATTCTGAGGGAGGCAGGATCCTGGGAGGATTTTGAGGCCAGGAGTGACCTCGGGTAGGGACGGCCCAAGGGGGATTTTTGCCGGACCAGGTAAGTGGTTATAACAGATTGGACCAGGGTCGTGGTGCAGAGTAGTCCGATTTTGGGGACTTTGAAGGTGGAGCTGGTGGACTCTGCCTAGGACTGGATGTGGGGTGGGGTGGNAGGCAGCCTTTCTCTTGTCCTAGGGGCTTTGAAGGCAGGGTGCTGGGTCTGCGAGGGTTTGGGGGACGTTGATGATGGCCTCTGAGGGGACTGAGCCTTGAAGTTTGATCTCTATGCTGTGGGCCGAGTTAATGTTAAAGGCTGTTGAGTTCTGACATCCATGTGATGATTAAGGAGGAGGTTCAGCCTGTAATTCAAGCCTTCATTTTGCATTTGAGGAACAAAGTAAGAAAGCACCCAGATTGTAAAAGGGGCCTCATGGAGCACAGGGTTGAAACCCTGGCCTGCGTCCTGGGGCCGTAGAGTTGCTGGGAGCAAAAAACGCAGCAACTGCAGCAGTGGGCTCACCGGCCAGCCTTGGAGGCAGATCTCGGGTGCGGAGGGCCGTGGCCTCTGGGTTCCTGGAAGCCCATGTAGGAAGAGCGTGTCTGTCCTTTACCACAAGTTTCCGATCCATCAGGCCTTTGTTCTGGTGGCAGCTGGTGGCTGCGTGGTGCGGGCTTGGGTGGGCCCGAGTGCCTGTCCTGTTCTGAGAGATTCCAGGAGGCAGCTGGTGTGCGTGTGTCTGGGTGTTTGTTCTGAGCACCCCCCCACTCTCTGTCTTGAGCTTCATCAGCTCCATGGAGCTGGCCCCCAAACCAGGCTCCCACCCCTATCCTGGCAGTGTCGTGAGGTCACAGTCCTTTCGAAAGGATTTAACTAGGCCAACTCAGTTTTTAACCCGTCTTTGAGTCCTGCTGTTGATCCAGATGAGAGCTTAAGTGACAGTCCCTCAACAGCTCCACGTTTCCAGTCTTGTTTTCCTGGTGGTGGCTGTAGGGTGGATGACTCTTGGTGACTGGAAGGTGAGGCTCTGAGTGCTCAAGTGTGTTCCCCAAAGCTGGGTGGGGGTGGGATTCAGGCCCACGGGTGTGGGCTCCTTCCCCATCCCTTGGCACCTCGTGGCTTGCCTTGGCTTCTCGGGACTTCTCCCGGACACCCAGGGTGCTGGCATTAGAGCCGTGCCTGCCGACCCCCTGGCGCTCCACGCTCAGGCCACTGGAGTCTCTCCTCCAGCGTGATCGCTCTCCAGACCCCTGGCTTCCTGCTCCCAGACCCTGTGTCACTGCAGGGAAAACCAGAGATTAATGTCTGGCATTTCCTTGCCTTTTTTTTTTCTTTGCTGGCCTCGTATCTTTATCCACAGCTTTGTGGGTTTGTTAGAATAGGAAGTGAAGTACTTCCTATATAAGCTTTGGCCACGATGCTCTATCAAACTCTTGTGTCCCCCCTGCGCCTGCAGATCAGGGTGCGTATTCCTCGGGCCAAATCAGATACTTCTCTCGTCGTGTCAGAAGCAGAGAGTTATTGACAACAGGGGTTACATTATGCTCTTGACATTTCTGCTGAAAATGTGCGTTTTGGAAACCCTGCCTCCTTTCCCCCTGCCACCCCTCCCCTCTCCCCACCATCCTCCCCCTTTGCTACTTTAGGAGACTGTTCCAGATTTTCGAGGGTCGGTGGTCCGGAGGGATGAGCTGAGAAACTCTCTGATAATGATAAGAGGCAGTGGTGAGCCAAATGTTCCCTGAGTGTTTCGTTAGAGCCCTTGGATGTAGGCCAGAAGCAGAGAAATCTTTTTTTTTTTTTGCCGTTCAGGTTGGAAAGACTTTGCATTCCCCTCGTCCCCCAGATTTGGTATTGGCTGCTCACTCTAGATTTAGAAAAACAGTCCTCTAGCCCGTGACCATGTTATATGAATTTACTTGTATGCCACCAACTTTTTTTTTTAAGGAAACCAAATTATAGATTCACACATGCTTGTTAATTTTACTGCTGGTTCCATTGTGCCTCTAATCGCTTTATATGCTGATGATTGTAGGCCAGTCGTCACATGTTTCATGGCCACATGACCATTTTCACCATAACCCCAGGACCTGTGGGAGTGAGGGAACTAAGATCTCTAAAGAGTATGGGCAGAATGAAGGTTCATGGAGCTGCTTTGTGTTGGAGGGGAAGGGACTCAATTTTCTGAGATTTTTTTTTCTTTTTTCTTTAAGGTGTTGGCATTCCAAACATTTTATAATTAAACTGTATGTACTTCGTCTTATCTATTTTTAAAATTTTTTACCTATTTTTGGCTCTGCTGGGTCCTGGTTGCTTTGTGCAGGTTTTTCTCCAGTTGCAGTGAGCTGGGGCTGCTCTTGCTTGCAGTGCACCGGCTTCTCATTGCCGGGGCTTCTCTTGTGGCCGAGCATGGGCTCTAGAGGCAGGGGCTTCAGGAGTTGCAGCTCACGGGCGTAGTTGCTGCTCCTCAGCATGTGGAATCTTCCCGGGCTAGGGATCGAACTCACGTCTCCTGCCTTGGCAGGCGAATTCTTATCCACAGCATTATCAGGGAAGTCCTAGACTTCAGTTTAGATGTTAGCTGTTTTTAAGAATTAGAAAGAACCCCACAGTGTATTTGCAGAGTGTTACAGTTTTGCGGATATTCAGTGCTGATGTATACGAAAGCTTGGGAGGTGTCCTGAGGAACCAGCGTCAGATAGCTGAGAGGAGTCGTCCAGTTATAGCCATCTGGCTTTTTCTTTGCTTTCTCTCTTTTGCACGGATGTTGGCACCACGTTGGGTAGAGATGGCTCTGTTTCTCTTCGTGAACCTTTCTGATCTCCAGGCAGTTGTGATGGTCAGTTAGATCGGCTTCTTCCTTGCTGCCCCCAATTTGGTCCTGTTTTGACTGGGTTGGGCTCTCAGTGTGGCATTTGCCGGAGAGAGTATTGGGAAGGTAGGAACACCCTGCCATCTCTGGATTGGTTGATGGCCTGCTCGTTGTGTGCTTCCTTCTAATTGGTGATCTTCTAATCGGTTGCGTGCCAACCCTTTTCAGGGTATTATGAAATGTAAACCAAATGAGATTAAAATGGAACCTCCAGGCCTCGGAACCAATGCAGACTGACTGCTATCGTCCAAGGTGGTCTCGGCAGAGGCCATGGGATCACGGTCAAGGGCAGATGGTCTCAAGCTTTCTTGAACTGAGGGACCACAGCCTGTGTCCTCAATTTATCTGATGAGGTGAATCGTCCACCCCAGGGCCTATCTCAGCCACAGAATTCAGTTTGAGACCCAGGTTTGAGATCCCCTGGAGAAGGGAAAGGCCACCTTCTCTAGTATTCCTGCTTGGAGAATCCCATGGACAGAGGTCTCTGGCGGGCTACAGTACTTGGGGCTACAGTCCATGGGGTTGCAAAGAGCTGGACACGACTGAGCAGCACTCAGTGAGCTCAGAAAAGTGTCTTTTTTGATCAGTATGATGTGGGATGGCCTGGATCTTCACAGAAGTCTTCACCAACAGCTCCTCCCCAGGGGCCATGCTCAAGTGCATTCACTCACTCTGGAAATCGGCACTCGGGGTCTGCCATTTCAGGGGCATCTATTGAGACAAGACTGACGTTCCTAAAGTCTCCTGGAATGCTTTGCTAGCTTCACTGTTGTACTTAAAAGTAAATATCTTCTGAAAAGTTTAAAAAAAAAAATTGAAAAAAAATCGCAGGTAAGTGAGGCAGTTAGTCTTAGTGTGAGCATTTGCCCTCGGGGCTGGGATGGACCTGGGCTAGTGTCTGGCGTTGTCATTTCATAGTGGTGTGATGTTGAACAGGGGGTTTCATGTCTCTGAGCCGTGGAGTCTGGCTCTAAAGTGGAGGAGTTCGAGAGAGTTGAGTAACTGTGTACAGTGCGCGGGCAGCCTGCTGTGCAGGCGTTAGGCCCTGGGGTCCACTGGCCGGTTTCCCTCCCAGCCTGCCAGCATATGTTGATTCTGTCCATGTATATGTCACGATGTCGTTCTGGGACGGAGGACACTCCTGTCCTGAGTCACGGGGCAGTGGGGGATGCCAGGCACGTAAGGTCTAGCAGTGGGTGGTGGGGAATGCCAGGAGGGTTAGTGTCGGAGCTGAGGATCACGGCAGGGGCCAGCCATGCGGCCCGGAGGGCACTGCGTGCAGACCCGTGTGTCTAATTGCCAGGTTTGCTTTGAAGTGAACTTGGGAGTTTGCAAGAGCGGGAGGGGGACATTGGCTACTGATGTTTCATACTCTGGAGAAAGAGGTAGCTGGCAAGGATTTTGCTTGCGTGTGCTTTTCGAAGCCAGGGTTCTTGTCCAGGTGGTTTTGTGTCCAGAAGAGCGCTGCTAACTGAGGTTAGGCTGTCTCCTCGCAGGATTGGAACTGATTGTAAGACCCCAAAGTGGGCAGGGCCTCTGGGTGCTGTTTTCCAAAGACCGCACACTTCCTGGGGTTCTCCTGCTCGTCTCCTCACATCCTGTTTCTCACAGATGAGATGGGGGACAGCTTAGAACCACGGTGTCTCATAGAAATCTTGGCCTGGTAGGAGAGTCAAAAGTTTCGTGAAGATGCCCACTGGGCTTTTACACTATCTGCATGCTAGTCGATGCTTGTAAAGGAAATATGTTTCAGACATTTGTGTGTGTGTGTGTCTGAATAAAGACTACATTTCCACCCAACTTGGAGATATTTTCTTCCATGGTTTGTTCCCTGCTAAAAGTTTAAAATTTTAATATTACAGCTCATTTTTCTCTTTGGTCTGACACGTTAGACTCATTTTTTCCTGTTAGTTTCCCCGCTCCCCCCCCCTTTATTTATGTAAGCCCAAAAAGCTTAGTGTAGAATATAGACTTTTCTGGGAATCTCAGCTGAATGGTCTCAGTTGCTTGGCTCTTAAATAAATCTTACTGTTGTGTTTCCTCATTTTGGCTGTACGTGTTCACCTCATGTAGAGAATTTTCTAGTGGAAAACTTTTGGATGAAATATTATTATTCCTCTAACATTTCATTAAATTTTATTTAGTCTATGTGCTTTTATTGTTTCTGAAGCCATTCTCATTCTCAAATACGATCACAGTGCTTTAAAACTTAAGCATAAATTTAAAGACTGATTTCGGCCTCGGCCATTCTGGTAGTTTGCCTTTCAATCTTGGCAAGGAGGCTAGAATTATCTAGTGCCAAACGCGTAGTTCTCTCAAGTGCTAACGGATATTTATTTGACTTTCACATTTAGGGAAATGATCTTTAAAACGTGTTTATTAAGGATGATAATTTAATCTAACTAAGGGGCAAGCAGTTGACGCTATAGGTTTTGGAATATGCTTCGTGAGTTTTCAGATCGATGATTTCAACTGAACAATCATTCCCGAGCTCCTAAGGATACAAGGCGTTGGGCGTGTGTGTCTGTTTTAAAGCAGACACGTGTCTGTTGGAATCGGACCCTCTCAAGCGCTGACTGAGGACTCTTCACCCGAGAGCTGCAGTTTAGGTTTGTGAGTCGCTGCCTAGTGTTGGTGGTTCACTGAAACCCTTGAAGACACCCAGCACTCGAGTACTTTCACAGCACCCTCCCCCCCTTACTCCCAGAACCACTTTTCATTTTGATTAATCTTGACAGAACGCAAATATGAAATACAAGTAGAGAAGAGAAATACGATTGACTCGGGCAGCGTCTTTCTAGGAACTCTGATTGCCACATCATCAGGACAGCACCCCCCCATTTCCCTCTCTCCTCTCTTTTCTGCTCCACTCACACATGCTGTTTACATCTGCCTTATTTAACTGTCACCTCTGCAAACATGGCAGTGGGTTTCTGTTTTAAGAAAAGCGTAGTCTTTTCAGTCACCACGTGCATTTCTTTAGAGCTGATTGCTACCGGTTCACTCGCTCTGAAATACCTGCACACAGCTCTCAAGTTGTGGAACACTTTAGTGATGCCAGTGCTTTAAATTTGGTGTCTGCTATTCTGGAAAAACTTAGGGGCCCTGTGTAAGAGATTCACAGTTTGCCTTAATTAACTGTATTTAATAGAAAAGCCTACTAATACTCTGCACATAACAACACTAGCTGAAAATTTTAAGGAAAGATCCATCGTGTGGATCTTTGAGCAGCCTGTTTTTGCTTCAAGTTCAGAATCAAAACTGCTTCCTTTAATCTGCGTGACCAGGTGTTCCCATCTCCTGGATCTCATCTGCTGCTCTCTCTGTCTACCGCTCCAGCCACAGGGCCCTCCCTTCCCCTGGTTGCTCATTTTGTCATTCAAGTCTTAGCCTGAGTTTGATCTCAGTTACTCTTCTGGATTCCAATCACGTTTTGTTACTTTGTTACTGTTCTGTGCTAGAAGATGGAATTCTCCTATGTATTTGCTTACCTGTTTATTTTCTGTCCTCCCCTGGAATATACACTCCAAGAGGGCAGGGCGTTTTTGGAATAATTATTGCTTGATCATTTCTGTACTCCTCAGTAAGTACTTAAGACTTATTTGTGAAGTGAATGAAGAAAGATTATGAAGGCCAAAAGTAACAGGCCTGGATAGATGGATGACTTGCTCATGCCTGGTATTGCTTGGGTCATTTTCTTGGGCCATGGAACTCTGGACTTGGGGGGTAAAAGGTGTTACTTACTGGTAGGAGGGCTGAGTTTAGTGGTAACTGCATCCGAATCCAGTGTCATCCCCAGGCTGGCGCTTGCCAAAGCACTCCAGCCTGTTTTTCAGGTTCCTTGAGGTTCAGTGGCTGTCAGAACTCCCAGCGGAGCATTCACAGCCCTGCCCGAGTGCTGACGTGTGCCCAGGTCCTTGGTTTCCTGGCAGGGGTCGTTGATCGGTCCCCGGATCTGGGTTCAGGAGCACACGTGGCTCCTTGTCTGCCAGTAACCTTCCTGTTGGGGTTCCTCATTGCTGGATGGGGCTCTTGGGGAGACTGCCCATGGGCAGGGAAGGGTGTGCTGCCGGGAGTTTGTGCCGAGTCAGTGTTCTGACACCCAGTGGAAGGGGAGCCCCGTAAGTGGACTGGTCCTTTGGGGGCTGTATTCTCCCATCAAGCTGGTGCTGCCCACGGTAAGCTCCTGACACATACTTGTGGTTTCCAGGCTTAGCAACCTCAAGGTCTCACACCCGGTTCCTCCACAATTCCAGGGTAGGAATTCTGATTTATCTTCTGTCCTTTCGACAATACTGTTGCATTAATGTACCTTTTGCATTTTGTGAGGAACTTTTTATTTACTCTCGTTTCCTATCTACCCTTATTGAGGAAATTTTTACAAAATTGACCCAGCGTTCTCCCTGGGAAGAGTGGAGAATTGAGAAGCCTTGTTAGGAGAGAAATGACAAACGTTTAGCTGACCCTTGAACAGTGCGGGTGTTAGGAGTGCGACACCGCACCCTGCCCTCCCCACCCCTGTTGAAAGTTCCCATCCAGCTTTAGAGCTCACCCTCTGCGTCCACAGTTTGCATCTGTGCATTCAGCAACCATGGCTTGTGTCGTCTGGTATATGGCAGCACAGTACTTAATGGAAAAAATTCCTGTATAAGTGGACCTGTGCAGTTCAAATCCATGTTGTTCAAGGGTCAGCTGTATTTTGTCCCGAGTATGCAGATCGGTTCACAGACAGTTACTCAGTATCTACTTTGCCAGAGGTTTGAACAGACAGCGAGTTTCAATGCATATAAAATACTTCATGTAGTGAATCAACCAAAAGTTAATTTTGTCTGATTTTGGATCCGTCTCCTGATGGCACAACTTCATCTTGTCACTTTGGGTTTGAACTATTAAAGGTAAAACCAGAACCAGAACTATCTCACGTGCTGTAACTAGTTTTTAAATAAGATAAACAAAATTAAAAACAAACATTTGGCTTTGCAGCATTCCACGGTGATTGGAAAGGTCACTGCCTTAAAACTCAACATAATTCTTGAGCAATTACTTAAATATCTGAGTTGGTATTCTTAAATTAATGGTAGAATTTTAAGTATTTTAATGCTTAGGGAGTCTTGAGGCTGCTTCAGGGCGGATTGAACTAGATCGAGGTGGTATTTAGTGGTTTCTGCCCTGGCTTCTATTCAACTTAACATAGTTTGACTTTAGTATTTTTGGCTAATGAAAGTGTATCTTCTAGGTTATGGTAGTCTTAAGCTTGAATGTGGCTTGAATATGAAACTAGAGAGAAGTTTAATTATTGGCAGATCAGTGACAGTGACAAATTGCTTTTCTTCCTTTCTAGTTATACATGGGAAGCAGTGGATACCAAAAATAACATGCTTTATAAAATCAACATCTGTGGAAATATGGGAATTGCCCAGTGTGGACCATCAAGTGCTGTCTGTATGCATGACTTGAAGACAGACAGATTTCATTCTGGGGTAAGTAAAACTGCCGTTAGCTTACTACACGTGTGGGATCCTGATTTTGCAAAAATGACTCTATGTATGTAAGCTGTCTCTTTAATTATATAAGCTTATGATCCATAATATATATTTTACGTTTTACAGGAGTTCAAAGTGGTAGCAATGTAAATGTCTGCTCTGAGACAGGGTTAGGCTCCTCCCGTCCAGCGGATGTGGTGCCGTCAGTCGTTACGAAGATTGATGCGCCTCTGTGTTTATTGCTACGGAAGGATGTTTCCTATATGGCTCTGCCTTCTCCTGTTTTTTCTTAAACCCTGTCTTTCCTTTTCTCCCTCTTTGACCCCCATTTCCTCTGGTGCCCAGCTCCCTTCCCGCTTGTATCTTTCTGCTTTCTGCTGTGGTGGTTTGAGTTTCAGGCAGTCTGTATTCATGTGGGGTCGTAGATGGTCCCTGGCTTTGGGCTCCCCCTAAAAATTAAATGGTCCTAAGGGCTTCCTCCCAGAGGAAGAAGCACAGACCTCTTTCCTGGGGCTCATTTCATTTGCCCAGCGGCCCTGGTTGTTGTTGTTATTTCTTTGGTCGGGATCCCTTTCCTTTGAGAGAATAATGGGTCCACGAGGTTGATGGCCCTGCCACATTACATGGAGCGTGAAAGGGGCGGATGTGAGAGCAGGAGGTGTCATCCTCGGGGGTGGTGGTGTGGGTGTCATGGTGACCTGCGACCTGGGCCTTTTCGGGGTGAGGTCCGACGGTGCGGGTCAGGGCAAAGTGGACACGGCACGTGACTAGTGGCCGTGTGGCGCCAGGAAGAGGAGACTCGGCTTTGGGGTTGGGAGGGGCGGGTTCCTTTGGTAGCGCCATCTGTCATCTTGAACGCAAATTCCTAAGCACACTTGAAAGGGCTTTTTAGAAAGTAATGTTTAGAAAAAGAAGAGCGAGGTCTGGGAGGTCTGCTGGTCGAGCTCCAGAGTCTGCCTGGCTTCCCTCTCCCCCGACATGGAGACAGTCTCGACTGGGAACAGTGGTCAGAAGGATTGGGGCCCAGGGCAGAGATCTGAGAAGCACCAGCTCGTTCTGAGCTCCTGGGCCAAATTTTACTATTTTGTGATATACTTAAAAAAATCTGTGGGACTTCCCTGGTGGTCCAGTGGTTAAGAGTCCTCACTCCCAATGCAGGGGGCCTGGGTTCGATCCCCCGGCCAGGGAACTAGAGCTTGCATGCCTCGGCAAAGAGGCAAGTTTGCATGCTACAGTTAAGACCCAGGGCAGCCAAATTAAAAAAAAAAAAAGTGCAAATGAGATCATGAGTTTCTTAGTTTGAACAACTCAGGGAGAGAGGCCCCAAGTGGGCCTGTTGGCTGGTGTTACTTAGGTTTTTAGGAAGAGGAAAAGTAGTTTTCCTCTTGATTTTATTATAATACGGGCTATAGTATTTTTGGCTAGTGAAAGTGTGCTTCTAGTTTGTGGCAGTGCAGTAGAGTGTAACATAGTTGGGTACCAGACACATGCAAGTCACTAGGAGGAAGATTTGTGAAGCTGGCACAGAATTTGAGAATGACCAAGTTAGATAGGCTTTGAAAGCTCAGGAAGGAGAGTTGGTATTTTCTGGGGCAGATAGTGAATCCGTTATAAATTCTTTGTGACGGTAACTGGGGGAGGTGATCTGATAAAATGTTTTTTAGAAAGCTGGGCCTGGTGGACTAGGAGAGGTTGGTTGAAAGGGAGAGTTAAAAAAGATGAGTTGTTACTGGTTGACACTGATATAAAACAGCTGTTTCTAATCTCGTTTTACTCCCAGACACACATGACATACTTTTCCTGGGGCCTCAGCCCCCCCCCCCCCGGGGGAGAGAATGGCATGCTAGATGGAGTGTGCTTTCAGCACTGGCGGTTATTGCCCTGCCCTTCAACTCACGAAAGCACACGTGTGTGAGTGAGTGAGAGTGACGCTAACATTAGCACAGGTCGTCTTGAATCAGATCTCGTTTTGCTCATGTGTGTTATGCAGTCAAAATAACTAAATTTGTTCTTATAAATTTAGTTTTATAGCTAATCACAAACTTGGTGAGCACTTACATGCCAGGTGTTCTGTTTCTAAGTAAAAAGTATCTCATTTAATTCATTCATCAACTTCTGAAGGAGATGATCTCATTTCCCTCGTTTTATAAGGGAGAAAGCTGAAGCACTACATGGATAAGCAGCTCGCCAGAGGCTGTGTGGTTGTGGATTTGAATGCTGACAGGCCAGCTGCAGAGCCTGTGGACTTATTTGGCTTCTTGTTCTGCGATCACAGTGTCCCATCAGACAGTTATAGTGCTAATATGGGAACTCTGGTGGGTAACCTGAACTCCTGGCTCTTAGAGGACATTGTTATGCAGTCAAAATAACTAAATTTGTTCTTATAAATTTAGTTTTATAGCTAATCACTAAACTTGGTGAGCACTTACATGCCAGGTGTTCTGTTTCTAAGTAAAAAGTATCTCATTTAATTCATTCATCAACTTCTGAAGGAGATGATCTCATTTCCCTCGTTTTATAAGGGAGAAAGCTGAAGCACTACATGGATAAGCAGCTCGCCAGAGGCTGTGTGGTTGTGGATTTGAATGCTGACAGGCCAGCTGCAGAGCCTGTGGACTTATTTGGCTTCTTGTTCTGCGATCACAGTGTCCCATCAGACAGTTATAGTGCTAATATGGGAACTCTGGTGGGTAACCTGAACTCCTGGCTCTTAGAGGACAGCTGGAAACTAACATCGGTTTGCTAGAAAGGGAAGACAAACGTGAATTTTGGAAAATAACTGCAAAAACTGGAACTCCAGATAGATCAGAGAAAAGAAGAGCTATTTTAGCAACAGATCCAGACACATAGGAGAACTGAATGTATAACCTGAAATTTGGATATAATTAAGCTATGTATCTCCCAGGAAACAATATTAGACATCTCCTTTGTATTGTGTTACAGAGATTATGGATTAATTAAAAGTAAAAAGACAATAGAACATTGCGGGGGGAAACCTAGTAAAATAGAAATATAATCTGAAGGAGGTAGGAATTTCTCTTAATAAATGATAAGAAAAACAATGCAGGAGCAAAATGACAAAGTCTTTAAGAACAGACAATTCACAAAAGACGAAATCCAGATGGTCAATTCAGCTTCATTAGTAAGCCAGGCATAAATGCAAATCAAAGCAATAATGAAATCTAGTTTTCCTTCAGTCACATTGGCAGAAATTTAAATGGTTGAATCATGGAAGGCTGGCAGGGAGCCTAGAAACGGGCACATTCATATATTACTATAGGAAGATGATTGTCCTAACCCTTGTGGGAAGATAATTGTCGATGTGAATTTTATAGTGCCCATAGGACAGTTTTGTACTTACAAACAAATATTAAAAGCTCAACTTTGGTCTAAATAATATTACATTATTTTTGATTAAAAAAATCCTGTATTAGTTCTTCCTTAGGCCAGTGATATTGTTACATACATAAATCTAGCAGAGTTTAGCAATCATTTTTATGGGGTCAGTGAACAACCATTTGGTTCCCTTTACAACCTAGTTGAATCATCTTAATCACATTTTACAATGATTTATGCATTTTATATATTTGATTTCTGTTTAAAGTACTTCAGATAATCTGATCTGACAATAAAAGTTTAAGGATTAACAATAATTCTTATAAATTTAATAGTTTAAATGTAGAAATATGATAAACCTGAAATTCTCTTAGCTGTTCTAATATTGTCACAGTTCTAAATCAGTTGCTTAGTTTATAACCTCTGAATTAGTTGTAACAAACATCACAAGTATATAAAAGTACTGAATGTGTTCACATTCCTCCTAACAGCTTTAATATTAATACCATGATTTTCATTTAATTAATCTTTCTGGAGGTTGAAAATTATGTATCCACTTCATGAAGGCTATTATAGCCCCTTTCACCAAGGTATCAGACTCACTGTTAAGTGAGGTTACTCACCACCAAAGCCTGGGATTCTGACTGGCTTCTTATAGGTGACCTGGGGGTAGGACAGAGTGTGAAATTCAGTTGCTGTTGCTGGTCACATGACTTCATTTACTCTAAGCAGACTGACTCCTAACTGCAGGTTATACTTAATGATTCCTGTGTGCATTCACAGAAATCTACAACAGCAATCCAGTTGATCACTAGATTGACTTTCATGTCTCTTAACATGTGAAAATACCATTTCTTCTTGTGCCTTGTATCTTTCATCTTCAAAAATGATATAATTCTGTTAGATATATAAGATGATACCTGGTGATACCTGGTTGCCTTCTAGGTGTAACTCATATTTTTATCTCATTTAGAGTCTCCCTGATAGTCTAGAATTATCTGTTGCATTTAAAAACTTAGATTCCTGTAATGTCTTTTGTACATAGACTTTTGTACAAAAAAAATTCGTCGTGGCATTGAAAATTGTGGCAAATATGCTGAAACAGCCTAACCATGGAATACTTCAGTACATTGTAGTATATTCTGATTTACTTGGTTAAATCATAACATATATATAATTTTTTTTTAAAAACAGCTAACACTTAATACTCATTTATTGATTTGTAACAAATATTTGAATGAATCAGTCACCAAAACAGACAAAAACCCCTTTTCTTACGGAGCTTACATTCTAGTGAAGTAGAGGCACACAAGAAAGACAGACAGTGGCTAAGTGGGATATTAAGACTGTGGTGGATGCTGTAGGAAAGACGGGAAAGGCGGGTGTGCTGGGGGCCTTGGGAGTGTGTGTTCAGGAATATTCAGCAGAGTGGGTGTTGCGGAGAAAGTGACATTTGAGCAAAGGCTTGAAACTGAAAGCAGCGAATC
>SJXQ01000854.1:193055-209413 GCA_006408695.1 Aepyceros melampus
TTTGGCCCGTCCTCGGGAGCTGGCCGTGGGCCTGGCGTGCTGGCCGCCGCCCCGCAGTCCTCGCCCGGCCTTCGTCCGGGGAGGACGGCCAGGCTGGCCGGGTTGCCGCGGGAGTCTGCCGCGGGGGCGCTGCCGCGGTGCACCGCGGCCTCTCGCTGAGTGCCGGGGTGGACAGTCAGTCCTGGCCAGTAGGCGGAGGAGCGGGCGGCAGGCAGGCTGGATGGGCGGGCGAGAGCGGTGCCGATGGGGCCTGATGCTGAGGGACGCCGCTGTCCCCAGCGCTGCGGCCGCGGAGCTCGGCCGGTCTGTCTCGGCTCGAGGCCAGGGCTCGTCTGGTCTGCGCACAGGGCGAGCCCAGCACTTATAAGGGGCCCCCGGGAGCTCTGGGCACAGGGCCGGATGGGGCCGCCGCGTTGGGGGGGGACAGAGGCGCGGGGGGAGGGTCTTTAAGGTGGGGGGACTCCCCCCGCCCCGTGCCACGGCCCAGAAGCGCCCCCTTCTGGTGGCTGCACGCGCCGACTCCCGCCAGCCGAGCCCGCCCCCCCACCTCCTGCGCGCCGAGTCTCCTGGAGCGCGGCGCTGCGGGGGCGCGGGAGGCCCCGCCCCGTCACCAGCTTCCGTGGCCACGCCCACAGTGGGCGTGGCCACAGGGCCGCGGGGCGCTGTCCGTGGTCCCGGAGCCGCCTCCGCAGGCCTCTGAGGCTGTTGGATCTGCCGAGGAAAAAAAAAAGATTTTTCAGAGCGACCTCCTGGAGTTTTAGGCGCGGAAGAACGATCCTGGCAAACCTTTGCCGCAGTTTAGACAGGCAAGGCAGAGAACCGCTGTAGTATGGTGCTGTGGGGCCTGAAAGCCATTATTATCTCCTCTTCATTGGCGTCTTAAAATTTTTACCCCATTCCCCTCTTTTTTTTCTGTTTTTTTTTTTTTTTTTTTCCCCCTTCTCCCCCTACTTAAAGATCTCCGGTGTAGGTATCAAAGTAGACCAGTTGTAATCCTGAGGTCATGACTCACTCATCATTAGTCTGTGACTAATCTTTTTTTTCCGTTTTGTTTTTTTAAATTAGTTGTTTTGGATAATGCAATGAAACCCTTCTCTCACAAAATCTAGGACCTTGACAATAACCGCTATCTCTCCATGCTCCTGTCTCTTCACTGGAGTGGTCATTTGCCCACATCCTGTATACCAACATTTCCTTTCTTTCCTCTCTTACTCTAGTCAGAGTCTGTCTGGCTGTATGTGGTGTTTTTAACTTAATAAAAAGTGTATATAATGCAATGTGTAATTTTGGGGGAGCTTATGTGGTAACAGCATATTGCTACAAAACAGCTGTATTGTTGTCTTTCCCTGATTTATTCCTCTGACTCCTATGTTGTAGTATTGTGTAGGTCTAGCAGGGTTAATTTATCCACTCTTCTTTTGATGGGCATTTGAGTTGTTTCCAGGTTTTCACTAGTGTGAAGAACACGAGATATTCTTTCACATGTTTCTTGTTACATATATATTTATTTGTGGCTTTCGTTTATGTATTTACCTAAGAGTTGGCTAGCTAAGGCATAAGGTATGTGAATGTTCAGTGGTAGGACTCAGTGCCATGCCAACTTATGTACTGGTTATACTTATAAACCAGTTCATACTTCCACCTGCAACACAGGAGGGCTCTGGGCTGTCTCTCCTCCGACATTTGGTGGTTAATTTTTGTCCGTATAATGGCTGGGCTTGGTATGCCATGTGGTCTTGATCACCAGTGATGTTGAACATCTCTTTGTATTATGAGGATGTTTTTCTTCTGTCTGATCATGTCTTGCCCACTTCATATTTAGTTATCTATCACATGTGATCAATTCTTTCCCTCTAGAAGCTTTAGAATTTTCTCTTTGCCTTTGATATTGCAATCGCCATACTATGACCTGGTGTGGGTTTTCCCCTTTTTCCTCTCAGTGTTTTCTTTCAGAGGTCATTTGTCTCCTTTCCTTTCCTAAAATTATAAAAAATAATTTTGTTTTTGTATATGAGTATATATATTCTTGATGCTAGTTCTTTGCCAGCTCATGTATCGCCTAGTTTATAATTTGTTTCTGTTTTCTTCGAGGTACTTTTTGATGAATGTAAACTTTTAAACTTAATAAAAAGTCAAGTTAAAAATTTTTTTTGGTAGTTAATGCTTTTGAGTCTTCAATATTTGCTGCATTAGGATTTAAAAGATAACTATGTATATTTTTTATTAAGAGAATTTGGTTTCTCATGTTTACATCTTTTAATCTGTTTAGAGTTCATTTCTGTATACAGTGGTAAGTGAGGATTCAGTTATCTTTTTGCCAGTACCGATTGCTATTCTGTTTCCAGTTTTATCTACTGAACAGTCTCTTTGCTTACCGACTTGATACCTTGTATATCAAAGTTTGACTCAAGAATCCAGGTGTCTGTGCTCTCTGTTCTGGTGTCTTGATCTCTGTTCCAGCCTGTCTGTTCTTGTGCCAACTATCATCACTGATACTACATAGATTTTTTTTTATTATAATAATATATCAGGCAGACTGAGAAGTGATCACCCTATTTGTGGACTGTTCTAAAAATTTTTGGTTTTACAGCACGTATGTATGAAGTTATAGAAGGATTTCATCAGCCGAACTATATATTCTGATTAATGTTTTTGAAGATCAGACTGGTGCAAGATGGGTGGGAAAGGGAGGATGGTGAGGGACAAGACAGGAGCTGGAGGCAAGGGGCCCATTAAGAGGCTATAGCCAGAGTGCGGGTGCCAGTGGGAGCAGTCATTGTAGAGATGGAGAGATGTGGATGGATTTGAGAAGGTTAAAGTGCTGGAACTTGCCCATGTTGACAGATGAGAGAAAGATAGGACTTAGTGCCATTTTGTTTGGGGCTTGAACAGCAGGAGGTGGGGTGAGGATGGCATTCCTGAGACAGAGAATTCTTGGGAAAGGGCACTTTGTAAGCTTATAAGCTTTTCAGGTGAATTATAGTGCCGTTTTTAGTTTGCTCGTACTTGGAAATAGCTTTTGATTATGAATGTCTTCTAGCTTGTTCATGCTCTTTTCTCTCCGAATAGGTGCTCTCTTTCGAAAACCGCAAGCAGATCTCTTCTGGAATTCAACACAACAGTGAACTGTAAGCAGCAGAATCACAAAATTCAGAGTAGCATCACCTTCTTATGTGGGAAAACCTTGGTGAGTCCATGCAGAGTCACTTCATAATCTTTCTTTTAAAAACATTTGTCCCTGGGGTGTTCTTGCTGTCCTGGTATTCTGAGACAAGCAAGCGAGTAAAACTAAAAACTCAAGCAAACAGATAAACAGAAACCCAACCAAATGACCATCATCATTAAAAACCAATAAGTAAACAAATCCTAAGCCTATAGTTACAATGTTTAAGTGAAACTTGACCCACATCCTGTGTACGACGCAATGTAAAGATTAGTGTGTTTAAGCTCAAAGCTCTGTTTAATGTTTATGTTGCAGGCATAATTTTTTTTTTTCTTTCTGCATTTTCTTTTGATAGTTTTCAGGGCAGTGTGTTTGCTTCTTAAAGTTTTTGTTTGTTTTTTTCTCATTTACATTAAATTGGACAAACTGACACCTATCAAGAAGAAACCTTGGCCAGTCGGTAATGGGGTGCCCAACTTTTGGGGTATTACTAGTGTTGAAATGGAACATAATTGTTTAAAGCATGACATTTGTCCTCACTCTCTGCATATTGTATATGATATTATAGTTTTAATCTTTACTCTTTAGAAAGGGACTCTCAGCAAACGATTGTTAGCTTTTAGGAAAACGACTTGTGTACGTGTTCTATGAGTGTTCTATAATCAGAGTAAGAATCCAAGTGTTTAGAAAAATCAGATAGAGTGACACTCACGTGGCCACCAGATTGCTTTAAAATATCATTTTTAGAATTTGGTGCTGTGATTGTTGCATTTTTAAGCCCATCCTGTCTTGTGTGAAGAACTTGAAAAATAACTCAATATTGTTAATTTTGGATCAGATTGTCCGTTGCACTCTTGTCCATGTTGAAACTTTGGGAAATAATCTGTTTGCAGTGGTATGAGATCTGGAGGTCTGAGTTACAGAGTAAGCTTCGTTTGAATTTTAACTAACTTTTCTTGAGGAATTCTGTGTTCATGCTACAAGAACCAGAATTTGCAGAGCTCCTTAGACTTGCTCAAGGGAGTGTAGGGGTAAGTTCCCGCTGGGTCTCATCAACCAGCCACACTATGGTCATTGCTGGTCCCCGTCTGTGAGAAGGGGCCCCCCTCCAGTGTGGGGGCGTTTAAGGAAGGCCGGTGTATGAGCTCGGTCAGGTCCAGATGGGCCTCCTCCATCGGCTTCCAGGAAGCATGAGGTCACATTTTCTGGCTTTGGTTTTGTTGGCATTTGGTTCAGAGAACATTTGGAGTTTGAGAGTGGAAGGTCTGCAAGGATTACTTCCCATGAGCTTACTGTACTTGCATAGCTGGGGCAGTAGAACAGTTTTGGATCAGTTAGAGCCAAATTCCATCATGATTTTATGAAGCTTTTGTCTCAGAAGTTTTGAGTTTGGGAACTTCTCACTCTGCTGACCTTGTTAACTAAAACAGTTGTGTGTTACTACTCTCCCCCCTCCACCCCAACCCACTGCTGCTAGTTTAAAATTTTTCGTTAGCCTTCACGGTTTCTAACTTTAGAAAAGGAGCACTTTACAATACGTGGTGTGCTAACTTATTTTTACTTCTTTTAAAAATAGGGAACTCCCGAGTTTGTAACTGCAACAGATTGTGTACATTACTTCGAGTGGAGGACTACTGCAGCCTGCAAGAAGGATGTATTTAAAGCAAATAAAGAGGTAACAAGGGCCCTTCAGGGTTACATGTTTGTGAAGTACATTCTTGGACCTTCAGTGTTTGAAGTACAGACACATACCTTTTGAGATAGAAATCTGTTTTTGGTTTTCAAACTCCGTTTGAGCAGAGAGACCATATGATTTGGGCTTCCCTGATAGCTCAGATAGTAAAGAATCTGCCTGCAGTGCAGGAGATCCGGGTTCAATCCCTGGGTTGGGAAGAACTCCTGGAGAAGGAAATGGCAACCCACTCTAGTTATTCTTGCCTGGAGAATCCCATGACAGAGGAGCCTGGCAGGCTACAGTCCATGGGGTTACAAAGAGTCAGATGTAACTGAGCAGCTGACACACACACACGCCGCGAGATTTCCTTGATAACTTGTCCTGGATGGTTCTTTTTTAGGACAGGGTGTTTTAAATATACAGGACGAACTGAAAATGGAACGGCTCACTCACGTAGAACAAGTGACTTCCTGGTTTCTGATGCCATGCATCTCAAGAACTAAGTCTCAAGTTGACTTTGGGGTTTAGATCACCACGCTGCCTGCAGAGACCATCTCCCGGGCCTGGGAGTGGCTTCTGAATGCGTCTTGGATCCAGGTCCGGTGTGCCTGGCCCTTACATTTGTTGCCAGCTCACCTCAGAGGCCAGACGACTGTCACTACTTCCCCTGTTTCTCTGGCATCTGGCACGTGTTCCTGGTGATCGATGAAGCACCATCCTGTCTAACCTACAGCCTCTGACTTTGCCTAGCAGTGGAGGGGGCAGAGGGCCCTTTCCTCTGCAGTTCTTCCATCCCACCACCCCGAGATTTCAAGGTGGCTTTCCTGTGTTCACCCAGGCAACAGTCTTCCTGGGTTGAGTATTCTTTTTTCTACATTCGTTTTCCGTTCTGTAGAGTTGAGTTCAGAGACCCTCTTAGGAGCTAGGAACTGAGAGTGATCAGTGATGGAAGTAATTGGTCATTTACCTGATGGCCTAATATGTTGTCATTTAAGAAGGGCAAAAAGAGACATTTGTATCTTTTTTTTTTAAGCCATTTTAAGTTACAGATACTGAGCTATCACCGATTCTTCAGCTGTGGCTGCCTCTAAAAGAAAAGATGGTTGGAATGCTGCCTTATGTGTGAGGAGCGTTCGGTGGGAAGGAAGACGATCTAATGAAATAACACCAGTAGGAGATGGTGTCAGATTTAAACTTTGCATTTAAAACCTTAGATTAGATTCTTTGCCAATATTTCATTAGAGGCAGGTAAAGCATCCTTGAATCAGTGTGAAGTGCCTTCTACTTTCCCGAGAGACCCAGGCCCCACGGAGGTTCTCTTGGACTCTGATTCTCCAAGCGATAGTTATTACCCCCATTTTTCCTGTTTTAACCGAGTCTCTCTTTTACCGTGCTTTGCTGAACTGACAGTTGTCTCCCACCACCTAAAGAGTAATTACTTCCCCAAAGAAAGAAGTGGAGACTTGTTTCTGGTTTTCTTTGTGTTTGTAGGTCAAGAAGTCACAAACTGCGTCCTGTGTTTGTGCAGCCTCAGACCTAAGATTGTTTTTTAACATTTTTATAGGATTGTTAAAAAAAAGCCAAGAAGAATACACAGCACAGACCTACGTCACTCACAAAGCCTAACATGTTTACAGAACGAGGGTGCTGACCCTGGACCTGAGTCGTTTTGGGGGGTGGAAATGGGGAGATTAGAGCCTATGTTTTTCTCAGAAGTGATGTTTAACTTTTCTTAGAAGCTGATCGAAAGATGTAGGGGGAATGTTGATTTGCTCCCAGTGACCTTTTCTTTGGGCTGGTTGGCGGCAGGGCTTTTATCTGTTGAGTTTTCCTCTCTGGAGGGGCTCAGCATCAGGAATGTCATTACATTTTGAAAACGCAGTTGCGTTCAGGGAGCCCATAGACTGAAGGTGTGGAGGGTGTCTGTTCTGCCTTAGGTGTAGACGAGTAGAAGGAACACAAGAGCCTGATGCTTTCCTGGCGGCTCAGTTGGTAAAGAGTCTTCTTGCAACGTGGGAGACCCAGGTTTGATCCCTGGGTAGGGAAGATCCTCTGGAGAAGGGAATGACAACCCACTCCAGTATCCTTGCCTGGAGAATCCCATGGGCAGAGGAGCCTGGGGGGTTCAGTTCATGCAGTCCATGGAGTTGCAGAGAGTCAGATACGACCGAGGGCCTGACACACCCAAGAGCCTGATGGCTGCTGCAGGAGCGTTGCTCTCACCCCTTGCAAGTCATAGGAAAGTGTTTTCCCTTTTCTCTGTCTTCAGTAGGATTTGATTGCATCGTATAGGCTATAATATAACTTCAAAAATTATATTAGTGTAGAAACACTCATCATTCCTCTTTTTTAAAAAAAAAAAAAACAAACCTAGACTTGGTTTAGTGGCCATGTGGTCTTGATCTCCACCCGTTATTAGTGTCTCCTCATTGCTTCTGTTGGTTTGGCTTCATCAGATTTAGAATGGAGTGATGGGCAGAGAGCACGGGGTGGGAGTGGGCCCCAGAAAGTGCCGTCTAAATCCACCCGTGTCATGCTTTGCTCAGTGGATCCCGGTGGAGTCCTCTTAGATCGTAATTTCTTTACAAGATTGTGGACACGCACCCCCTACCATTCCACCCCTAGGGAACACAGAAAACGCAGTCCTGGCAAGCGCATGGTCCTAGCGGACTTGCATAAATATGGTTAATGTACAGACACACACCGTTAACAAGGGTGAGTCAGTGTGCTGTGTGTGTGGAGCTGGCAGAGACCCCCTTTGCCGGCCGCCGCATTCCCGGGGCTGATGAATGTCTCCATTGCTCGGCTCAGCGAGGCAGGAAGTGGGAGGACTCTCCCCAGGAGCCTTGCTTGTTTTTCCGACGCTCGCTCCAATTCTGGGGGGCGCTGCGTTGGGCGTGTCTCCTGTTCCTTCCTGGAGTCGAGACACAGCCAGCAGTTGCTTGTGGCCTTAAGCTGGGGGGGTCTGCAGGCCTGGCTCACGGGGATCCCTCTAGCCTTGGGGTGACACGGAGCTAATTGAGGCAGGTGGCCCCCCTCCCTGCCTGCTGGGTGCTGTCCTGCTCACTCTCTTCATCTCGTAGCTGGAAAGTTGCTTCTTGTCTCCTGTCTCACCAGTCAGCCCAATTCCATCCCCCTCCTCTGAGTTAACACATTTCTGTTGACTGTATTACTCTGCTAGGGGCTGGCAAGCTTTGAATTTGCAGGATCAAGGGCGTGGGTTACTTCTACTGGAGCTTCGTCACGGTCTGCAGTCATCCCGCTCTCGCACTTCGATGGCCTTTCGG
This sequence comes from Aepyceros melampus, assembly GCA_006408695.1. Taxonomy (NCBI): domain Eukaryota; kingdom Metazoa; phylum Chordata; class Mammalia; order Artiodactyla; family Bovidae; genus Aepyceros; species Aepyceros melampus. Next base: position 201,181 of record SJXQ01000854.1, read on the forward strand.
CAGGACATGGTGCCGTGCGTGGGTTCTGGCCTCCTGCCCTCAACTCGCTCTGTGCCTTGCCTGCCCTCCTTGGCTGGCATCTGGCTGGCTGGTCAGTGTCGCAGGCAGTGGTAGCTTCGCTCGAAGGGTCTGGTTGACATGAGTTTGGGTCCTCCTCCCCCACCTCCGCGGAGGGGGTGCGAGTCCTTGGGTTTAATCCAGTAGCTCTCTCTGAAGTCTCTGCAAACAGAACAGGGGAAGAGGGTTAGTGGGTCAGAGCATTCCTGCAGGGTTGATAGCATCTTTCCGAGAAACATTTAAAAGCTAAACATTAACATGAAGCAGTTAACCTTTGTAAATGAACCTGCCTGTGAATAGCTTCACTTTTCCAAACGAACAGTTTAAGGAAAATTACCCACTGGAAATGATGAAACAGACTATCGATCCTTTGAAATGATTTGCAGAGAACATGAGTTTTTAGAATATTTCTTGGCTAAGGCAACTAAAATGATGTGGTGTATTACTCTGCAGCTAAGATTTGGGGGCTGTTTCGCATAAGCTTGGTGACCAGGCATTACTCAGGGGCACACCTGTGGGCTTGGCTGCTTTGCCTTCAGAGTTGGTGGAGCTTGGAAAGCACAGGGTCTTGCCTGCTGTAATGGGTTTCATGTGTAACCTTCCCCCGGACCCCTTTTTCCTCTCCTCCGCCAGTTTTATTGAGGTGTAATTCACAAATAAAATTGCATATATTTGAAGTGTACAATGCAGTGGTTTGGTTTAGTCCTTGATTTTTTAAAAACAGAAGGCCGTGTGTGAGTTAGAATCCTGTAGAGCTTCCCTGGTGACTCAGATGGTAAAGAATCTACCTGTCAATGCTGAAGACCTGGGTTCAATCCCTGGGTTAGGAAGATCCCTTAGAGAAGGGCATGGCAACCCACTCCAGTATTCTTTTCCTGGAGAACCCTGTGAACAGAGGAGCCTGGTGAGCTACAGTCCCTGGGGTGGCAAAGAGTCAGAGGTGACTGAATGACTAACCCACACTCACAAGCGTGGGCCGGATGCCCAGAGGAGGAACTTCAGGCTCCAAGCCATGTCCTAAGCTTGCTTGGGGCCACAGCAGTGACATAGCCCCCCGTCCTCAGGAGCTCACTTGCACGTTAGCAGGTGGGGGTGTCTGGTGACAGACACCAGTGCAATGAAGAAAAAGGGTGGGGGAGGCGCAGAGAGAGCTGGAGATGTTGAAAAGGCCACGCCAAGCAGTTGACACTTCCCCCGGGGCCTGAGTAAGGGGAGAGGGGATGCCAGGGACTATTCCAGGCAGAGGCAGCGTCACTTCCCTGGGCTGAAGTGCCCCTTGAGGCCAATGTGACTTCGTGGAGTGGTCCCCAGGGTTGGAGACAATGGAGAAGCTGGGATTGCACCCTCATTGTGATGGGAAGCGGCCCCTGGTGGATTTTGAGCAGGAGTGATGTAACTCAAGGGAATTTTACTTTTACAAAAAAGATCTTTTTTTTTTTTTTGAAGTTTTTCTTTTTAAACTTTTTTATATTGAGGAATAGCTGACTAAGGGACTCAGCCATATATACACATGTACCCATTCTCCCTGAAACTCCCCTCCCCTGGTGGATTTTGAGCAGGAGTGATGTGACTCGAGGGAATTTTGTTTTATTTTTTAAAACTTTTTTTTTTTTAGTTTTTCCTTTATAAACTTTTTATTTTATATTGAGGAATAGCTGATCAACATCACCGTGATGGTTTCAGGTTGAATAGCAAAGGGACTCAGCCATATATACACAGGTACCCATCCTCCCCCAAACTCCCCTCCCATCCAGGCAGCCACAGGACATTGAGCTGAGTTCGCTGTGCTGTATAGCAGGTCCTTGTTGGTCCATTTTAAATTCAGCAGGGTGTACGTGTTGATCTCAAACTCCCTAACCCTCCCTCCGTCTGTCCTTCCCGGCAACCATAAGTCATCGTCTTAAGTCTGTGAGTCTGTTTTGTAAGTCAGCTCAGCTGCATTGTGTCTTTCTAGATTCCACACGTTAGGCATGTCATAGAATATTTCTCCTCTGTCTGAATTAACTTCACTCGGTACGTGACAGTCTCTTGTGACTCGGTGGAATGTTAAAGGGTTGATCTGGTGGTTGTAGAAATATTGGCTCAGAGTGTTGGGTACATGGAAGCTGGAACCTAGAGGCCCCCTCAAAAGAGATTATTGCAGGCAGGAGAGGACTTGCTGCCAGGGTGATGTGAGGTGGTTGCTAAGGGAGGGTAGGGACAGGGAGCCGTGAGTGAGGACCCTGGTGGAAATGGACCATGTGGCGGGGAGGGAAGGGGCAGGCAGGAGACGCTCACAGGAGCAGCCGGGGCCCTGCAGGCCTTGAGGTCCTCGGGGGCCTCACTGGAGACCCTGAGGCATGGAGCCTGGTGTCACATGGCAGATGTCACAGGCTTCACAGCGCCTCTGCTCCCCCCCCCCGACCCTGAAGGCATGTGTGGAAGCCCCTCTTTCTCCCTTCTCTCTCCCAGGTGCCGTGTTACGCTTTTGACAGAGGGCTCAAGAAGCACGATTTAAACCCACTGATCAAGACCAGCGGTGCTTACTTGGTGGACGACTCTGACCCGGACACATCTCTTTTCATCAATGTCTGCAGGGACATAGGTCTGCGTCTGAGGGCATCAGGGGTGGAAGTGGGGGAAAGATTTCTTCGGAGGCTTCATTGCCTTTGCCCCCGCACCGTAGGGTTTCCGTGGCTCTGGGGGGAAGGGGTACATCCCTTAGCCACCAGCCACATCCCGTGTCCCTGCGTCCCAGCCCCTCCTGCGGACCAGGGGCAGAGCCAGCATTCCCGTGCTTCATCCTCGCTTTCCAGCTGCCTGGCCGGCAGAGAGCTCATCCCCTTGTTCACTTTCAGAGTGGGCCTTGGCTTGCCCAGGGTCTCGGGATGGGATCCTACTCGTCCTTGTTTCCAAATTTCTTTTACCTCACATTGGAGACTTTAAGAAAATTTGACAGTTTTCCCAAGAGCCCCTGGACCCGAGGTTTGAGTGTGATTGTTGTGCCCAGCGCGCGGTCTGATGAGTGTCACATGTCACCTCTTCCAGAGCCGCTCCGGGCCTCAAGTCCCCAAGTGCGTGCCTGTCTCGCGGCGCGGCCGCCTGCCTGGTGAGAGGGGACCGCGCGTTCGACGTGGGCCGGCCCCGGGAGGGGCTGAAGCTCGTGAGCAATGACAGGTCAGTCTGCTGTTGGCAGGGGCAGTTGTCAGCAAGAGCCTGGCTTTTCAAGGGAGCTGCAAGAATACCCCTTTTCAACAGGGCTTGAGAAAGGCCTTGCCAAGTGACGACTACTTCACACATGCTTGTAAACTTGCTGGTCATTGCTTGAGTCGCATATTCTTGGTGACTCTAATCATTTCTTTCTTAGAGCAGGAACATGTTTATCGTGATGCAGCCCGCATCCATCCACAGGGGTTCCATTTCATGAACTCGCCACTACCTTATGGTGTGTTTGAATGTCTTCCCTGCTTCATCGCCCTGACATTGGTTTTACGTCCATAGTTTTATCTCTTCTTTAAAAAAAAAAACACAACAGTCCTGGAGGGCAAGCGGCAGGAGGGCCACTTTGCCGTTGTCCTTCTGGGTACAGTTTGCTTCCCGACTGGGGTCCAGTGGGCCCCCTAGCTTCCGGCAGGGGTGGTTCATTTTCTCTTAAGGAGCCCTGCTGTTGACACACGCTCGCCTTCTGACTTGTGTTTGCCCCTGGCTTGGCAGAGAGCTTGCTTTCTCCGGTGGGTCCCACAGGACCACGTCCTGAGCTTGGAGCGAGGACTTTCATCCTCCCTCTGTTCCCTGAGGCCGTTTGGCAGATGTCTCGCTGCACCTGCTCCCGTCTGGAACCCGTGTGTATCCGCATGTGCGATTATAGACTGTACTCTGTCCCCAGAAAACACTGGCGCGTGACCTGAATTGAAGCATTCTGGGAGATTCCCACATGTGCGAGTGTGTCCGCCTGCCAGGGCCGCCCCAGCCGAGTGCTGTAGGATGCCCAGGCAGCTCCTCTAGCTCCCTCTCAGCTCTGGAGGCCGAGGTGTCTGTGGGGGGCGTGGTGAGGGGCTCCTCCTGGGACCCTTGGTCTCAGCTTGTGGACGGCTGCCTCCTCCCCATGTCCCTAATGGTCTTCCCTCTGTGTGTCTGTGTCCCGAGCCCCTCTCCTTATAAGGACAGCTCTCCTGTCTCAGGGGCCCACTCCAGCGACCTCATCTTCATCCCCTCCTCCAAGGCCCTCTGTGTCCAAATACAGTCATGTTGGGGGCGCTTGGCATTGGGGCTTCCGCTTGTGAAATTTGCGGGCACAGAGTTCAGCCTCTCACCCTGTCTTCAAGTGATAAATGGGCGCTTCTTCCTGCTGGCAGGGGCTGGAGAGCGTGGGCATGGAGTGAAAGCCCGAGGTCACCTTCAGAGACCAGGAAGGTCGTCTGTTTTTGGTGCCTCCGTGGCCACAGCCCGCAGCGAGGCCAGCACCCCATGGACCTTTCCAGGGTCTGTCTGCCTGCCAGTGGGAGGCCATGTGGCCAGTGCTCTGGGCGGTCACCAGGTTTAAAAAAGAAAGTCCTCGGTTTGCACTGAAAAGTTGTCATTTAGAGAGGAAGTGGTCTTGCAGCCTCGTGGGCTGAAATGCACTTGGCCAGCTGGGCTGTGTTTGTTTTGTTTTGTTAGATGGTTTATGATTTTGTTCCTTGTCCTCCCGACAGCTTTTCTAAGAACTTAAGTTTACATGGTGATTATTTGACTTTTTTTGGGGGTTTTGTTTGTTTTTTGAGAAAGTACAGCACTCATTGAAGTTCACTTAAATTTTATGTCCCCCAAATGAAAATAAACGCGAGTGAGTCTGTCCTGTGGTTTCTTTTATGTCTGTGACCTACATCTGTTCTCCTCTTGCCTGAATGAGGGTGCCGAGGGCGGCATGCAGTGGGCTGTGATGTCCACGTTGGTCACGCTCGCTCTCTCCCCGACGTGTGCATCTCCAGGCTCGTCCTGAGTTATGTGAAGGAAGGGGCCGGCCAGCCAGACTTCTGTGACGGCCACAGCCCGGCGGTGACCATCACGTTCGTGTGCCCGTCGGAGCGCAGAGAGGTGAGTGGCTTGACCTGAGCTCTGCAGCCCAGTGGCGTTCAGTGGTCCCGTGTCCGGGGTCCCCATGGAGGAGACGAGCCACTGTGGACGTGGAAGCCAAGTGGGCCCGGACTGGATCCTGCTGTGTGCCGAACGTGCCTGGCTGGCTGTGTGCTATTTCGCAACTAGCCCGAGGGGCCTCCGTCTACACCCGTAGGATGGTGTTTTCGTCCAAGGGTCGCGTGGGATGACATCCGGTAGTTCAGGGACAGATTTAAAAAAAAAAAAAAAAAAAAAACAACTTCACAGCGAGGCGGATGTCAGTAAATATTTGAAAAAAAAAAAAAATGTACATATGACCCTGAACCTGTGGATTTCACATGTCTGTTGACTGCTTCGGGTGAGGCAAGGTAAAAACAGCTAAGTGGTTTGTAGGAGCACAGTAAGAAACGAGGCGTGCAGATGGCGTGTAGGCCTGGCAGGCAGCGCTCTGGGGTTCCGGGGGTGGCACCAGTGTGGGGGAAACAAGGGCCCGAAGGGAGATTCCTGCAGCCTCAAGAGGAGTGCGTTGGCCCCCTCTGCTGCCTGCCTGCCCCCTGCCCATGGGCAGATTGATGACTTGCTGTTTACTCAGATTCCAGTGCCCGCTGTAAACTCCTTGAGGGTAGGGCCTTGCATCCGCTGTGTCCTTGGGCCCCAGGCCAGCGCAGTCCCTCAGGTCCTCTGCTGCTTAAGTGTCTTTGCAGATGGCAGTGCTGCTGAAGGGAGGCGTCCCCAGGGAGGAAGGGTAGGGCTTTCCTCCAATTTATTTCTGCCTGTCCTCCCCGCAGAATGAAGTAGGAGGAACGGAATTCTTTTGCCAAAGAATGTCCTCCCCCAAACAAACGTGGAATTTGCTCTGCTTTCTGGATGGCAGCTGGCCGTTTTGTGTGTGTATGTGTGTGTTGCGGGTGGGGGTGGTGTGGAAAATGAGACTACAGTGTGAGTCCAGCCAGACTTCCGGGGCTGCGTGGTGTCAGCTCAGCTAAGTAACGACGCCGGTCCTGAACGTGATCATGAGGAGTGTCATTTATACCTTTTTCTTGCATATATTTGTGTTTTCTTCTTTCCATCCTGCAAGTGGGAATCAGACTCAGGGAGATGCTCTAAGATGGCCGTGGTCTCGGCCTTTCCCCCTCTGATCTGTGCTGCGTCCAGCAAGCCTCATTCCACACTCTCACAAGGGAGACAGTGGGGAGTGCCCCTCCCTTCTCCATGGGACTTGAGGCGGTTGAGGCTGGTGTGTCCTCCGTGGAGCTTATGAGGTTCTGTGTCCAGCCTGACTGTCGCCTGGGCAGAGCTTGGGTGACTTAGGCCCGGGGCCCTTAATACTTAGAAGGTTTATTGAAGCATTTTCACCGGCTCATTAAATGCTTTTAGGAGCTGAAACTTTAGTAAAACGTTCACCTTGTCACATAAATCTCTTTTAGAAAGCTTTACTTGAATTTACATACTGTAAAAATTTGCCCAGCCTAAGTGCAGTTTAATGGTTATTAGTGCACTAACCGAATTGCACAATTATCGCCTCAGAACTTTTCCATCACCCAGGGAAGCCTCGTGCCCAGCCACCATCACCCCCTGCTCCCCCAGCCGTGGCCGCCGCCGCGAGCCCTGCCTCTGCCCCCTGGCCTCTGCCTTCCCCGACCTCCCACATACGTGGAGTCACACCCCGCACGGCCTTGGGCGTCCGGCTGCTCTCGCTCAGCACTCGGTCCACATCTCTGTTTGTTTGTCCGGCTGCCCTCAGCCAAAGGGTTAGTTAGGGCATCGATTTCCTGAGTAAGCGGTCGGGGCTGGCCTTGGACCCCTGCAGCTTGTTGGCCATGTGATGGTGAAATTGGCACTGGACCCCATGCCTGGCACTCAGCGGGTATTCAGCAAGCGTTGGCAGCATGAGGTGCCGGAGGCAGCACGGCTGCACCTGATGCCAGGGCCGGGGAGAGGACCGCTCCCCCAGGGACGTCAGAGGGTGGCACTGTGTCCCTGTTCACAGTGACTTCCTGCTCAGCACCCATCCCAGAGGGTGGGCTTGTGGATGGGGTGACAGCCTGGCCTCACCCAGGAGCAAAACTGATCTGAGTCAAGTGAAGCCTGCCCAAGACCCTGTGGACATTCCTAGGAAGAGGCTAGGGACCATCTCCCTGTGGACTTTCATAAGGGGGCTAGGGACCATCTCCCCCATGGACTTTCATAAGAGAGGGCTAGGGACCATCTCCCCGTGGACATTCATAAGAGAGTGCTAGGGACCATCTCCCTGTGGATTTTCATAAGGGGGCTAGGGACCGTCTCCTCCATAGACATTCATAAGAGAGGGCTAGGGACCATCTCTCCATGGACTTTCATAAGAGAGGGCTAGGGACCATCTCCCCATGGACTTTCATAAGGGGGCTAGGGACCATCTCCCCATGGACTTTCATAAGAGGGGGCTAGGGACCGTCTCCCTGTGGACTTTCATAAGGGGGCTAGGGACCATCTCCCCTGTGGACATTCCTTGGAGGGTCTAGGGACCGTCTGCCCCATGGACATTCTTAGGAAGGGGCTAGGGACCATCTCCTCCATGGACATTCGTAAGAGGGGGCTAGGGACCATCTCCCCTGTGGACATTCCTTGGAGGGTCTAGAGGCTGTCTACCCCGTGGACGTTCATGAGAGGGGTCTAGGGACCGTCTCCTCCATGGACATGCCTAGGAGGGGGTAGGGCCTGTCTCCCCAGGTGTGCTCAGATGCATTGATTTCCACCCCCCTGGAGGGGTCGTCCATCTGGTGCCTGTGACAGAAAGGAGTGGACTGACCGCAGGCCCTTCCCACGTTGTGACTGTTAGCCAGGGGCGTGGTGGGGCAGGGGAGACTGCGTTTAGGGTGGGCTCCCAGGCTGAAGTTTGCATGTGACTCTGAAAGGGACCGGAAGAGCTGCAAAGAAGCAGAGTTGTCACGAGTCAAATCGTCACAGTCCGTTAGGAGCCATGGCAGTACTAGAACGAGAACAGTGTTAAAACCCCAGTAGCACACCCTTGAGCTTTTCTGGAAGCAGAGAAACTCTGTCTGCATTTGAGCCGCGTGAATAAAACGAATCTTTCTCCTTTTTCCTCCGGGTTTGCGGCAGG
>SJXQ01000854.1:216034-227983 GCA_006408695.1 Aepyceros melampus
GGGCGGGGGAGGCAGGCCAGTGGTTATTTAAATTTTACTTAAAATGGACTCTCCCTGTGGATCATTAGGGCGTTTCAGATGCAAATCTGGCTCCTAAGGGAGGATGACCCTAGAGCCATTCACGGTACTATTGGCATTTAATCGTCTGTGAAGCTACCTGGTAAAAGAAAAACACTCTGAATGCCTCAGGTTTTCAGGAAACACAAATCTTTTCTGATTCCTGAAATACTGATCCAGCGGGGAGTAGCTTAAACGTTGTGGGTGGATTGGGGCTTGGGAGCGTTGAAGAAAGCTGGAGAAGCTTCACTGCTCCAACATGGGGGGCATCGTTGTCCCAGCTGGAGAGGGTGGGCTCTGGGTTGTTGGTAAGGAGGTTGGGAGCACCGGTTCTTAGGGCGAACAACTTAGGGTACTAAAAAAAAAATCCGACAAACAGAAGAAAGAAAAAACCCACAGTAGCGCATGGAAGTACTACTGCTTTGTGGCTCTGAGTCTGGCTCTGGGGCCAGACCGTCTGGGTTTGATTTCTGGCTTTCTAGCTCTGGAGCCATAGGCAAACTACGTAGCCCTCCTAAATCTCCAGAACAGGGCTAAAACTGTCCTCATGCCACAGGGTGTGAAGGATGAAATCCTCGAATGGATACGAAGCCCTTAACGCAGAACACGTTGTTTGCCATCCAGCCCCGCGGAGAACGCTGGGCTTAGCGCCCTGCCCACCTTGGCTTGAGCTCCGTGAGCAACTAGCCGCTGTAGCCGGTGTTACAACTGCGACGATTATATTATTAAAGATTTAATAGAAGTTGCAATTGAAACAGCGTTCACCCTTGGTGCAAAATATTATCTCCCTTTTCGTTAGAACATTGTTCTCTTCAGGGCACTGAACCTTAAGAAAGGCAAGTTGTGCAGGAGGTCCAGAGGAGGATTATTAAACCATCAAGGGTGGAAAACCGGCCGTCGCGCCAGCAGCGCACTAGCTCGGAAAGGCAAGGGGATAGAATTTCTCGTTGGGGAAAAGTCAACAGGGTTTGCAGAATCCCAGGCTACGTGGACCAGGGAAACTGGCTTGCAGGGAGGGCTGATGGATTGGAGGCAATTTTAGAGGCCCATGCATGCCTGAGTCCCCAGGATCTGGGATGCTGGCCCCTCTGGGAGTGAGGTTACTAGACCTCAGCGCCCTTCAGCTGGGGGTGGGGGGAGGCCCAGACCTCATCCCTGGGGACTTGTCCTGCTCACAAGCACATCATTAAGACTGTGATGGTCCTGGAACCGGAGTGACTCCCTGGTCTGACTTAAAAGGGTGTTTATGAGCCTCTGGGAAGCTGACCGCAGGCCGTGAGCTGCCTAGCACTGCCCGGGGGCTCACACCCATTGAAAACACCCTGCTGTCCTGTTGAGGCCATCCTCCCGAGATGAAAGGGGCATAGGGCTGACTGCAGGGGTTCTGCCTGAGACACTGTAGCCTGGGCGCCCTCTGATCTCTGGGGCTGGAGCCCTGAGCTTGTTTGCCTGCTCGCCTGCCCTGGGGGTGCCATCGGGCGGTCCTGGCGTCTCTCACATCGCGGGCACTGTCTCCCTTTCGGCCTGACGCAGGTAACAACGGCAGAGGGGCTCCTGTGTTCACCGGGGAGGTGGACTGCACCTACTTCTTCACGTGGGACACGAAGTATGCCTGCGTGCAAGAGAAGGAAGCCCAGCTGTGCAGCGTCTCCGACGGGAAACAGCGCTTTGACCTGTCGGCGCTGGCCCGGCACTCAGGTAGGCGGCCAGAGGTGCACAAAAACTTCCCTTTCACCTCCTTCCCCACCAGCATGGCTGGAAATGCTGTTACTGTATCCCAGCCCTTCCTCCCTTCTCACGGAGCAACATGAATTATCAGAGATGACACTGACTCAGGAGGTGAGATATCTGAATTTGAGGTCAGCGTTACTATTCCCAGTTGGAGTGCCTTGGGCTCCTCTTATCATAGTTCAGTGAAAAAATGACCAAGTGCCTTCTGTGTGCCAGGCCCTGTATTTTGTGATTAGAAACTTTTTTTTTTTAACTCTGGTTGCTGAGAAGGTAGATCTTAAAAATTCTCACCACACACACAGAAATTGCCAGTTTCTTGTGATGATGTTTATCTACACTACTGAGGTGTTCATTTCACAGTGTATACGTATCGAGTTGTGTTGTATACCTACAGCCAGCATGTGGCTTCCCAGATGGTGCAAGTGGTAAGGAATCCACCTGCCCACACAGGAGACCTAAGAGACGTGGGTCGATCCCTGGGTCGGGAAGGTCCCCCTGGAGAAGGGCGTGACGACCCATTCCAGTGTTCCTGCCTGGAGAGTCCCTGTGGACAGAGGAGCCTGGCGGGCTGCAGTCCCTGGGGGTGGCAAAGCATCAGACAGGACTGAGACACTCAGCTCAGCACGGCACAGTACCGACAAGCTGCCTCTGTCACGTGGAATAGCACTTAGGACAGGCAGAGTGGCCTGAAGCCGCATAATCACCAGCTGCTATGGGAACGATGACTCACGTGTTCTGAGCCCCTGCTGCTGAGGGCCGCTTCACGTTGGAAGGAGGCTCCCTCTGTTGTGGGTGCCAGTCTGGGAACATGAGCCCCATCTCAGATGCCCTCAGGTAGTGGATTGCCCCGGGAGTTACAGTCCCGGTGCTCTTGTGGTTCGGCAGCTCTGAGCCGCGGACCTGGGGCCCTGGTTCCCTGCTGTGGGCTGGTGGAGAGGCTGGCCTTCTGTCTGCTGGGCGGGTAGGGCTCTCCACTCTGCTCAGGCCAGGGTGCGAGGCCTCTGCTGCCGCGTTCAGCTGTGTTGACTTGAGCAGCTTGCCCTCCTCCTCCTCCCCCGGTTTTTCCTTGCTGTAAACTGAGTGCTGCTTTCTAATCCCTCTCTTCACTTTCCTTTTTTTTTTTGTAACCATCCCTCTGTCCAAGGCCCAGCCTGAGGTCTGTTAAGGATGCAGAGATGTGTTCAGGCTCAGCTGACTTTGGCCCCCCTCTTCTGGTTCCGTGAATAATCAGTCCTGAATATTCTTTGGAAGGACTGACATTGAAACTGAAACTCCAATCCTTTGGCCACCTGATGCAAAGAACTGACTCACTGCAAAAGACCCTGATGCTGGGAAAGATAGAAGGCGGAGGAGAAGGGGACGACAGAGGATGAGATGGTTGGATGGCATCACTGACTCAATGGACATGAGTTTGAATAGGCTCTGGGAGTTGGTGATGGACAGGGAGGCCTGGCGTGCTGCAGTCCACAGGGTCGCGAAGAGTCGGACACGACTGAGTGACTGAACTGAAGTAGTTCTTTAGGAGCAGGGTTTTTTGGTGTAGCATTTGCACCCAAGTAATTAAGATGCTGTGAAGTGAGAGCTAAAATCTTTCCCTGATAGTTAGACGTCCTTCTGCATGAAGGCCCCTCAGCCCTCCCACCGAAGCTTTCAGAACCGTTTGTCCTTGTTTAGCAAGTGGTCCTTCAGGTTGCTGATGGCCCTGTGTAGCGAGTGGGTTGTGCTCCCACTCATGAGGGGTTTTCGCTGTAAACCCTGGACTCCAGTCTGTGCAGGAGCAGCCTCTCCGTGTGTATGTCTGTCTTCCCTGCCGGTCCTCAGTGACGTCCTCGGGGGCTGTTTGGGGACGGTCCGCCTTTGACTTGCTCTCTGCTCTCAGCCCCCGCTGCTTCTACCTCTGTGGATGTTTTCTGTTCAAACACGACTGGGTCGTGAACGGTTTTGAGTTCAGGGACCACCCATGTCTTGTTTATCTTCTGGGGGCCCCGAGTGCTAAGCCCCGGGCCGGGTCTGCCTTATCTGTGGTCTGGAGGCAGATGCGTCACCCGTGGCCTGCGCCTGCCAGGTCCCAACGCTGGCGCCTGGCTCTGCTTTTCAGTTTTTTGATTTCAAACTCTGAGGCTTGGGAGAACTTTTGCTGTTTAATCCTCAGTCCGCCCCGGTAAGCTGCCTCTTCTGAGGAGCTCTTTGGGGCTGGTTTGTTACTGTCATGTTCAAAACAAGCCTAAGATTCCCCCATGTGTCTGTGCCTTCAGCCTGCCCGGGTCCAGAGATGTGAGAGCCTGTTGTTTAGTGACCACTGGCCTTTACCTTCCACTTCATCACCGTCTATGGTGTGACTCATACAGAAAAGCAATCACTGCCCAGGCTAGAAAAAGCCTTTTTTTTTTTTCTCTCGGTTGCAGAACTGGAACAAAATTGGGAAGCTGTGGATGGCACTCAGAGGGAAACAGAAAAGAAGCATTTCTTCATTAACATCTGCCACAGGGTCCTGCAGACAGGCCAGGCACGGGGCTGCCCCGAAGACGCGGCTGTGTGTGCCGTGGGTGAGTGGTACCCTGTGGTGAGCCGTGCCCGTGCGTGCAGGCGGAGCTGGGCTGCATCCAGGCTGGAGGGAATGAAGATGAGTTTCCTGTGGTTCATCACAGCCTCCTCTCTTTGGGTTCAGCACATAAAGGATGGGAGGGAAAGGAGAGTTTAATGACTCAGATGTAGGGAACTGGGGCACTCGGGCGTCTTGAAGCAGGCGGAAGCCTGATGTGGGCTCCCTAGAGACAGGAAGAAACATGTGGGAAAATGCTTGGTTATCTTTTCACCTTGTAACCCGAGGAAGAGAACTGCCAGTGCTTGTATAAAAAAACTGATTTTGATTTGTTAACGACTGTACTGCCTGGAATTGTTCAAGAATTATGGCTTCCGGGGAAGGGAATTCTCAGAATCTTGTATGAGAGAAGTGGACAGACCCTTTGAGTTCCTTTGGCTTTTAACTGTGTTGGCCGCAACTTCTCAATTGGATATTAAGTGTTTAAACAAGTTACTTAAGAGTCACCTGGAAAGCGACAGGCAGAATAATTAGAATCTGTTTTGCAAGCATTAGATAAGTGATTGTGAATTGTTAACTTTTTAATTAATTTTTATTGGAGTCCAGTTGCTTTTTAGTTCCTTGGTAGCTTAGGTAGTAAAGAATCTGCCTGCAATGCAGGAGACTCGGGCTCAATCCCTGGGTCGGTAAGATCCCCTGGAGAAGGGAAAGGCGACCCACTCCAGTATTCTGGCCTGGAGAATCCCATGGACCCTGGTGGGCTACAGTTCATGGGGTCACAGAGAGGCAGACATGACTGAACGACTAACACACACAGTTGCTTTACAGTGTTGGGTTAGTTTGTGCTGATAGCAAAGGGAATCAGCTAGGCATATACATGTATCCCCTCTTTTTTGGATTTCCTTCCCATTTAGGTCACCACAGAGCAGTAAGTAGAGTTATAAGGGATTGTGAATTTAAATTTAGAATCCAGGTTGGATTTTAGGAATTTTCCCAGGCTTCAGAATTGGTGGTGTGTCTTTTTAAGCAGGCGTGTCCCTGCCTTTATTTAAGAAGGACTTGAGAGAGAGTTTCATTGCTTTATCGTAAAAGTCAGTGAACCAAGAATTGAGTGGTCACCTGCTTGGCCCCCTGAACAGATTTAGTTTCTACTTTGGTCACGGGACAAATGCTACCCCCTCGGTTTCAAATGACCTTGTGCCTCAGGGCAGCTGAGGCCCCCCTAAATGGGGGAACGTTGTTATTTTCCGAGATCTCGTGACAGGCATTTCTGCCTCTGTCTGCCTCCCCTGCCCTTGAAAGATGGCACCTCCGCCCGGAGGTGCCCGCGGGGTCCTCAGCGAGGCCGCCCCTGCTCGGTCAGCCATGTCACTCGCGTCTAGAGACCCACTGACCGTCCTGAGCAGGCTTGGCGGGCTGGGAAAGGGGCCAACGCACACCTGTGGGCCTCGGCTCCCTCTCGGTACCTCTTCGTCTGTGTTGTTAACCCCTTTTGATCGTGTCTTCTGTTTTGTTCCCCCTTTGCTTTCTCTTTTCTAGATAAGAACGGAAGTAAAAATCTGGGCAGATTTGTTTCTTCTCCCACCAGAGAGAGAGGAAATATTCAGCTCTCTTACTCAGATGGTGATGAGTGCGGTGGTGGCCAGAGAATAGTATCGAATATAACACTCATGTGCAAACCAGGTACAAATGAAAGGCACAAACAGACAACATGGGGTCTCCCGGGCTCCTGCCAGGGGCACCCGTGCACTCTGTTTCCCACCGCCGGGACGACGCGGTAGAGCGCTGAGGTCCAGAAGCGTCGCGGTGGCCCCGCTGGATTCTATCGCCCCCGCCCCAAACCGGCCCAGAGATGGAGAAACCATATGGTTCCGAGGGGGTCATGTTGCAATTTTCCAGATGAGTTATGCTCTCGGCACGGCTTCCTCTTCCTTAGGCCTGGTGCCGGCCGATTGTGGGGCCCCCTGACTTCCTCCAGAGGGGGAGCATCACGAGCGGCTCAAAACGTCGTCCGTGACCTTAGCGGGCACACAATAAATACTCCTCTTGATCTGCCTTTATTTATAGGCTCACATTGTTTTCCAGGGGTCAGGATCTATATATATATATCTGCACATTTTTTATGTTTCTCAAAACATGGCATTCTGTGAATGCTCTTCTGTGTCCCACGGTCGTTATTTATCATCTGTCGGGACTTCCTTGTTGCTGCTGGCTTGGTTTTACTATTTTTACTCATTTTTCTCTATTGTTGGATTAATAACATGTTTCCAGCATTAATTGTGCTGTGACATGTCCCCGCTGCCTCCTGTTGGAAGATTTCCTTTGGATAAATTCCCGGCTGTGAGATAAGTTCAAGGACCGGGACAGTATTTTTTTTTTTTTTTAAGATTGTAAAATATACATAACATAAAGTTGACCATTGTAAAGGAATTGTAAAATATACATAATCTGAAATTTGGCCCTTTAACCGCAGTTTAGTTCACCCCCACCCTTGTCCTGAGCCTGTCGGTGTGACCACTCTAGCAACCTCACATCAGTATTTATAGAGCTGGTTTGAGAACCATGGAAGCTTCTCGAGACTGTATCAGTGACCAGTCTGGGTATGCCCATGAACAGGTGATTTAGAAAGTGCCCCGGTGCTGACAACCTCCAGGGATGACGGCTGCTTCTACGAGTTTGTGTGGCACACGGCCGCGGCATGCGTGCTCTCCAGGACCGAGGGGGACAACTGCACGGTCTTTGACTCCCAGGCAGGTGCGTGTCTGAGCGCCCTGTGGGGCAGCCTCTCCTGCAGCCGCTGCAGCTGGCTTTTGTTTGTTTTTTTGGCTGCGCTGGATCTTCATTGCTCCTTAGGCTTTGCTCTGGTTTCAGGGGCCGGGGGGCTACTCATTGAGTGGCTGCTCTTGCTGTGGAGTGTGAGCTTCAGTGGTTGTGGAGCACGGGCTTAGCTGTTAACGCAGCATGTGGGATCTTCCCAGATCAGGGATCGAGCCCACGTCTCCTGCGTTAGCAGGCAGATCCTTAACCACTGAGCCACCAGAGAAAGCCTGTTTGTTTTCTAACATTTTCTCTTTGAGTGTTTCAGAGTTGATAACCTGCTTCAGAATTTATAGTAATACTGTTTGACCAGAACTCTGAAAATCTGGTGTTTGAGGCTTACTTGTGACAATGAAAAAACCTCTCTGATAGTCATAGTTGCGGTGGGTTTGCTAATCATGAGCCCAGGGAACACGGGAAATAAATCATGTCTGGAAGACATCCCGAGTGCCTTTCTGGTCGTGAAACCCACCGTAGCGTTTTCAAGGTCATTGTATTGTGGTTGTGGTCCCGCTTCTGGTTCATTCAGCCAGGAATTGTGGGCTCTGACTTGGGCGTTGGTTGAACACGGCAGGAAGGGGTGAGTGAGGCGGTGGAGGAGGCCCCACCCGGGGAAAGGTCATGACCTCTCCATGCCGTCGAGCCGGCCCAGCCTCTCTTGCACCCCATGGTCTGACCCGCCTGGGGTGCTTTCGGCTCTTCCTTAGGGTTTTCTTTCGACTTGTCGCCTCTCATGAAGAAGAAGGACGCTTACAGGGTCGAGACGGACAAGTACGAGTTCGACATCAACGTGTGCGGCCCGGTGTCCATGGGCGCCTGCCCGCCGGACTCGGGGGCCTGTCAGGTGTCCAGAAGGCAAGTGGCCACTCTGCGATCCGGGTGTGCCCTCGGGTGTCCTGTGCACAGATGTCCTCCTCCAGGACAGCTCTGCCGCCGTCCTTCCCCGACGGTCCTTTAAACCCCAGGAGGGCCTGGACTAAGGGCGTTTAGTTTCCAGAGGAGGGGCAGGACAGGAAGTGGGTCCCCGGGGTGGGGAGGGCCCTCGCTTCTGTGCAGTCAGCACTTCTCGGCCGCCTGTGGGGATCTATGCCCATGCTCTCCAAGTTCAGTGTAGTTAGCTCAGATGAAGGAAGCTGGGCCTTGAAGTGGCGCTGACAGGTCTGGCGTTGGGGTGGGCTTGCCTTCGCGTGCCCACTGTGCACAGATCCTCCTGCCCAGGTCCTGGCAGCCCCCACGCTCCCAGTGTCGCTCAGTGCTGGTCCCACTATCTTTTCTGAGAAACACTTGGCTTGTTTTAGTGACAGAAAGTCTTGGAACTTGGGACGCAGCAACGCTAAGCTTTCATATTATGACGGGATGATCCAGCTGACCTACAGGGACGGCACACCCTACAATAACGAGAAGCGCACACCGAGAACCACGCTCATCACCTTTCTCTGTGACCGAGACGCCGGAGTGGGTTTCCCTGAATATCAGGTGGGAGCCATGGGTGCTCATGTGCGTCTGCGTGGCGACGGGGATGAAGGAGGGAGAGGTTGTCAGTCTCGTAAAGGCTGGGGAAGAGAAGAGAGCGGGTGGAGGCAGGGCTCGTGACTCTTTTGGAGCGAGGGAGGTTCTGATGGAGCTGACACGTGAGCTGGGATGGTCCCCGGGGAGAAGCTGTCACGTTGTCTTTCTTCCCGGGCCTTATCCAGGAGCCTGTCGTGGGCCCTTTATTTAGAAGCAGAGCCGTTATTAGTCTGGTTTCCTGGGCACATCCTCAGCTCCTTTGATGTTAATTAATCCTTTTGGATTTGCCAGGGGACACGGGCAGTGTGTATTTTCTGACCAACAGTGGGCCGTACCACCCTCAGTCACAGCGCTCGACACTGCTGGTTTGGGGTACAAACCGCACAAAAGCAACAGCCCTGCCTTATTCCCACTAACAGAAGCTAGAGTTCCATCTTAACTCGTTGCTGGGCTATGTTCCTTTTAATACGACTAGAGAGGATGGACAAAGGAGATGAGCTTGCCTCCGATTCTTACTGAGGAAAAAACGTATGGGTGTGCCCTCGGGTGTCCTGTGCACAGATGTCCTCCTCCAGGACAGCTCTGCCGCCGTCCTTCCCCGACGGTCCTTTAAACCCCAGGAGGGCCTGGACTAAGGGCGTTTAGTTTCCAGAGGAGGGGCAGGACAGGAAGTGGGTCCCCGGGGTGGGGAGGGCCCTCGCTTCTGTGCAGTCAGCACTTCTCGGCCGCCTGTGGGGATCTATGCCCATGCTTCTCCAAGTTCAGTGTAGTTAGCTCAGATGAAGGAAGCTGGGCCTTGAAGTGGCGCTGACAGGTCTGGCGTTGGGGTGGGCTTGCCTTCGCGTGCCCACTGTGCACAGATCCTCCTGCCCAGGTCCTGGCAGCCCCCACGCTCCCAGTGTCGCTCAGTGCTGGTCCCACTATCTTTTCTGAGAAACACTTGGCTTGTTTTAGTGACAGAAAGTCTTGGAACTTGGGACGCAGCAACGCTAAGCTTTCATATTATGACGGGATGATCCAGCTGACCTACAGGGACGGCACACCCTACAATAACGAGAAGCGCACACCGAGAACCACGCTCATCACCTTTCTCTGTGACCGAGACGCCGGAGTGGGTTTCCCTGAATATCAGGTGGGAGCCATGGGTGCTCATGTGCGTCTGCGTGGCGACGGGGATGAAGGAGGGAGAGGTTGTCAGTCTCGTAAAGGCTGGGGAAGAGAAGAGAGCGGGTGGAGGCAGGGCTCGTGACTCTTTTGGAGCGAGGGAGGTTCTGATGGAGCTGACACGTGAGCTGGGATGGTCCCCGGGGAGAAGCTGTCACGTTGTCTTTCTTCCCGGGCCTTATCCAGGAGCCTGTCGTGGGCCCTTTATTTAGAAGCAGAGCCGTTATTAGTCTGGTTTCCTGGGCACATCCTCAGCTCCTTTGATGTTAATTAATCCTTTTGGATTTGCCAG
The DNA here is from genome assembly GCA_006408695.1 of Aepyceros melampus. Classification (NCBI taxonomy): domain Eukaryota; kingdom Metazoa; phylum Chordata; class Mammalia; order Artiodactyla; family Bovidae; genus Aepyceros; species Aepyceros melampus. Next base: position 226,147 of record SJXQ01000854.1, read on the forward strand.
GGGACACGGGCAGTGTGTATTTTCTGACCAACAGTGGGCCGTACCACCCTCAGTCACAGCGCTCGACACTGCTGGTTTGGGGTACAAACCGCACAAAAGCAACAGCCCTGCCTTATTCCCACTAACAGAAGCTAGAGTTCCATCTTAACTCGTTGCTGGGCTATGTTCCTTTTAATACGACTAGAGAGGATGGACAAAGGAGATGAGCTTGCCTCCGATTCTTACTGAGGAAAAAACGTACCACCTTTTTTGAAATGCTGGCTTTGTATAACAAGTCCCCTTCTCTGTCGTCCCTCCCGTGTGTGTCCCGAGATAGGAGGAAGATAATTCTACATACAACTTCCGGTGGTACACCAGTTACGCCTGCCCGGAGGAGCCGCTGGAGTGCATCGTGACTGACCCTCTCACAATGGACCAGTACGACCTCTCCAGGTGAGGCAGGCCCGCCTGCCCTCGGCCTGGCCCCGTTCAGTTAGGGCCGAGGTCACTTAGGCCCTGCCGGTGGGCATGTCCCTGAGCCGGTGAGAGAGCGTGCAGGACCAGGGTGGGGAGCTCCAAGCTGCATGAATTCTAATGATCTGGGAGCCTTCGCAGGATCAGCCAGTGTTTGCCCAGCACAAACCTCCATCTTCAGCTGCATCCTTCAGAGCAATGCCTGTCAGTGCAGAGGTGTGGGGGCAGTCCCAGGTGTGCAGAGAGGGCTGTGTCTCGTGAGGCTGGAGAGGAGGCACGGTGGGCTGGCCTCTTGGGGTTTGATAGGCAGCGCACCTTCCCTCACGACTTAGAAATGAATCATCGGGCTGAAAGCAGCTGGCGGAAAAAGCATGTGTCTCCCCCTTGACCTTTCAGGCTAGCGAAATCCGAGGTCGGTCCCGGGGGAAACTGGTACTCGCTGGACCACGGCGGGGCACGCAACACGTGGCGGAAGTACTACCTCAATGTGTGTCGCCCTCTGAGCCCAGTGCCAGGCTGTGACCGCTACGCGTCCGCCTGTCAGATGAAGTACCAGGGCGAGCAGGTGAGGCAGCCCTGCCCTCCCTCCCGAGCTGGGGGCTTTGCGCTGGAGGGTGGTGGTGGGGGTCTGAGTGGGTCTGGCTCGCGCCGAGAAGCCCCTTGAGACGGAGAGGGGAGTCTCGCTGCGAACTCACCTGCCCCACTCCCCCAGAGATGCAATCACACTTGAGTCGTTGCTCAGATCTAAAATGAAAACAACAAAAACCCCTGGGTGTGGGGAACCGCCTCTGCCCACGGTTCTCGGCAGAGGAAGTGACTCTGAACAGCAGACGTCTGTCAAGGAGAGTTTAAGCTTCCAAAAGCTCTTGCTTCTGGACTGATTAGAGGGGATGCCTGCTTGGCAGATCCAAGCGCCAGCCCTTCTTGCCTGGGTGCAGGCTGCACTCTGTCATTCGATGGAACGCAGTCACTGCCAGAATCTCGGTAACGCTCCCTTGGGTGCCTTGTTGTGCACAGTGCATTGTAAAATAAAGACGTCTGTGTGCTTCCTTAAAAATAGCACGTCGAGGATGTACTTTTCCTGGGGTCCCACACGGTAGCTCAGAGGTGTTTTTGGGGAAGCTGGCGAGCGCCCCCTGCTGGTTGAGTGCAGCGTGTTGGTGTACACACTTGGGCACACGTGTGCTCTGTGTTGGAGCAACTGTGTTGGAGCAACGGCCTCCAAGGACAGTCCGCTTTCATGGATTCTGTATTTGCAAGCTGTTTACTCGCTACCGTTCATTCGTGACCCCAGATCAGTGCCCGGGCGCTCTCACGGTCTGTCGTGGACATGTGCAGAGAGCCCTGGCATGGCGTGGCGCTGCAGTTTTGTCTTGGTTCTGCT
>SJXQ01000854.1:237944-249703 GCA_006408695.1 Aepyceros melampus
GGGAGCCGGGAGCCGGGAGCCGGAAGGGAGTGGGGATGGCTCTGCCCGTCTGTGGGTGTCAGCTCGTGCTGTGCACCTTGCCTCAAGCTGACAGGTCCAGTAACACGCCGGGAGGAGGACTTATAGGGCGTTGAAAGGCTGATTTTGGGATTCCTGGGAAGGGTGTTAAAAATCGGGGGTCTTCTTAACTTCGAGGACATAAGACGTGGGTCTGGGGGCTGCTGTCAGGTCTGTGAAGGGCTGGCCTAGAAAGAGAATTGCTCCCATTATGCCTCATTTGCTGGGGAGGATTCAGACACAGAGGGATGATTTTAGTCTGTTCGTAGAGCCCAGGGGGACAGGAATCCTTTGCTTTGCAGATGTAAACTTCTTCACCGCTGGGTCCAAAGAGTCAGCTGCTCACTCACCTCAATATCCAAAAAGAAATGTGCTTCACTCTTGTTTTTTATTGACATTTTATTAAAAAATTTTTTTTTGCCCACACTGTGCAGTACGTGGGGTCTTAGTTTCCCAATCAGGATTGAACGCATGGCCCCTATGGTAGAAGCTCAGAATCTTAACCACTGGACTGTCAGAGACCACCCTTCAGTCATGTTTATAATTCTTTTCATTTCCAGTTCCACAGTATTGTTTAAAAATGGAATAGATTAGGCATCTATGTATCCTTTTTTTTTTGTCCTAATTTGGAAAATGACCCCACTGTTTAATAATGAACTAGATTAGACATTTATGTGTATGTGTGTGTATATATACATGTATATTTTTTACCCTAATTTGGAAAATGACCCTCTGTCTCTTGCGGGGTTATCAGTGTGGTCGTGTGGCTGACAGCTGCTGACATTTCTCTGCTGGGTTGGGATCCAGGCGCCAGCAGCCCCCCGGGGGTGCAGCGCACGTCTGACCTTAGAGCTGTGTTGCTCCAGGCTTGTCCCTCCCTCTCCCTCTGCTTCGGTGTCCTCCTGTGAAAACCAGGCGTCTCTGGGGGCCCCTGTGGGACTCAGTAACACGGTAATGACCCCGGGGCTCTTCCCTCCGTGGAGCCTCGGCCCACGTGGTCCCCTCCCCGCAGGAGCCTCTGTCTTGGCTGTGCCACCTCCGCTTCCTCCCTGCCCGCCTCCCCAGTGGTCTGTGCTCGGCTCTGCAAGTCAAGTGATGTTCGAAGTGCTGGGTTGTATCGCTCCTGGTTTAGACCATCCCCTCCCGACCCAGGGTTCCTTGTGTGCCCAGAGCAGCAGCCAGGCCTGTCCAGTGGCCACGGGTGCCCTGCTGCTCCTCTCTCGGGCCCCTCCAACCTCCTGCTCCTCGACCAGGAAGGCCCACCCTCCCCATCTGAGCCCTCGTCCTTGGTGTTTCCCGCTGCTCACGGCAGTCTCCGGTCTAGACAGCCAGGCGGCTCTTTTCTTCCCTTCTGCAGGGTTGGGCTCAGATGGCACCTTCCAGTGAGCCCAGCCATCGTGCCTTGTCCCCCTGCCACCACCCCCCCGCAAGCCCTGGCGTTTCTCAGCCCCATCCTGCGGTGTCTTCTTGCATTTCCATCTGCCTGCCAAGGCTGCATGAAGTCTGCTCACTGCTGGAGCGCTGAGCAGCCTCGAGGGTCAGCTCCCAGGAGAGCAGGTTTTTTTCTGTTTCTCTCACTCCTGTGTGAGGTACGAATGTAGTAAACATTGTTGAATAAGCCATTGAGGGGAGAGATGGTTTTCTAGTGTTTGGGTGGATAAATGGATGTAGCACTTTCATCCTTCTTGGAACAGAAGATTCGCCAGGACACTGTGCTCATGGTGTGAACCTTCCTTACGAGGGTCACTGTCCCAATGTGTGCGACCTCTCCGTAGCTCAGGTCCCTGGGTGCTATGGCACTGTCTTAGCAGATGAGCCTGGAGGCTCGTGTCTGGGCATGCTGTCCCAGTGACCCACATGTGTCTGGAGATGCTGTGGTCACTGCTGTTTCTCAACAGTCTGGCCTTCTGTTCCCAGGGAGGGCTGACTCTTTCATCATCCGCTTCATCTGCAATGACGACGTTTACCCAGGGATGCCCAGGTTCCTGCACCAGGACATCGACTCCAGCCTGGGGATCCGGGACACTTTCTTCGAGTTTGAAACCGCGCTGGCCTGTGTACCTTCTCCGGTAGACTGCCAAGTCACAGGTGAGACCAGTCGGAAGTGTGTGTGCGTGGCTGTGAGCATATGTATGTGCGTGTGTGCGTGTGTTTTATTTTCAGGCAGCATGACATTTGTGTTACATGTTTCCCTTGACTGATGTGTAGAGTTGGAAAACGTCTCTTGAAGTGAATCTGGGTTTATGGTTTTGAGCTATCATTTGGGATCAGAAGCTACTTAAGGACAGAGAAGAAAACTAGGGGGGAAAAGTCAAGTGCACCGTTGGAGCTCCTTACTGGAGGGAGAAGAGGGTAAGAGGATAAAGCTCGGAAAGGGGTCCCCGACTCTGAGCTGGGTCCTCACTCTTCGTGGCGGCCCCCACCTCCTCGGCCATGGTGCTCTGCTGTAACGGTTGGTTTTCTTGTTTGGTTGGTTGGTTGTTTCTGTTTGAATTAAAAGAAATTTTTAAATTGGGAATCGCTAAACTTTTTTTTAAATAAAATTTTTTGACTTTTAGAAAAAATTTGTCTGTGCCACATAGCATGTGGGCATCTTAGTTCCCTGCCCAGGGATCGAACTCTGCATTGGGAGCTCCAAGTCTCAGCCACGGGGCTGCCAGGGAGGTCCTGTCATGGCAGTTCTGAGCCCCAGGCCTGGTGCATATTTCTGCAGGAGAGGCCTGTCAGCCTCCTGTGGTTCTGCTCATTTCTGTTACGAGTGTTAAGTTCCTGCATCCTTAGCCTTTGGGGTTGAAAGGTGGTGTCCAGAGCTACCAGGAGGGCAGGGCTCTGCAGCGCTCCCATGTGTTTCAGACTCCGCCGGGAATGAGTATGATCTGAGCGGCCTGAGCCAAGCCAGGAAGCCGTGGACCGCGGTGGACACGTTCGAGGAGGGGAAGAAGAGGACCTTCTACCTGAGCGTGTGCACGCCTCTCCCGTACATTCCTGGCTGCCATGGTGCGTACCATGCCCTGGACTCACGCTCGCCCTGCCTTCCTCCCCTCCCCGCCACCTTCAACGCTGTCTCCTGGTCCTTGCAGGCACCGCCGTAGGGTCCTGCCTGGTGACGGAAGAGAAAAACTGGAACCTGGGCGTCGTGCAGATCAGTCCTCAGTTGGGCGCCAACGGGTCCCTGAGCCTCGTCTACGTCAACGGGGACAAGTGCAAGAACCAGCGTTTCTCCACCAGGATAAATCTCGAATGTGCCCACACGACGGTGTGTGTCCATGCAACCTCCTTTCTGCCTCCCCCAGACTCCAGGTCTTGCGTCTGATGTTGAGCTTGCCGGGGTGTTCGGGGGTTTTAGGCTGTTGATGGGATTGGACCAGAATGTCCTGGCCTGGTGTGCTTCCTGAGGGCTGTCTTTGTACTTCTCTCGTGGAAGTGAAGAGTTGGGTGTCCCTCCTGCTGCAGTCTGACTCCCTTCTTCAGTGGACGAGCATGCGCTGAGCGCTGGTTTCCGTTGCAGGGCTCCCCGACCTTTCAGTCCAGAACGACTGTGAGTATGTGTTTCTCTGGAGAACTGTGGAAGCCTGTCCCGTCGTGCGCGCGGAAGGTAAGGCCTGGCCCTGCTCACCCAGGTTGTGGAAGTGTGATGCAGGGCGTGCTCTGATGGCATCTTAGGTGCGAAGCCTTGCGCGTGATCGCGAGATGCGTATGTATTTATTAGTGGATGGATAGCTTCTTGTCCTTGAATTTTCCACTCTGCTCCATTGTTCCCTTCACCAGCGACACTTTCCTCCTCTGCTGGGTTGATGGGCTGCTGGTGTCTCACACTTGAGAGCATGAACATGAGGTTTGGTTTTAAGTGGATCCTCATTCGTCTGGTGACCTAAGCTTTTCTAGAAGACTGGGCAGGTTGTCTTAGGCATATAAGCCAGAAGGAGAGAAGGTGGAAATGGTATTGAAGGCCTGTTTTAAGACAGTACTTAGCTGATTAAAGGTTGCAGAAGTTTTGCCTGAAGGGAGGGGTGTGTGTGTGTGAAGGCCCTTCCCCTCTCACGTTCTTGCAGGAGACTACTGCGAGGTGAGAGACCCAAGGCATGGCAACCTGTATAACCTGATACCTCTTGGTCTGAACGACACTGTCGTGCGGGCCGGCGAATACACCTATCACTTCCGGGTCTGCGGAGAGCTGTCCCCTGGTGTCTGCCCAACCAGTGACAAGTCCAAGATCGTCTCATCATGCCAGGAAAAGCGGGGACCCCAGGGATTTAAAAGAGTGGCAGGTACTGTGGTTTTCTTCCTTTTCTTCTTGTAAAAGAATGGAATTCCATATTTAGGATGATCAATTATATCTTGTGTTTTAAGGTCTAAAGATGGTATCTTTCTTGAAAAAGTACATCTGCTGTGTCCTGGTAAAACAGCGTGTTAGTGATGATTCTAGTTTCACTTGTTTTTTGTGAAACCACCCAGGGCACACACTGACACATGTCGTAAAGAGCTTATTTCATTCTTACTTAGCAACACTAGTTAGTTCTCAACTCATATTTCTTCTTTTTTATCCCACTTTGGGGCCCACTGGAGTACTGGTGGGTGCTCTGGGGTGGTTCTTTGTAGAACAGAGAAGGGCACATGGCTAGTACGGGGCTGGGCCGTGAAACTGGTAGGGCAGACTGTCGGTCCTCACGCTCTCTCAGCAGCTGGGCAGGCGGTGATGCACTTATGAATTTTTTTGCAAATTGTGAAGCAGCTGACAGGGTGAATCTGTGGGCTTCACTGAGGAGCCGGCCTCCTCTGAGCTCATCGGGTCGAGGAGTGTCTGCGTGGCATCCCTCTGTTGCTCTGTGGTCTGGTGTCTGTTGGTCCAGAGGTCACAGCCTGGGGCAAGAGGAGGCCTGGTTCAAGGAGCTGGCGGGCCAGGCGCACTCAGTCTTGTCAGGGTTTGTGCAGGGCGTGTGATGGGCCTCGTGTGCTGGCTGGCCGGGGGCTTCAAGCCCATCCTCATATCCCTGGCTGCTTCTTCGGCAGGTCTGTTTACTCAGAAGCTGACCTACGAGAACGGGGTGTTGAAGATGAACCTCACCGGGGGTGACACCTGCCACAAGGTGTACCAGCGCTCCACCACCATCTTTTTCTACTGCGACCGCAGCACGCAGGTGGTGAGTATACTCAGGGCGGGGACTTCACCCTGGCTTTGCTGCCTTCATCTTTCATAAAACGAGCCCGCTCTTACCGCCTCATGCAACCTGGTTAAACCTAGTTCAAGTGTGTGATTCACAGACCCGGTGTTCAGAACCTCGATCAGTTTTGTCTTGAGCTTAACGAGCAGGTCTGTCCCTTCCCATGTGCATCCTCAAAGCACCGGCCACCCAGGGTTTCCTGTTTCACATGCTCGTCTCTGCCCTTGCAGCCCGTGTTTCTCCAGGAGACTTCCGATTGCTCCTACTTGTTCGAGTGGCGCACTCAGTATGCCTGCCCGCCCTTCGACCTGATCGAGTGTTCGTTCAAGTAAGTTGATGGGGCGTTGACTCTCGGGGGGCAGTCAGGTTTACACAGTAATATTTTGCTTTAATAGTTAGTGGCCGGCGGGACAGGGAATTAGATTAGGTGAGTCCTCTAGGCTTTAGTTTCTGCATATTAAACTCTTGGATCCCTCTTGGCTTAGGTCCATTGCTTCTTGGGTTTTAGGTCCTCTGTTTTGTATTTTGTTTTGTTGGAGTGTATCCTCCTGTTCTGTGGAGAGGTTGGGTAGCAGAGAACCCAGGCATTGTCTGAAAATGCCACTGACTTGCTCTCAGATCTGATTAACTGGGACTAGGATTACGACAGAGTCAAGTTAGTTTTCTTTAACTTTGAAGGCCTTGTCCCATTTCCGACAAGAACCATGCACGTTTGGTGAAAAAGTTTGTTGCTCATCTTCTGTGAGTTTTTACTCCGTTCTGGAATATTTCCTGAACTTTAAAAAAAACTATCCTTTGGAAGGTCTTATTTTAAATTTCACATAAGTCCTTCTAATTATCTCTGAGGATATGAATTCTAATTTTTGTTTTCTTCTTAAAAAATATCTCATCATGCTTTCCCTGAATTATAATCCATTTTCTTTTAACGGTTGCCTTACACATGTATTTTTGATTTAACAGGAAACTAAAGTTGACCCATAGCTCTACCCACCCCTCCAACCATGAAATAACGGAGAATGTTTTCGCACCAAACACACTCTCCCAAACTCCACAGGAGTGTGGACTAGTGTTTTAGTTCTTATTTTTTTCCTTCTCACATAAGTTGTAAGTTGTGGTTTTAAAAAATACTCATTGGTTTTTTGACTGTATAGATTTCTTCCTTTGAAAACGAACAGAAATATCTGTTTCTTTGGCTTACTCTTCCTGTTTGCATTGTGCCCTTTCCTTTTGACCTGATTTTCATTCTCTTAAGTACTCTGTTTAGTATAATGCTATGCAGCGCACTTGTTTGCAGATTGCTTGCCTCTGCTCTCTGTTGGGGTAGGGAGTTTGTGCCAGGATGTCCCACCTGGGACTAGGAAGGAACTAGTGTGTCTTCCGACCCTGGCTCCTCAGGCTGTTGGAGCTGGTCCTGGGGTCCAAGCCACACCTAACACTGCCTGGCGGTCCTGTACCAGTAGGGAGTGTGTGGAGTTAATCTTGGTCTTCATGTGAAAAGGCTGAGTTTTATCACCACTCACCTGGTACAGAAGTCCAGGTGAATACTTCTGTGTGTGCACACCAGCCCTTGGGAGGTAATCCATCTAGGGCCGCTGTTAGGGAATCTGGCCTTGCAGTCCTAGTTCCATTCCTAGGTAGATAACCTGCCTTTTCTGTATATGTTCTCTGGGCTTTGTTCTGTGGCCTCAGTCTGTTTTGCTTACGCGTGGCTTTGTTATTTATGTTGCTTGGAAGGTAGTACTTCCTAAAACTGAAGATGTATGCCTGTTATTCAGTTAGAAATATTTTCAGTGGCTGTGTTTTTAAAGGTTGCCTCTAACCTATTCTGTGCCTTTTGTTCTGGGCCTTTCATTAATCATATCTTAAACTTTGCCTGTTGTATGCACCATATATTTTGAATGTTTTTTTAATCTATTTCTGTACTGTATTCTGTTTCCTTAGATCTGTTTCCCATTAACTGGTTCTCTTATCAGCTGATTTGATTTGCTCTTCTACCTGTTCACTGTCTTTTTAATTCTCATGACTGAGTTCTGTTTGGTACTCTTTCTCATTTCTTCCTTCATTTCATCATTTCTTCCTCCATTTCATCATTTTTTCTCTCCACTCTGCCCCCCTTCTTTTATTATAGTTGCAGTTTCTTCTTTTAGGTCTTTAACCATTTACAGTAAATCTCTATCGGTTATATGAAGTTCTTGAGGATCAGCTTCTGCAAATGTCTGTGTCTCCCATAGATGCTGATATTAATGCCAGCCCCATTCTTTCACTCTCATCCCATTAATGGTCCCTCAACTTTCAAAGTACCTAGAGTTCTGTCTTCCAGAAGCAGCACCACTCTCCCTCAACCCCGGTTTAGACTGTCCCCGTCTCCCCCTGCATGGGTGCAGAGGTCCCTCAGTGATCCCCTGGCCATGGTGGACTGGCCCTGCACAGGGGTTAGAGGTCATATTAGATGGACCAGGTGTGTGTTCAGAGTGGTATGGCCGTAGACCAGAGTGGTCCTGGGAGATTGTAAGTCAGCCCAGGCCGATCTTGTCGCGACCCTGCGATGCGATGACGCCCCCGTGTTGCTTGGAGCTACTAGCTGAAGTTGGCTGGTGGGGGCTGGAACACCCCCTGCCCTGCTGCCAGCCTCAGCCTCCGCTGTGCCATGGCTTCTGTCTGCTCTGCTCCGTCCACATGGGGCCCTGTGTTTTCCTGTGGACACCCTGGTGTTCTGTGCCCCAGGTCCCTGGTTCCCACTGCTCCCTCTGCCCGGTTCCCTGTGGGGCGGGCTCTTCCACATCATCCCCAGCTTATTCAGAGATGGCCTTCTCAGAAAGGCCTTCCTTGGCCACTGTCTAAAGATCTCACTTCCTCTTTGCCCTCCCAAACTTCATATTCCCTTCCCTGCCTTATTTTTTCTCTGTACCCTGATGATTACCATCTGTTATACTGTACATTAAAAAAAAAAATTACTCATGGCCTCTCCAGACTTCATAAGATGGGCGATTTTTCTCCGTTTCCATCAGCACAGCACCACCCCCTTTGGCATGTCGTTTGTGAACGAATGGCTGACTCTGGTCTCCTCGGGTGAAGCGGCGTCTCTGGCTGTCCTGCGTCTCCATCTGACTTGGACCCCGTGGGCAGACTATGTGTCTTTTTCCACATTGACTCTGCATCCGGCGGAGGGCTGGCTCTCGGTACCTGTCCTTGCCTGGGGTTTGTGCAGAAAGTAAACCTTCCCCCAAGGAGGTCAATACCAGCCCAGTTTACTTTGAGGACCGCTGGGGGCCTCCGGCTTGGACAGCAGGTGGCCTGGCCGGGATGCCCCGGGCGCTGCGTGTCTCAGTCGTCTGTGTACCCATCTCCTCGCCGCCCTGAGCAGGGTGCACGCTTACGCTTTGCTTTTTTCTGTTGTTGTTGCGTACATAATTTCATTGCACCAAGGCTTGGTGTTTCCTGAGCTCAGACTGTGTCGTTGCTGATTCCGCCTGGGCTGGGAGACCCCAGGGGTCAAGTCCAGCCTCTGGCAGGGTCTGTTGCTCTGGGGTGTCAAGAGTACACTCCTCTTGTGCACTGAGCCTTTCCAGCCGGGGTACTCAAGACCGAGTCAGAATCTGGCTGCACCTCACCATGGCACTTCTTCTTTCCCTGCAGAAACGAGGCTGGGAACACCTACGACCTCTCGTCCCTGTCGAGGTACAGCGACAATTGGGAGGCCGTCACGAGCACCGGGTCCACCCAGCACTATCTCATCAACGTGTGCAAGTCCCTGTCCCCGCAGGCTGGCTTGGGTGAGCGGGGGGCGCGGGGGCTTGTGGCTCGCAGAGGGTTTGTAGGGGGAAAGAGGGAGTCAGGACGGATTGTTCGAAGTCACGTCATTCTCTGACATGGGAGTCAGGACACATTAGCCTGGAAGTGGAAGGAGGACTTGCGGGTCTTGGTGACCAGTCCCTGGGGTGGTCCAGTGCATCAGGCTGAAGGCATGCTGAGAGCGGGAGGACTGTTTGAAGTGCCAAGAGACAGAGGTAGCGGGAGGTAATCACGGTGGTGGCTGAGGTCAGGGCAGGAGATGGAAAGGTGGGAGTGGCTGTGTGGGCACAACCCTCTGTATTTACTGACAGTAAAGTGGGTGGGGGTCCTGGTATGATGCATCCAGACCCTTGGTGCCAGTGAGGAGGCGAGAGCGGGTTGGGCCCAGGGGACCAGGAGCAGCAACCCGGAGACACCTTGATGCCCCCTCGGCCTGCTGGGTCCTGAAGACGGAGCTTGTTCTGTCTCCCTGGCAGGTCGATGTGGCCCCACTCACATCCTGAGTGGTTTTTCTCCTCTGCATGGTGTGTGGCCGTGGCCCACTTCCCTTTGCTTTGTGTGCTGGCCAGCCTGGTGACCCCACACTCTCAGTCCATGAAGCGGGGCCCGCCCGTTCTTTCCCCAGGGCAGTTGACTCGGACATTTCCAAGACTGGGAAGTTGGCGCAGTTCTTGGTGACCTCTGAAATAAAGATAGCACATGAAGTAGGTCATTTGCAACATCCCATGGGCTCAGTCTGGGTATTCCCAGCTTCATCCTGTTTGGGGGTCAGAAAAATTGAGGCCGTCCTGTCTTGAATTCTCCTGACTCTCCACATCTACCCCCGCCCCCGCCACGAGAATAAAATGTTTCATGCCACGAGAGCTGGTGGCGTCATCAGCATCTGACTTAAATAATGGGAATCACTGGTATTTTGGAGTGATTGTTAGAGTCAAATGTGTCACGTGCCGGACATTAGGTGCCTTGTGAGTCCTAGTCTGGAAAGCAGCCGATGGCACTCTTAATCGTCTCTGCTTGTGCTGCAGATCCGTGCCCTCCAGAGGCGGCTGCGTGTCTGCTGGGCGGCCCCAAGCCTGTGAACCTGGGCAGGGTGGGGGACAGTCCTCAGTGGAGCGAGGGCTTGATCATCCTGAAGTACGTCGATGGCGACTTGTGTCCAGACCAGATTCGGAAGAAGTCAACCACCATCCGCTTCACGTGCAGCGAGAGCCACGTGGTAAGTGACCCAGCTGTGTCCACCCTGGTGTGGGTCCTGAGTCAGCAGGACTGACGTCTCACTTCCTGCGGGTGTGCGGTGAAGCCCTCAGGGTTAGCCAGCCTAACAGGGCTTAGGCAGTGCGGCCTTGGGCCTGTGGTCCTGGGTGCCCACCCTGGCAATTCAACTTCCAGAGTTAGGGGCTCCCCTGGTGGCTTAGATGTCGAGTATCTGCCTGCAGTGTGGGAGCTGCAGGTTCAGTCCCGGGCCTGGGAAGATCCCCTGGAGAAGGGAGTGGCTACCCACTCCAGTATTCTTGCCTGGAGAATCCCATGGACAGAAGAAACTGGTGGGCTACAGTCTGAGGGGTTGCAAAGAGTCCGACACTACTGTGACTCATCGTCGTCAAAGTCTGATTCAGCCTCCTGGAGGCTGGAGAGAGAACTGCGGTTTGCCATCCTGCCCTTCATTTTCGGGGTGAAAACGGCAGGTCGGGCAGACCAGGTTCCAAGCCAGCTCTCGCGTTTCCTGCCGTGCACCCCAGTCCCTTCATCCCTCTCAGCTGGTCACCTGTCATCAACACGAGCTCCCACGAGGTAGGGAGGAGAGACCTGAGGCTCCGGGCCCCGTTGCTGGCTTGTGGTTCGTGCATGAGAGCCCGAGTCTTGTCTCATCTCTGGGCAATCCCTTCCCCAGAGGGTTGGTATGTGCAGTGTGGAGGTGGGTGCAGAATTAATTGTCTTCCTGGACTGGTTTTTTTTTTTTTTTTAACCATGGGGCCGTCTCCATCTGGGAGATGAAGGTGCTTTTGTGGGAGATGTGTGTTGTGGCTACGGGCCGTGAGGACAGGCTGAGCTAGCCCACTCAGTGTCACCATCCAGCTGCGTGTGGCCAGCATTGGCAGTGGGGGAGCCCCAGGGAGAGGCGCCTGGGGGTCTGAGGCCTGCCTCCCTGGACGGGGTGGATGCCAAGGTTCTCTCTGGGAGACCGTGCAGAGGCTGAGCCTGGACCCCCAAGCTGCTGGGGTGCAGACACCCTGGGCTCCCAGAGACTCCCTGTGTGACTGAGTGGAGAGGCTCATGGCTGAGCAGGACAGTTGAGGGGCCCCTAGGGGCTCTGCATGCGGGTGCCCGGGTCTGCGTTATCTGGGGAGAAGGGTCCTGCTGCACCAGTCTGGCCTGAGCCACGTGGATGAGGCACGTCCAAAAGGCGAGGAGGCTTCCCGCCCGAGCGGTGGAGGAGTCGGTCAGTTCACAGCTATCACTAGTCCTCCTGGCAGCGCTTCCCCTTTTGTCCCCTGTAACAAACTTCAGTTCTGGTTTTCAGGACGTGACCTCTGATTTCCTCATTCATGACTCATGGTGGCCCTCTGCTCACCCTTCGCCCGCCCCGTCCCCCATGCCCCATCTCACCGCTCGGCTGCAGGGACCTGCCCCCGGCCCCCGTGTGGATCTCAGGCCTCGCCCCGTCCTGTGTGTGTCAGGGCCCTCGGGGGCATCTCGGGAGCAGACGCTGACCCCTTGCCTTTTCTGAACCTGCCCCTGTCCCACGAA
>SJXQ01000854.1:257565-269298 GCA_006408695.1 Aepyceros melampus
GGCGCTGGACGGTGTGCCAACCAGTCATGGCTCGTACCCTAGCTGTGCCCCACGGTTCAGAGTGAGTCTTTCTCGTGGGCTTGGCGAGGATTCAGTTATTCAGTGAGGAGAGTCACGGGGCCTGTTCCACGTTGCAGATGGAGAGCAGGAGGCCGCTCAGGGCCGTGTGAGTGACCACGTGCCTGAGGGGCCGGGGCCGGCAGAGCCCACGTGGCTCCGCCTCTGCCTGCCGCCCAGAGACCACCCCTCAGCCCCGACCTGAGACACATTTGGATGTCAGGGGCTGGTCTCGCCCCAGCCTGAATGTCGGGGGGCTGTGCTTCAGAGGCTGGGGCCCACATTCCTGTGGCATAGACGTTGCAGAGTCACGCGGCTGTGGACCAAGCCGTCCTTGAGATGTATGTGTTACTGAGTCACGCGGCTGTGGACCAAGCCCGCAAGATCCCAGCGCCTCCTGGCGTGTGGCAGCCGGGGAGCGGTGAGCTCTCAGTGTACGCCCAGGTGCCAGCCGTCTGGCTCCCAGAATAAGAGACCTTGCCTGGGTGCAGGCCACCAGTTCAGGTGTGCAGCAGCTTAGAGCCTGCAGAGGCAGGGCGGCCAGGGAGAAGAACCGTGTTCAGTTAGGTTGTGGCTGCTCTGTGCTCAGTCCCAAGGCCTCAGCACTCCAGGGTTACTGGCAGGGGATGTGGCTCAGGGTAGGGGGCGGGCAGCCGGAGGCCCTTAGGAGCCTGGTCTGCAGTGCTGCACCAGGAGACACGGCCTTGGTGAGGAGGGACGTGCCTGGGAGTGGCCAGGGCATTGCGCTCTGCACAGGGGGACAAGGAGAGTGAGCTCTCAGGCACGTGCACGGCCCGTGGACAGAGCTCCGCCTTCCTGCTCGTGCCCCGCCCCAGCGCTGGCCTTGCCCCCGCTGGAGACCCAGTCACAGCATGGGGTGGTGTCTCCGCAGGTGACCCGAGGCCCACACACCTACAGTGTGGGAGTGTGCACTGCGGCTGCAGGCCTGGATGAAGGAGGCTGCAAGGACGGTGCTGTCTGCCTGCTGTCTGGGACCAAGGGGGCATCTTTCGGGCGGCTGGCGTCCATGAAGCTGGACTACAGGCATCAGGACGAAGCCGTCATTCTGAGTTACGCCAACGGAGACACTTGCCCTCCAGGTAAGTCTTTGCGGGCGGGTGGAGTGTCTATCCCGGTAGACGTGGAATTAGACAACGGCAGCAGGAGGGAACTCAGGAATGACGCTCCAGATGCCGTGAGCCCCAGCGCATGGAACGGCCCATCCTACCAGCCCTGGGTGTGAGCACTCGGGCCCACGAACCGTCAGTCAGTTTAGGGGGCTTCCCTCAGGGAATCGTCGTTCAAGCTGACCACCCCTGCCGGGTGCAGCTGACGCGATGTGGATAATCGGGGTCACTCCAATTTCCCCTTCCCAGAAACGGAGGACGGAGAGCCGTGTGTGTTCCCCTTCCTGTTCAACGGGAAGAACTATGAGGAGTGTGTCGTGGAGAGCAGGCCAAGCTCTGGTGCGCGACCACCGCCAACTACGACAGAGACCACGAGTGGGGCTTCTGCAAGCACTGTAAGTGGACGCGTCGGGGCCCCGCTGGCTGGCGCGGCAGCCCTGCGCCCACTGGAGGCCTGGCTTCATGCTCTGATCTTCCTGGACTGTTGCATTAATGGCAGCGCTTCTGTTGCGTATGGTGTTTTCTCGCCGGGGCTATTTTCCATAAAGAAAAGTCATCCGTAATTGCTCTGGGGGGCCAGAGCAGACAGATAGGTGTGGGGTGGTCAGCTCTCCCCCTCCCCAGCTCCAGGGGCTCGTGTCCGCATGCCAGTTTTTTCAGCACCAGTGGCTCATGTCCACGCTCGTTAGAATTACTGCTGTCCCAGGTCTGCAGGGTGGTGAGGGGTCCTCAGGTCTGCAGGGCCTCGTCTGCTGACCGTCGGCTCTACAGTGGGCTGTGCCCGGCAGGGGTCGGTGGGGAGCTCTCAGTGCCCTTGCTGCCTTGGAGAGAATGGACCCATGAGAGTCTTAGTAACATGCGGGGCACAGACAGATGTGAGATCTCAAGGAAAGTGACGGGACGAGTGCACGACAAGTTGTTTAGTTCTTGTCAGTAGCCATGGAACACAATGATACACGTTGAGGAATTAGGGCTTCCCTGTTGGCTCAAACCGGAAAGAAGCTGCCTGCAATGCAGGAGACCTGGGTTCAATCCCTGGCTCGGAAAGAGCCTCTGGAGAAGGGAGCAGCAACCCACTCCAGTATTCTTGCCTGGAGAATCCCATGGACCGAGGAGCCTGGCGGGCTACAGTCCGTGGGGTCACAAAGAGTTGGACACAACTGAGCGACTCACACACACACACATACAAGGAATTAGAAACATTAAGTCTACAAGGGACTTCTGTAGCCTTCTTTGGAGGCTTATTACGACAGGATCTTTTTCCTGGTAGGTTAGATGACATGTTTTTAGCTTATCACAGGATTCTTATCGTCCTGTTGCTGTGGGGTGGTCAAGTGCAGAAGGGGAACTTGTTCTAATTTTAGAGTTGAAATGGGAATGAAACCCAGCAGGAAGTGGGGAGCGGCCGGGGATGGACAGTACCCCTCAGCGCCAGTGCCGCGGAGCCGGGTACCCTGGCCGGAGGGGGGGCTGACACTTGCCTCGTGTGCCGCCCCAGCCACCAGCCACCGGACGTCCACCATCATCTTCAAGTGCGACGAGGACGCCGACGTGGGGCGGCCCCAGGTCTTCAGCGAGGTGCGCGGGTGTGAGGTGACCTTCGAGTGGAAGACGAAGGTGGTCTGCCCCCCGAAGAAGATGGAGTGCAAGTTCGTCCAGAAGCACCGGACCTACGACCTGCGGCTGCTCTCGTCCCTCACCGGCTCCTGGTCCTTCGTCCACAACGGAGCCTCGTGAGTACCTTGCCCCACCAGCCCGCCGGCCATGTCCATCACAGGCCCGGCGTCCCGACGGGGTGAGTGCGCAGCGCTTCAAGCTCCGATTCCGAAGGCGGGACGGCCTCGGGCCTCTGCTTGGGCAGGCCTGGTGCATTCCGGGGGGTTTGGAAGCAGAGGCAGCTGAAGCCAGCCTTGAGATCCCAGAGCAGCTGGTGGGCAGCTGCGGGCCTGATGGACTTGGGCGCAGTTCGCTTCTTGTCTGGCACGCTGTCCGTGTTGGGCTTCTCTGGTGGCTCAGTTGGTAAAGAATCTGCCTGCAGTGCAGGTGACCCAGGCTCCATCCCTGGGTGGGGAAGATCCCCTGGAGAAGGAGATGGCAGCCCACTCCAGTAGCCTTGCCTGGAGAACCCCATGGCTGGAGAAGGAGATGGCAACCCACTCCAGTAGCCTTGCCTGGAGAACCCCATGGACAGAGGAGCCTGGTGGGCTACAGTCCATGGGGTCGCAACAGCTGGGCACGACTTTGACTAAACCACCCATCTGTGTTGAGTTGACGGGGGTGTTCACTCACCCTGCTTTGCTGCCCCGAGTACCTCGGCTGTGCTGGCCTGACCGCTCCACGCTTAGAGCAGTGGGGAGCGTGGACCTGGAAGTCCGGGAACCTGAAGACAGGGGACGCCTTGCCAGGGTTTCAGCCACTGCCTGTCCTAACTCTAAGCCAACTGAGTCTCGGGACTCACCCCGTGTGCCCCACGCGCGTTTTCAGCATCTACCCACTCTCTGGCCTTTGTTTACCCAGAGACCCGGGTCAGGGCTGTGTCCAGAGGTGCTGGGACAGTAGCCTCTTCTGCAGGGGTGGAAAGGGCTGCCCCCAAACATCTCGGGACAGACGTCGACCTTGCTCACCTCCCGCTTGTCCTTCTGCAGGTACTACATCAACCTGTGTCAGAAAATATACAAGGGACCCCAGGACTGCTCGGATAGAGCCAGCGTGTGCAAAAAGAGTGCCTCTGGCGAGGTGCAGGTCCTCGGGCTTGTTCACACGCAGAAGCTGGATGTTGTAGGTAAGACCCTGCGGTCACACGTGTTGCGTCTGAGTTGGGAAGATGAGGGTGTCGTCCTGGGACTGGAGGGTCAGTGCTGGCTTCCGTCGGAACCTGCAGGAGTGTCATTCCCAGTAACTGTTTCTCAGGCAGCCTGGCGCCTCCTGAAGCGTTAGATAAGCACCGCCTCGTGTTCTCTGAGGTGGCAGGTCTCCGTCTGTGTCTAGAGGGCTGGGTGGTCTTGGGATGTCCAGGGTTCCTCTGAGTCCCTGCCCCAACTGTGGGCTGAGTGCCTGAGTCTTCCCATACACATGCATGGCTTTATTTGGGAGAAGCTGGATGACAAACACGGAAACCTGGTCAGGACCATCCAGATATATCCTCGTACATGTCTTAATAATTTGGCATCGCAAAACGAAGCTCTTTGTTAATAGTTCTGATGGAAAATTTTTCTTGCAGTTGGTTGTTGAGTGAAAGACTCTTTCGTCATGCGAAAGGAGGAGGTTGGGCTTTCTTTTAGGGACAGCCAGGGCTGGTGGAAAGGACAAGAAAGAAAACTGCCTGTGCCTGTTCAGCTGTGGGGCGGGGCCGGGGCGGGGGGGTCCCCAAGCTGTCCTGATGAAAGCACAGGGAGCTTAGTCTACTCGAGCTGTTGAAATGGAGAAAGAAAATTCTGGAGGACAACTGTCACCCTGGAGAGAAACCCCCGACTCTGCAGGTTGGAAGTGGGGGTGAAGTCACTCCCCGCCCGGCCCCCAGCAGAAGTGTGCAGACCTCCCAGCCCATGACCTTGGAGACCTTGGTTGTTGCTGCCATGAAGGGCACTGGGGGCTGAGAGTGGTTCTCTTCCTGTGCCTTGTCATCATGTGGACGTCTGACCCAGGTCTTCTCACAGCCGAGTGCAAAGACTAGGAGCTTGAAGTCTCCTGAAAAGCATAGTGAGACCTCCTGTTCTCTGACACGCCAGGTGGGATCTTGCCTCTCAGGCCCCAACAGGAAACCGTCTAAGGCCCGTCGCTGTGACCCCACGTTCACTTAGGGGACATCACGTTATGGGGTGAAGAGACGGACTCTTATCCCAGGAACCAACAGTCCTCGAGAACGGTGCTTCATACGTGTGTGTGTCATATATGTGTGTGTACACGTGTAATCTTCAGCAATTCTCCCGGTCAGCGTCTCAGTCCCCTTCTCAGGTTGAGTGTCGAGGCCTGGAAGGTCAAGAGTGCTGCTCATCTCGTCTGCAGTGGGGGGAGCACTTCAGCAAGACCTCCACCTGTTGTTTCCATAGTCTAGAAGTTTAAGCATTTCTTTTCGCAGCTGTGAAACTTCCAGAATTTTACAGAGAAGCCTAATTATTTATAACAAATTCACCCAGAGTAGCTTTGCCCGTGACTGGGGCCGGGAGCCTGGGTCTCACCCCTCAGCTCCCCTTGAGTGGCCCCTGTGCCTCGGCCGTGCCTGGAGGACCCCTGGCAGCTGGTACTGCCCATTCTGGGCCCACTGCCTCTAAGGATGTGGGTTGGGTGTGAGTGCCAGGCCCGAAGACCGCCCTGCACTGAGAGCTGAGTCTGAGCCCGCTGTGTCCCGGCCCCTGGAGCCGCCGTCTGTCCGCTGAGCAAGGCTGGGCTCGGGCGTCCCCAGGGCAGCTCTCAGAACTCTGGCCCCTGGGAGCCGGGCCGCTGAAAGCGTGCCTCCGCTTCCCTTGGCCCCTGCGGACTGGGGCTCTGCTGGTTCCTCAGCCACACCCTCTTCAGAAGCAGAAGAGCCCCGTGTGGAGCCAGGAGGCCAAGCAGACTAGAGTGGTTCTGTGCGAGCCGTCTCTCTGCGGGGTGGAGGTCTCGCCCCTGCCCTGTTCGTCCTGGGTGGCTCGTGGGGCACGTGGGGTAGCGCTGGGCTGGCACAGAGCCTGCTGGGGACCTCAGGCTGCCGCCGCGACCTGCGGTCTAGCCCTGCACGCACGCTGTGCAGGGGGCTCTCTGCTCAGCCCTGAGCCGCACGCCCTGGGGTCTCCCTGTCACACAGGAGAGTGCTCACAGGTAGGGGCTGAGGTGTGACCCGCGGTCTCCTCTGTCCACGCAGGTAGTGACGCGGGCTGGGTGCGAGTTACCAGGCTGGCAGTGCTGAGCGCCAGGGCGATGAGTCTCCAGAGCCACTTCTGACCTTGAGGCTCCTAGGATGCCCTAGAGATAACATCCGTTCAATGGTCTGTGTTTCAGATGACAGAGTCATCGTAACTTACTCTAAAGGCTACCGCTGTGGGGACAATAAGACGGCGTCTGCTGTCATCGAGCTGACCTGTGCCAAGACAGCGGGGCGGCCTTCGTTCACAAGGTGAGAGTGTGGGGTCCCCCACCCTGGGGGGGAGCTGGGCACTGGGGGGGCTGGGCGCCCCCCCTGTCAGAGCTCCTCTCCACAGTTTCTGCTTGGTGGCTTAGTGTGCGTGCCACAGAGAGGATGCTGGGGCTGTCACAGTAGCGAGGGTGGGACCGGCCCCTGAGAGCCCTAGCCTGGTGGGGCCAGGGCCACTCCACAAGGGAGGAGTCCTGGAGGGAGGCTGGGACCCGTGCATGAGACTGATAAAGCAGTTACATAAAGTGGGATTTCACCGGGCTCCGTCTTCAAGGTTTCAGTGTAACTAAGGCTTCACTGATCGGTGCCGCCCATGGCCAGTTGTTCAGCGTTGGGTCTGGGACCCCTGGCAGGTGGGGCGGCACCACCTGGAACGCCCTTTTATTTTGCTGGAAATCTCCGCCTCTGGTGCTGGGAGGGCGTTTGGCCAGCAGAGGGAGCATGTGAGCTGTGCTTGGTGAACAGACCCAATTTCCATATAGAGAAGGCTTGGGAAAGGGAAGACCCAGGAACTGTCAAAGGGTGGAAATCAATGCTTGTAAAGCAGGCTTTCAAAAATATGGGAGCAAATCTTCCCAGCTGGTAGATGTTGCCCAGTGTCTAAATGTAAAAAAATTACATGTTGAAGTGCTTGCCTGCTTTTTTTTGTTTCACTTAGTGGTTGAGCTGGATAGTGTTGGGGAAGGGAGATGAAGTCGCCCTCCCAGCCTGGAGCGGCTGGTCCCTGGCTGGGGGTGGGGAGGGCTGGGAGGTGGGGGGCTCCCTGGGCGGAAGGGCAGCTGGGCAGTGAGGGGCTCTCGGGGCCCTGGCAGGTGGGCAGAAGGGTAGCCGTGACCGCTGTCTGCATGCCTCTGCAGGTTCGACGGCGACAGCTGCACCTACCACTTCAGCTGGGACTCGCGAGCAGCTTGTGCCGTGAAGCCTCAGGAGGTGCAGATGGTGAACGGGACCATCACCAACCCCGCCACCGGCCGGAGCTTCAGCCTTGGGGATATTTACTTCAAGTAAGTGTGGCCGTTTTGTGGGAGTGCTGCCCTGTAATCCTCCCACCTCTGCCCCGCTGAAGGCTGTGAGATGAAGACATCCGTGTGTTTGCATGTTTTAGTTACCATTTCCAGGTACCCTTGTCAGGTCTGGCTCAGAGGGCAGATACTGCTTAGCTGTTTGAGTTGAACCCCAAAGAGGTTGAGGTCTCTTGAGTGTGAAAATAACATCGCTCCTCCTCTCAGCATTTGCGATAAGCCCAGGGTCGGAGCTGGAACCTGCTGGACCGATTTTTGATGAGGAACCTTCTGGCTCTGCTAGTTTCTTTTTTTAAAGTCTCTTAGCCACGTCGCTAGGTGGGCCTCGGATCCGGGGCTGTCCCTGAGCCCTTCTCTGTCTCCTCAGACGATTCAGCGCCTCTGGGGACATGAGGCCCAACGGGGACAAGTACGTGTACGAGATCCAGCTCTCGTCCATCACGGGCTCCAGCAGCCCCGCCTGCTCCGGGGCCAGCATCTGTCAGAGGAAGGCCAACGACCAGCACTTCAGTCGCAAAGTCGGAACCTCCAACCAAACCAGATACTACGTCCAAGGTAATTCTCTCCACCCGCGTGCCACGTTTAGCTTCCTCAGAGGCACATTAACCTTTTCATGAACACACACTCCCTTCGGTTAAAACGTCAGGTCGGTTTTAACATGAAGGCCCAGGTCCAATCCTGTGTCTTGTGGACTGAGCAGCACGTGTCGGAGGCCCAGCGGTTCACTGTCGGGAAGGCTTAGCTCCTAAACAGACGTGCAAAGCCTGGTCTAAACCAGAGGTGGTGAGGTGGGCGTGAATTACTTTGGTTGGTTTGGTTTTCATCACAATGCTGCTTTATTTTGAAACTTCAGATGTTACTAGGGGAGGGTAAGAGATTTTGTGTTTGTAAAAAGGATGAAAAGAGGGAAGCCTGGCCCAAGTGTCCGCAGTGGGTGTGGAGGAAGGCCTTCCGCTACACGGATGCAGCTTCATCCTGTGTTTCTTTTTTTCCTTCCTTTTTCTTGAGATAAAATTGACGTAGAGCCATAGCTCAGAATCTGGTTAAGAATCTGCCTGTAATGCAGGAGACCTGGGTTCGCTCCCTGGGTTGGGAAGATCCCTTGGAGAAGGAAATGGCAACTCACTCCAGTATTCTTGCCTGGAGAACTCCATGGACAGAGAAGCCTGGGGGGCTGCCGTCCATGGGGTCTTAAAGAGTCGGACACGACTGAGCGACTGACACTGATATAAGTTTAAGGTGTACAGAATAACAATCTGAATTATATACATCATGAAATGATTATCACAGTAAACTTAGTGACTGTCCATCATATCCTATAGGTACAAACTTAAAGAAGTAGAAAAAAAATATTTTTCTCTTGTAGTGAGAACTCTGAGGATTCATTCTCTTGACATACAGCAGGGTTCATTATATTCAGCCTGTAGTGTGTGGCATCCTGAGATTACACCCCTGATAACCACAAAGCTTCTCTCTTTTTCTGGGAGTTTGTTGGTTTGTTTCTGAAACATAATTGACCTGCCACGCGGTAGGTTGCACGACATAGCGTTTTCAACATTTCCGTACACTTCAAAATCATCACCACGCTAGGTCTGGTTGTCATCTGTCACCACGCAAAGCAGTGACATAATTATTGACTGTATTCCCACACTCTGCACTTCATACATACGCTCCTGTATCGCGCAACTGGACATTTGTGCCTCCTCATCCCCCTCACCCATGTCTTTCCTAATTCCTTCTTGACCTGGAAAGAGTATTTCCAGGAGGCAGCTTGTGTGTTTTTGTTTTCAACAACTAGTCTTCCTCTGTAAACCATTTCATGGTTTGATTTTTGAACTAGGTGAATGAACTTGCTTTTTTTTAAAACAGTTAAATGTGTTTACAAAACCAGCTGACTTTTGACCTCCCCGAGAGGAGGAGGAGTGGGTACCTGCTCCCTGAGTAGGTGGAGTCTCGGAGAAGTTTCCATGCGCAGGTGGTAAATAAGCCAGTCTCTGTGCTTGGCAGTGCCCACTGGAGCTGGGCAGAGTCCTGCCAGGTCAGCCTGGCTTGTGTCCACGCCTCCCCGTCAAGAGCACCTGCAGGCACCCTGCCACTTCTCGGGCCTACCCGCTGGCACACCTTGGCCTGCCCACCCCCACCCCTCTTCCCCACTGCCACACCCAGCTTGGGGCTCCCTTCTCTCACCCAGGAGCACTGCCACCGGTGGGTCTGAAGCAGTGGCCCAGCTCCACACTGCAGCCCTGAGCAGGGGCCCAGGTACCAGGCTGAGAACCTTATGTTTGTAAGGCCTACGTCTAGCCTAGTGGCCTCCTGCAGTCCCCAGGCTTAGAGGGCGTGTGTGTGTGTGTGTGTCTGTACATGCATACATCAGTGTGTGCATTTATTTTTTCTTGGTTAGTTAATCCCTTTCTTACCTTTTCACTCCATTCACTCACCACCAGTAGGAAATAGGTTTGGTTTTAAGACCTTTGTCCACGTACCAGGAAGAAGTGCAGTTTAACCCTACTCCGCCATGCGTCTGTGTTCATTCCGGAGGGTGAGGGTGGGATGCCTCCAGGCCCATCTCTGGGAGAGGTTTGTTCTTGCCACCTTGGCTCCTCACCCACCTCATGGGTTTGTGTCCACAGTCCAGGCTGTGGGGCAGCCCTCTCGGGTCACGGCTCAGCCGGGTACATACGAGTGAGGACCCCGGGGGCCCCCTGAGCCCAGCCCACATGGCCGGCCTCAGGGCTGGCCTCCGCTCGGTCCGCTGCACACACCACACACCCTGGCCCTCTAGCGGGGGCCGACTGCTAACTGGCCGCCAAAATGTCCTCACAAGGCAGGGTCCACACAGGGACCCCTTGCGTCTCACCCCAGCTGCATGTTCACGGGGCGCTCCTTAGGTGTGATAGTTCATTAGAAAGGTACTACGAAAAGCTGTCATTAGTCATGCTTACAGTTTATCACAGTGAAAGGATATAAATTAAAACCAGCCAGTGGGAGAAGCGCCATAGGGTGAAGTCCAGGAGAGAGCCAGACGCTCCTGGTGTCTTCTCCCTGTGAAGTCAGGAGGTGTTAATGTACAAGTGTGTGACAGTGTGAGTGTGTGACATGCACGGAAGCTCGGGAGCTGACCCGGGAGGCCCACCCGTGCCTCCGTGTCCAGGGTTTTATTGATTTTTCATTGTGTATGCTTGACTAATTAGCCAATTTTTTAGTTGGTTTGCTGACTGGTTGGTTGGTTGGTTGGTTGGTTGACTGGTTAGTGGGTTGGTTGGCTGGTGGACTAGTTGACTGGTTGGTTAGTGGGTTGGTTGGCTGGCTGATTTGCTGGTTGATTGGTTGCCTACGTGGTCAGCCCCGGTGTCCAGGCAGACTGAGACGTGGGCAGCCCCAACTCCACATCATGTGTCTGCTGAGGACAAAGGCCAGACCTGTCTTAGGGCAAGGGTTCAAGTCTCTCCCGCTTCCTGACTTAGGGCAGGGGCTCCATATTGTGTGTGAGCAGTCTGTGAAGGGCTCCTCTGGGACATGAGACGAAGGGCCCTTTGGTCTGATTTGAAGTCTCTGCAGACCTTTCACAGATGATGGAGAGGTAAGCTCAGCCTGCTGTTGAAGCACCCGTGTTCATGCTGCCGTGCCTTTTCAACAGATGGCGACCTGGATGTGGTGTTTACCTCGCCCTCCAAGTGTGGAAAAGACAAGACAAAGTCCGTGTCCTCCACCATCTTCTTCCACTGTGACCCCCTGGTGAAGGACGGGATCCCCGAGTTCAGCCACGAGACCGCCGACTGCCAGTACCTCTTCTCCTGGTACACCTCTGCCGTGTGCCCGCTGGGGTAAGTGGGGCGCTGGCCCACAGCACCCCCAGCCCTGGAGCGCCAAGGCTGGCTCCCAAGAGGAGTTGTTGCAAGGGGAGAAGTCGTTACCTGGGTTGTGACCTCATGTCTTCCCAGAGCAGAGTCGTGGTCCTGGAAGACCAAGGCAGCTGGTGTGTCCCCTAAGTCTCTGCTCCAGAAGCGCCTCTGTGCCCTTGGGGCCCCGCAGCAGCGTCAGCAAGGCTGCAGGGGGACGAGGCATGTTCTCCAAAGCAGCTCTCCTCGTCCCCTTAGTGATGGAGGCTCGTGTGGTCGAGGCAGTGTCTTTCTGCCTTTCCCGATCCTCCGCTTCAGTCTCGGCATCAGAGGGGTTTGCCTGCGGGGGTTCTCCCGGCTGGTGGCTCGTGTCTTCCTGGGTGTGGGTGTGCACAGTCAGGGGCGGGGGCGCTGAGCGCTGTGGTCTCCCTGTAGGGCGGGCTTCGATGAGGAGATTGCGGGGGACGACGCCCAGGAGCATAAGGGGCTCTCGGAGCGCAGCCAGGCGGTCGGGGCGGTGCTCAGCCTGCTGCTGGTGGCGCTCACCGGCTGCCTGCTCACCCTGCTGCTGTACAAGA
>SJXQ01000854.1:270577-294918 GCA_006408695.1 Aepyceros melampus
GGCACAGTAGTGGGGGGTCCGGGGTGGGGCAGCTCCAGGCTGGAGTAACTGGAACCCCCTTTGCAGGGAGATGGTAATGAGCAGGCTTACCAACTGCTGCCGCCGGAGCGCGAATGTGTCGTACAAGTACTCAAAGGTAAGGCCTGCCAAGGCCTCCAGCGGCTCGCCGACCCCTCCCCGACCCCCCCATACACACACACACACACACACACACACACACACAGTCCATGTGTTGCTGCCATGTTGGCCAGTGGCCGCAAGGAAACCGTCATCCCGGGCCGTTCGAAACCGCCAAAGGGGAAACTGTTTCTCGTAGCTCTCAACCTGAACACATTCTTTATCTTTTCTTCTTCAAAGTTTTCTAACTGTGATGGCAGCTAATTTCTTACAGTGTTTAATATTCAGATCGTTTCTACTTTCTTGGCTCTTCTACAGAAAGCATGGCAATGAAAATTGTTGTGCCTCTGGCATTTGGATGATTTCCTTTGGTTGAGTTTCTAGCAGTTGAGCCCAGGTGGCGTAAACGCACTCCTGGCTCTTGATTGTCCTGCCAGCTGCTTTCTAGAAGGTCTCCCTCAACCGCACACATCCACGTGGTGTTGTCCACGGGGCTCCTCTCACCTTCGGCCGTCCCAGAGTCCCCGACCCTGTCTGCCTTGGTCGGATTTCAGCAGGAGCTGGCGCTTGCCAGCCTTCCCCTTCCTCTCCCTGCTGGGGTTTCGGGGGTGGTCAGAAGAGGTCTCGGGTGGGCCCACAGTCCCTGCGGTGTCCCGGCAGGTGAACAAGGAGGAGGAGGCGGATGAGAACGAGACCGAGTGGCTGATGGAGGAGATCCGCCACCGGCGCCACAGCCCGGGAAGGACAGCCAGGAGAACGGGCATGTGGCCGCCAAGTCGGTGAGAGCCGCTGACGCGCTCAGCGCCCTGCATGGCGACGAGCAGGACAGCGAGGACGAGGTCCTGACGCTGCCCGAGGTGAAGGTGCGCCCGCCTGGCCGGGCATCCGGCGCCGAAGCTGGCCCCCCGCTGCGTCCACTGCCCCGGAAGGTGCCTCTGCCCCCACGGGCTGATGACCGGGTGGGGCTGGTGCGCGGGGAGCCGGCGCGCCGCGGGCGTCCCCGGGCGGCGGCCTCGCCCATCAGCACCTTCCACGACGATAGCGACGAGGACCTCCTGCACGTCTAGGCTCGCCAGTGCTGCCTCCGACCGAATCCGACGAGACTCCGTGATGCTTCTGTCCTTGGCCTTTAATGAAAACTGTCCAAAAAAGGGAAGAGTGTTGGTGGTGGGGGAGGAGGGCCCCCCTCTCCGTGGGCACGGGGAGGAGGTGCGGCCGCTGATGGTGGTGCATGCCCGGGTTTGTCCCCAGCCCTCGCCTTGAGCATGGCCGCCGTGCGCTTCCTGAAGGCGCCGGGGCCAGACGAGGGCTGCATTTGCGGAAAACCCTTGCTGCTTTAGGCCCTGTAGGGTATTTGATCATTATATTTTAGCATTTAATTCTCTCCTCCTATTTATTGACTTTTGACAATTACTCAGGTTTAAAAAAAAAAAAAAAAAAAAAAAAAACCACCACCAACAGTTTTTTCCTGCCGGCAGGGGGTAACCTTTCCTGTCCATCCTTTAAGCAGGGGGAGGCTGTGGGGGCACTCGGACGCTTGGAACTGGTCCACGATGTATTCTCTCAGTTAGACTCCACCACTCTGTCTCTTTTCCCTTTTGCTTCTGTGGCGTCAGGGCACACGGGTGTGTGCGTGCGCACACGCGTGGGTCTGCGTTGCCTGGGCCGTGGAGGGGCTGCCCACTCTCTGCCTCTCGAGTTGGGAACAGCTGCAGCCTTGCCCTTTGTTTTGCATGATGTTTCGATCCCAGGTGCACAAAGCACGCTTATCAGTATTTCTCTCGCCAGCTGGTGAAGTCAAACAACCCACCCAAAGATTGGTGTGTGTGTGTGTGTGTGTGTGTGTGTGTGCGTGCGCACACGTGTGCCTATGTGCTCACATGTGTGTCCGAGAGAATGGAGTTGAGATGTCAGACTTTTTTCCAGACTTGGGGTGTAAGTCTCACCTCTTCAGGTTCTCATGATACCACCTTTACTGTGCTTATTTTTTTAAGAAAAAAAAAAGTGTCTATCGACCATTCGACCTATAAGAAGCCTTAATTTGCACAGTGCGTGACTCATGGAAGTTGCATGAAAGCCAGTGGGCCAGGCTCTCGCCCCCAGCCTTGCACTTGGATTCCCGCCCCGGCATGGCTGAGACCGGCTGCCCGGTCTGCAGGATGGGAGGGGGGACCGCGTCCTTCCCCGGCTGTTGGCGCCTTTCTCTGAAGTGTTTATCGAATGACTTTTCTGGCATTTATAGAGCTGTATATAGACTCAGTGGTATTCATATCCTGGAAAGCCAACCAACCCGTAGGGTTCCTGGGTTTGTACTCTCGTTTGGCTAGCTTATCTGATTTCAACATGAGTGTATTTTTAAAAATTTCTTTCTTCATTTTTTTTTTCAATCAAATTTACTGTAATATAAAGTATTCAACGATTTGAATAAAGGATAAATTATTAACTGGGTGGTCCTGCTTTCTGCCCTTGAGTGAAAAGCCCCTGAGTTTGCTGCCGCGTCTGATACCCTCTCTGTGTCTCCTGTTGCATTCCAGAAACAGTCATGTCCGGGTGTCGGCCGACCGTTCACAAGTGTCCCGGAGTCTCCTTGAGTGTAGATGCTCACTCGAGGCCCATGGGGGCCTCTGTCAGCTTCACTCACACTTGGTTCTTCCTCCTTCCGAGAAAGCAGACCTCAGGATATTTATTTATTTTTTACCAAAACAGCCACCATGAGTGCAGATCCCACAGTCCTGGTATACAGCCCAGGCTTACATGGAGCAGGAGGGGGGCTTCTCTTGCACGAATCTGGTTTCCATCTGAAATGACCGACTAGTGACTAGAGCTTCCCGGATGTTACTATGAAGACAGACTGAGCAGGGAGTATGATGTCTGACTATAGACTTATCGGAGTCAGCGTCCATACTTTCTGCTTGTGTTCTGATTATTTCCAACTGGAGAGACTGTTTTCCTCTTGACTTTAAAGCATCTCTCTCGAGATGGACACTCTGGAGTCTTATATAAAGGTTTACGTTGTGAGCCCACGGTTGCTGGTTCTCAGATGCTGTGTCCAGGAAACTGTTGTCCAAGCCACTCCCTTTTCACTAAGACACAGGAGTCCTCTGTCCAGAGGGGCACTTGCGGGCCTTGTGGGTGAACTTGACCCTTCATCGGCACCTCGACTGTCTGCCCTGGTGGCAAGCTGTGCGGGACGCAGGGCAACAGGGAAGTGACCACGTGTGTGAGGTGTTTGCTCATGCTCTTTTCTCCAGCACCTCGGTAATCTCTTCCCCTGAGCCCCTGCAAATAGACTAACAGTCTGTGCCAGCTGTGGTCGTAGGAAGTTTAGGAAAACGCTCCCTGACAGCAAGTAAACCTTTCACGAGTCTAGTTTAGTTTCCTTTTAACCAAGATTTTAAGCCCCACCTTTGTTGAGACTGTATTGAATGGCAGGGGGTTGGGATAGGTGGAAGGTCAGGACAGTGTAGGCAAACCCTGTGCCCAGGAAAATCCACGTGAGAGTGGAGACCCGGCTCCCGCCAAGAGCTTTCTAGATGCAGCTCCCTGCTCTCCACCAGCCTGTGACACACGCTGGCCACGACCACCTTCAGGGAGGTTGATGGCCACCCCAGGGGGATATCTAGAAGGAACTCTTCCGTCCCTTTGCACCAGTTCAAGAGGTGGGTATGGAGGACATGGAGGTCTTACCTTTCTTCCGGGGTCAGGTCACCAGCGGGTAGTGTGCCTTGGGGCGGGGCCAGGTTAGATTGATTAGAAACCCCTTCACCAGCTTTGGAGAATCCCCCGACCCAGCGGGACATGACTTCTTTCTTCTCCAGGTGAACTTGGCTGACGGGGAGTTGGCAGTTCAAGGGTGGCTGAGAGTGTCGTGCCTCCCGGGAGGGTGGGTCACTGCACGAATCCTGGGTAGGGCGGTCCTGCAGCTCCTCTCCGGGCTGCACGGACCCCGAGCCAGGGAGCTGGGTGTTTGGGGACAGAGTGGCCAGAGGTGCTGGGGAGGTAAGGCTGGCGCGTTGTCATGGAGCTTGAAGAGCCCCGTGATGGTCGCTGTTGTTCCCATTCTGGGGGAAGCAAACTGTTTTCCCTAAAGATGCAGGGGAAGGCCAAAGTCAGGTTGTGAGTTATTACTCACATTTCTTTGCTTCCTCCTGGTAGTGAGCTATGGGCTTCCCTGACAGCTCCGTTGGGAAAGAATCTGCCTGCAATGCAGGAGACCCCGGGTGGGTTCCCGGGTCAGGAACATCCCCTGGAGAAGGGAAAGGCTACCTATTCCAGTACTCTTGGGCCTCCCTGTGGCTCAGTTGGGAAAGAATCTGCCTGCAATGCAGAAGACCCTGGGTGGATTCCCAGGTCAGGAACACCCCCTGGAGAAGGGAAAGGCTACCTATTCCAGTACTCTTGGGCCTCCCTGTGGCTCAGTTGGGAAAGAATCTGCCTGCAATGCAGAAGACCCCGGGTGGATTCCCAGGTCAGGAACATCCCCTGGAGAAGGGAAAGGCTACCTATTCCAGTACTCTTGGGCCTCCCTGTGGCTCAGTTGGGAAAGAATCTGCCTGCAATGCAGAAGACCCCGGGTGGATTCCCAGGTCAGGAACACCCCCTGGAGAAGGGAAAGGCTACCTATTCCAGTACTCTTGGGCCTCCCTGGTGGCTCAGTTGGTAAAGAATCTGCCTGCAATGTGGGACACCTAGGTTTGGTCCCTGGGTTGGGAAGATCCCCTGGAGAAGGGAAAGGCTACCCACTGCAGTATTCTAGCCTGGAGAATTCCATGGACTGGACAGCCCATGGAGTCATGAAGAGTTGGAACAACTGAGCGCCTTTCACTCCCTTTCTTTACTTCTTACACTGTTTTGGGCAATTGGTGAATCAAGTTCAATGACGTTTACTTATACTGTTATTTTGATACAGAGTTAGAGGAAAACAGAATTGAACAAATGGTCCCGTCACCCCTGGACAGGGTGAGAGTGTCAGGGGTCGCCTGGCGGTGGCTCTGGGCACCCCCCTAGGGAAAGCATCCCGAGAGCAGGCCTCACTCCCCCAGAGCAGCGCTGAGTCACGGGGGCCAGCGCCGTGAGGGGCGGGTCCCAGGCAGGCCCTGTGACCCTTGGCTTCAGATGAAAGAAATGAAATTGATGAAATGTACCAGGCACAGAACTTTATTCCCTGAATCATGTGAACGTCAGCTGCTTCCATGATGCCTTGGGATGTCACCACCCCTGCCGCCCCCCAAACAACACACATGGACCCTTGAGCTGTGGTGCCTCCGGTCTGCTGGTTGTCATGGCAACACTGTTTTCACTGAGAGGACCCCACTCAGAATCCTGCCCCATTCAGTTGCCCTGTCTTGAGTTTCCCTCCATCGGGGAAGTTGGTCTTTGACTTTCATGACCCTGATGGAAGGTCGCCCTCCTCACCCACGATCACCCTCTGCCACCCCTGACAAGCGCCCTCCCCTCGGGGCTAGCCTTGCCCAGCCTACCGCTGTCCCGCTCTGCCCACCTTGTGGCTTTCGGACTCCTGTCGCAAGCACCAGGGAAGGGGCTCAGGATGAAAGAACGCATGCTTGAGCGCGTTTTGACTGCCGCATTGTCTCATGCAGCCACCCTCCCCACAGGGGGCCCCGCATGGAACACTTGTTCTGTGGGGTTTTTGACAGAGGTTCTGCAAACACTGGAGAGGACTTAGGTTTAAGAAAGTTTGGAAAAGCCTTAAAGGGAAATGGCCTTTCTTGGTACGAGGCAGAGGGTCTTTCGAAGGAGAGATGGCTGAGTGCACGTGAAGTCAGAGTAGGGAGCGTGGCCGGCGAGTCTCC
The DNA here is from genome assembly GCA_006408695.1 of Aepyceros melampus. Lineage (NCBI taxonomy): Eukaryota > Metazoa > Chordata > Mammalia > Artiodactyla > Bovidae > Aepyceros > Aepyceros melampus. Next base: position 276,508 of record SJXQ01000854.1, read on the forward strand.
TAGAGGCGGAGTGGCCACGGTGGTCCCTAGGACCTGGGGGTGTGTGGACCGCCCACCGGGGATGCTGTCATGGTGGGTGGGGCTCTGTGGTTCCCCGGCAGGTCCCATGGAGCAGGGTTGTGGTGGACTCTGCGAGGGCATACAGATGGTTAACAGTGGGCCAAGTGGGCCCCGTCTGCCTCTCACCTGCCCTACCCCGAGGAAGGCTTTGCTCCCGGGCCTTGCCATTTGTGTCCCCCCACTCTCCGTGGGGTCAAAGTCCCCAAGAAACCGACCCTCAGCCCTCATGCTGAAGCGCAGTTGATCCTTGAGCAGCACAGGTTTGAACTGCACGGATCCACCTAGACGCAGAGTTTTTTCAGTAAATAGCATGGTACTGAAAAAATGGTTGACAAAAATAAGGATATCACACGACACAGGACAATGAGATGAAACTAAAAATTTTTGTGTCCCTAAATGAAACTCTCCGGGGAGCCAGAAAGGAGGCCCAGAAGGGCCTCTCCACCCAGGCATCTACCACCGGGGCCTCTGCGGAAAAGCTCACCCACCGCCCCAGGCTTTCCTGATCCTCTCAGCCGCACCCTGGGCAGGAGGGAGGGTGAGTGTGAATGTCCACGCCTGAGGGAGACAGGTGTGACTGTTAAGGCTTAGCAGATGTGTGGTGTACTGATGGAGGTGGGATCTAAATGACTCCAAAGCCCCTCCCTGCCTGTGTGCTGTCCACACGCTCTGTGGATGTCTCCTGTCCCCTCGGTCAAGGGAAGGCTGTCCTTCCAGAGGCTCGGGCCAAACGCCTGGCACCTCTGCACCCCTCGCTGGCTCTCACACCCCACACTCAGCCTATCAGCACATCCTCCCACCTCCACCTGCAGTCGCACCCTGAATGCGTTTGTCTCCAGCCCTGCTGGTGCCATCTGGCCCAGCCCCCCGGCCCAGCTGGGCAGTGGCAGCTTCCCCGTGCTTGGGGGGCTACCCTCGCCCCTGGGTGAAGCCCCGGTCCTGGGGGGCCCTGTGTCCAGGCCCGAGGCCTCTCTGGCTCAGTCCTGCTCTCTTGGCTTGGCTCTGCGGCTGCCCCACGGGCCTCCTCGCTCAGCCCGCCCAGCCCCTGCTTTTTCCTCTCTCTGGAACGTTTGTCCTCCAGTTCCCACCCCCAGAGCTCACTCTCCTGCCTCCCTCGAGGCTCAGCATCCCAGAGGCCACCCCTGACCGCTGGTTCTTAAGGCTGCAGCCCCCTACCCCTTCCTGCTTGAGATTTCCGTAACACTTCCTACCTACGAAGACACCGTCTCCCTACTTCCCTTGCTGAGCTCAGATCTCTGCCCTACGATGCTGGTTCCTCTGTTCATGGCTCTGTTCTCCCTGCCAAGAGTGGGGCCTGGCAGACTGCAGGAGCTCTACTTTGCAAGGAGTGAGTGGGTGAGTGGGTTCCTTAGTGGGACAGGGTGGTGGGTAGCTGAGGGCCAAGCCAGGATCTCTTGGACAAGGTTTCAGAACAGTGTCTGGAGGCTGGTCCTGGAGTGTTCTCGCCTCATCTGGAAAAGAGCTGAAGACCCAGGTGATGCCCGTGTCCTCCCTGGCCTCTGCTGGTGTTGCTGGGCCAGCCCCCACCCCCCAGGGACCCCCAGCCCCAGTGGTGGCATCTGTGGGCACTGGGCCATGGAGCTCAGGAGGTGGGGGGGGGGTAAGTCAGAATGTAGTGATGCTTCTGTGTCCAGGTCCTGGGACAGGCGGGGACAAAGAGGACTGTCACGGCAGGTGAGGCCGACAGACCACTGGGAGGATCATCCCAGGCCCTGGAGGAAATGGAGGTAGAAGACTTCTGCCAAGAAAAATCGGCAGAACATCAGGGCCTTGTACAATGAGCGCCATGGGCAAACCCCGGCATCTGTACTAAGGCACAGCTTAATAAACCATCCTCAACCATCAAAAAAAAACCAAACAACTGATTGAGGCCTGGGACGAGGAAGCACTGCCCAGCAGCCTTCAGTGTCAGGACTTTGGGGCAGGAAACGCAGACCCAGAAGAGCTGGCCTGTCTTCGGGAAGAAGCTTGAAGTGCAGGAATGCACTTTGCCCATAAGACAGGCTTCGCCCCCGAGGGCCTGGCTGGAGCCTCACCACGGGCTCCCATGCTGTTCCCACGCCTCTGGTGGCTTCCACTCTCCCCACTGGAGTTAATGCCTATCCCCTGATGGCCTCGTGGAGCCATGCTGCCTTGGAAGAAGGTGCCAGGGTCACCAGGGGACCCCTCTGGACAGCACAGAGAGGGAAACAGCAACCCTGGGGCCAGGCCTGGGACAGCCACGGCCCCCCAACCACCATGTCCCCAGCTCGGTCCGGCAGGAGGGGCGCCCCGTGAAGCAGGAGCTTCGGGGCCACAGGGTGGGAGGCAGGCCAGCCCGTCTCCCCAGAGCCCTCCTGGAAAATCAGCCCAGTCATGTTGAAGTCAGTCCACTGGGAGGTCATCCAGACCTAGGGAATCCCTGGTGGCCAGGCTTTGATTCTGTAGCTCTGGGCGTGCCCCGACGCCTGTTCCTTTTCTATTTTCCCAGAGAGGAGCCCGGCCTCTGTGCTTAACTTCAGGAGGTCCCAAGGCCTGAGGTGAACTGTTCTGGAAAAAAGGACATGTCTTGCACAAAATCTGTGTTTTGGGCTGCTGGGCGAGTTGAGCTGCAGCACAAGAGTCCTGGAAACACGGTCACTGGTCACTAGCCCTGTGGCTTTCAGTGAATTGATTTCTTAAGAACTGGCCAAGAGCCAGTGGCATGACAGCAGACAAGGGCCTCAGTTTCTTGTGTCTAACACGCTTCTGACCTCGAGGGTTCTCCTGGGATCACGTAGTGAATATCGTGCTCAGAGAGGAGTCTGGCCCGTCACCCCCGATGCCAGTGAGGATGGTGGCACTGGCCTTTCCCGGCGGCACATACCCACCAGCCTTGTCCCTTCTGCAGTCTGGACCCCAGGATGACCGGTCACCCCCATGTGGCCCTGGCCGAGGGGCTTGGAGACAGGGTCGGGGGGAGCCATGCAGAGCCATGCACAGGTCTCCCTGCTCTGGGGTCTGAGGGGGAAAAGAGCTCTCGGACACTGAGAGCCGGAGGGCAGCTCTGCCCAGGCCTGGGTGGCTGCCATCTCCTCTGGGGAGAGTGCGTGGTGGGTCCAGCCCAGCCTAGGGGGTGGGTGCGGGGAGGGCCATGCTTGCTTCTTCCCCACGACGAGCTGAGAGCAGGGCCTTAGCTGCTGGCCACTTCCCAAGCTGAGGACACGAGGCAGGGGAGCCCCGTGTGTTCAGGGCCGCTTGTGGTGGGGAAACACAGTGAGTTCCTCGTGTGTAGGAAAAGCCCGTTCTCCTTTCTCCCATGAGTCCTCCTCACTCCTCTCCCAGGACACTTCACTTCAGGTCACTGAATGCAGGGCTTTTGCCCACACCAGACACTTGCCTGCAATGCCAGCCAAGAGTCCCACAATTTAATCCACTTCTGACCCCCTCGGCCTGGAGAGAGCCTCAGGCCCCACAGGTCAAGGACTCGGTCCCATGAGACCACCCCCCCTCGGATGCCAGTCACTACTGGGGCCCCAGGTGACCCACAGTTCTGCCTGACTTGGCTACAGCTCAGGGCCCTCTGGTCTCTTCCCTCTTTGGAGTCAACTAATTCGTGAGAAAGTGTTACCTGCTCAGTCGTGTCCAATTCTCTGTGACCCCATGGACTGTAGCCCACCAGGCTCCTCTGTCCATGGGATTCTCCAGGCAAGAATACTGGAGTGGGCTGCTGTTTCCTTCTCCAGGGCATCTTCCTGACCCAAGGATCGACCCCGGGTCTCCTGCCCTGCAGGTGGATTCTTTACCAGCTAAGCCATGGGGGAAGCCTCTGATTTGCTAGAGCGGCTCACAGAAGTCAGGGAAATGTTGACTTGTCCACCAGATTATTAGAGAATATGGTGCAGCATCGGAGGAGCCAGAAGAGGAGGCACACAGGGCGGGGCTGGGGGTGGGGGGTGGGTCCCAGCGCAGGAGCTGCGGTCCCCACGGACCTGGGGCGTGGATATGATTGCTCTGAACCCCGGGTAGTGGGGCTTTTATGCAGGCTTCACCCCATCGGCATGCCCATGACCGACCATTTCAGCCCTTTTTGCTCAAGAGAGTGGGGAGATGGGGCTGAAAGTTCCAAGTCTCTAATCACAGGCTTACCTGCAGGCAAGCGCCCACCCAGAGTCTCTTTGCGATCCTGTGGACTGTAGCCCGCCAGGTTCCTCTGTCCATGGGATTCTCCAGGCAAGAACACTGGAGTGGGTTGCCATTTCCTTCTCCAGGCGAATCTTCCCCACCCAGGGATTGAGCCTGCATCTCCTGTCTGCTGCATTGGCAGGCAGGTTCTTTACCACTAGCGCCGCCTGGGAAGACCCTAGCACACAATCATAGCTTGGTCTTACCCATGACCAGGAGCCACCCACAAGCCCACCCAAAGTCACCTCGTTGAACAGAAGACACTCCTAGGAAGTATCAAGGGTTTCAGGGACCCTGTGCCAAGAACAGGGAGGGGTGATGAAGACACAGTTCTATTATCTCACTCAGGCAGGAAGGGCAGCGCCTGGCCTGGGTGAGCTGATGCCTTAGGGAGGTTTGCCCCCCTCCCCACCCTCTCCCCTCCCACCACACCCTAGTCGGTGCTCAGCCCAAGTAGGGAAGTAGTTTGCAGAGCTGCAGCCTCTTCCTGTCTCACCAGAGCAGCTGGTGCACTGCTGGGCTTGGGGCTGCTCCCGGTGTCCATGGAGCAGAGATGAGGGTCCCGGGAACGAGAGGGCACTGGCATCCATTCGTCTGTTATCTGTCCCTCTTGCGTGTGCGGAGGGGGTACCCAGCCTTAATGTTCTGTGTCCTCCCAGGCTGAAGTTGGGGAGGGGGAGGTGTTCTCTGCCTGTGGCCCTTTGATCTTTTCTACCAGCATCTCTGCCCAGGAAACCCATCAGGATCTGTGCTTAGAGGGCCCCTGTGGCCCACTTTCCTGGGGATTGAGGGTGGGTGCATCACGGTCCAGTGGCCAGGAGCCTGCCTGCGGACATAGTGATGCCAGGAGAAGTCCTTTGTGGGTCCCGAAGAAGGCAGTCATTCTACCCTGGGACAAGCAGTAGGGAAGTGAGTCAGTCTGGGAAGCTTGGCTCTCCCATCACCCATGGCCAGACCCTCTATGCACACTGCTTGAGACACCCCATCGTGAGTAGCAGGTCCGATAGCCTGGCAGCCAGTGTGCTGTCCTTGTTTATCTGGATGATAAAAAAGCTTTCAAGAAGAGGATCTCTCTGGAAGAGCCTGAAAGAGACTGCTGGGAGGGTCACGGCCACCTTTGCTCACTCCCTTGGCTCTGGGAACCCCAGTGCCACAGACTCAGGTCCTCAGCCCAGGTGACTTCCCCCAGCCCAGCAGTCTGACCAATCATCCTCCTCCTCCTATCCCTGCCTGAAACCTGCCCTGCGGGTGAAAGATTGTTTCCAGCTGGTTGGCTTCCAAGGGTAGAAGCCAAGATGCTTAGACAGCAATTCGACTTCAGACCAGCCCCTTGCAGAGAAAGCCACACGAGACCCTGACCCCGGGGCCTGTGGCTGCTGTGGTCTGCTCAGAGCGATGCGCGTGGAGGCTCAGTCATGCTCACCGTAGATGACGTACTGGAGCAGGTAGGGGAGTTCGGCTGGTTCCAGAAGCAAACCTTCCTGATCCTGTGCCTGCTCTCGGCCGCCTTCGCCCCCATCTACGTGGGCATCGTCTTCCTGGCCTTCACCCCGGACCACCGCTGCCGGAGCCCGGGGGTGGCGGAGCTGAGCCGGCGATGCGGCTGGAGCCTGGCGGAGGAGCTCAACTACACGGTGCCGGGCCCGGGACCCGAGGGCCAGTGCCTCCGCTACGAGGTGGACTGGAACCAGAGCGCCCTCGGCTGCCTGGACCCGCTGGCAGGCCTGGCCGCCAACGGCAGCGCCCTGCCCCTGGGCCCCTGCGAGCAGGGCTGGGTGTACGACACGCCCGGCTCCTCCATCGTGACCGAGGTAAGAGCGGGCCTTCGCTGCGGGGATAATGATGCAGGCTTCAGGGCAGAGAGGAAACACGATGCGTCCTACAGGCTTCGACCCCGCACCAGCAAAGAGGCAGCGGGGTCACCTTTCTGAACTCCGGCACATCAGACTTTGTCCTGGGCACTGCCATTCCTCCCTTGTTCAATCCTCCACACACTCTGGGTGTTAGAGGAGGGAACTGAGGCTCAGAGACACCATCGCTTTCCAGGCTGAGCTGGACTGCTTGGATGCGGGGACCCCAGGGAGACTGGCTTCCTCACCCTTCTGCCCCACTGGCTTCTCCACGGGCCTGCAGAATCCACCTGGGGGCCAGCGGCCCCACCATCTGAGATGCGAGGCCCCTTCCCTCCATTCACAAGCCGTGGACATGTGACAGCTCAACACTGGTCTCTGAGGCGGTGTGGAAGCTGCCCTGGAGTCCTACTGAGTCCCAGTCATGCCTCAAGTTGGCTGAGTGTCGCTGTGTAGGTTACTCAGCCTCTCTGAGCCTCAGTCCCCTCATCAGTAAACTAGTAATGACAATGCCCTGCTTCCCAGGGGTCAGCCGAGGACAGCAAAGGTGATGATCAGACAATCCAGAAGAGTGGCCGGGCCAGCACCCCTGGGTGTCCAGCACCCAGCTGCACGGGGTGTCCCCTCCATGGCCCACAGGAGAGCAGGATGGTGGCAGAGCACTTGCCTGGATAGGTTAGTGGGTTATCTGAGCGTTTGCTTTGAGAATATCTCACCGAGAAGCCAGCAGATTTCTTTCCTTCATGGACCCTTTGGAAAGTGCTTTGCTGTGTCAAGTGTGGGCACTTGGAAACTGACCTCAAGGTCGCTTGGTGAGAGATGTTTAGACACATTAGTCCCTCGATCGTGTCCCACTCTTTGCAACCCCATGGACTGTAGCCTGCGAGGCTCCTCTGTCTATGGGATTCTCCAGGCCAGAATACTGGAGTGGGTTGCCATTTCCTTCTCCAGGGGATCTTCCCAACCCAGGGATCGAACCTGGGTCTCCCATGGCAGATTCTTTACCATCTGAGCCACCAGGGAAGCCATTTGGCAAAGCCACAGACCAGAACTATGCAGAGTCTGTCTGTTAGCAAACTGCTCACCTGAAACAAGTAGCTGAGTGGCCTGAGCAGCACATGTCTAGCTGGAGAAAAGCGCTGTGTCCACTCCTCCGGCCCCACGGCCCGCTGTCTTGGGGGGCGGGGAGCAGGTGTGGGTGCCCTTGCTCAGACATCTGGTCTCCGAGGCGTCTCCAACCACAGACGTCCAGGTAGAGGACCTGCCTCCCAGGGATGCTGACCTGGCTGCTCTTCTTGCTAGGAATCTACAAACAGACCCAGACGGGGATGTGTTGTTCTCTGTGGCTGAAGCACACTCTGCTCGGAAAGGATCAGCCAGATGCATGAATTCATCCATTCACCCCTCCATCTAGTCCCTCAGTAACCGTGTTCTGAGCTTTCTCAGTAACCGTGTTCTGAGCTTTGCCTCTGTTCCAGCACTGGGTATGATGCCAGGAGGGACACAGAAGGAGCCCGTGAGGTTCAGGGAGTTTGCAGTCTCCAGGGAGCGAGAGAGGGGTGGTGACCGTGAGAATAGGATCAGTGTCCCAGAGAAGGAGGGGGACCTTGCTATTCAGCTGGCCGCTGGGGTCTTCCCGCGGGAGGCGGCAGACTTTCTACACTGGAGTGTAGTTGATTTGCAGTGTTGTGTCAGTTTCAGGCAAGGTGATTCAGCTATGCCATCCCAGGCTAAGTCGCTTCAGTCGCGTCTGACTCTTTGCGACCCCATGGACTGCAGCCCGCCAGGCTCCTCTCTGTCCGTGGGATTCTCCAGGCAAGAACACTGGAGTGGGTTACCGTGCCACTTCCTTGACTCAGTTATATACACATCGATATCTATTTTTCTCAGATGCATTTCCCTTCTAGGTTTTTACGAAATATCAGGTATAATTCCCTGTGCGACACAGTAGGTCCTTAGGACAGAGTATTTGAATGGGGTCCAGGGTGGTATTTTGAGCTGCTGGGAGAGCAAACAGGCTGTGTCGGGGAGTGTGAACCAAAGCTCAGGGGAGGGGGCAGGGGCCACATTCAGGGAGCAACGAGTGGTTGAACTGACTGGAATTCAGTAGAGAGTCAGGACAGGACGGTGGTGGCTCAACTTTGGGCCAGAGCGCGAGATCTTACATCAGGTCACCAGACAAAATGCAGGGCGCCCAGTAAATCTGAACTTTGGGTAAACAACGAATATATATTTAGGATAATTAGGCCCCAGATATTGCATAACATTTGATACTGACAGCTGAGGCTGGGAATTCAGATACTGCTGAGGACATGATTTCACTAAAAAAAAAGTGTTTATCTGAAATTCCAGTTCGGAGAGGCACCCCATACTTCTTTTGTTTGCTCTAAAACTGGCAACCCTACAGTTGTGCCAAGTGGCAGTTCAGGCAGAGGAAGAAGACAGTCCTCACTGGACCTTGGGAATGGTCCAGGCGCTGGTGGGGAGTGGGGGTGACGCTCCCCAGAGGTGGGGAGAGCTTGAAGAGGCCGACATGGGCCCTGGCAGGCTGTCAGCCAACGGGCTGTCACAGGATCAACAAGAGGGATTGATTTTAGAGACTCAGAGCTGGCAGGGGTTGGGGAGGAGGAGGGGCCCGATTTGCCAGAGGGTCCTGGCCGGGGAGGCAGGGCGGCCGAGACCCTGAACAGCGAGGCTGGGACACAGGGATGTAGCAGGTCATGCATGTTGCGGGCCTGGCCTGGGCGGGGGCCTGGGGAGGGAGCAGGCTTCCAGGTCCGCGGGGACCTCGCACTCTGGGGAGGGCTGGGGGAGATGGAGGAGGTGGGGGTCATGGTGAGGGCTCAGCGGGGGGCACACTAGTGTACTGGGGGTGGGACCCGGCTGGGGGTGATGCAGGCAATGAGACACGGGGCCTCAGGAGTAGAGGACCGCTTCTCCTGGGCGGAACGCACCTTCCCCGACTCACCCTTCCCCCTGCTTCACAACAACTTTTGCCTCCTCCCCTCAGCCTAAGCTGAAGCGTATTTGGGGGAGAATGCTCCCTAGTTATTCATTTCTGCAGAAATAATCTTTAACATGGCCTTGCCTTGGACGTTGGAATTGGCTGAAGGGAAGACGATGAGCTGACCTCTTTGAAACCCAGCTCCCTGTCCCTCCCCACCCTGAGGGCAGAGGTCAGTGTCCATTTGGGGCAGGAAGGTTTTGGTTTCTCAACTCACCTGATCCCTGGGATCACCTGGATTCCAACTCATGATCTGCTGAGACAGAACCCACGGGAACCTGGATTCTAACAAGGACGCTGGGTGACTCTGTGCCCGGTGAACTTGGCCAGCCTGCTGCTCTATGGGTCATGTCACACAGCCTGGCCCCGGAGAAATTCCCAGTGAAGTCCCAGCAGGGAGAGGGACCCTACCTAGGAGATCCCACCTCATCCTGTGTGCCCCCTGTACAAACCCCAGGCTTTCTGTCTTCCTAGGGGCGCAGAGGGGCCCCAGGGACAGTGGCTAGGTCTGGGATCGCAGGGGGCAGGCAGGTACCTGCAGACAGAGCCCCTTGGCGTAGCTGGGGGCAGAGTTCTTAAGGGAGGTGGCGTCAGTAGGGAAGGCCAGGCCCCCCTTCCTCCAGTTCCATGAGCTCCCTGGCTTCTGCACGCCTCCAGAGCAGGATGGCACGCAGGGCATTTCAGGGAGGGTGGCAGAGACATCTTACAAAGATGCTGATTGCAAAGAGTAGAACAAACACCCCCAAACCATTGCCCTGTGGCTTTGAGGGCATCTAGTATGCACAGAACATCGTCCTGGGTGACGTAGGTGGGGGCTCCAAAGAGGCCACTGGAGAGGCTGACCTGGGCCAGCAAGATAACACCTCCAAGGAGCGGCCTCCCCTGAGTTCCACTGACAAGGCCCAGGGCCACAGAGAAACCAAACAGCGGCAGGAGAAACTCCCCAAGGCGGTGTGCTTTCAGCTGAATTTTCAAGGGAATAAACACCTGGAGTGAGAGTTGGACCATAAAGAAAGCTGAGCACCAAAAAACATGTTTTTGAACTATGGTGTTGGAGAAGACTCTTGAGAGTCCCATGGGCTGCCAGGAGATCCAATCAGTCCATCCTAAAGGACATCAACCCTGAATATTCATTGGAAGGACTGATGCTGAAGCTGAACTCCAATCCTTTGGCCACCTGATAAGAGCCAACTCACTGTGAAAGACCCAGATGCTGGGAAAAGACTGAAGGCAGGAGGAGAAGGGGGTGACAGAGGATCAGATGGTTTGATGACATCACGGACTTGATGGCATCATTGACTCGATGCATATAAATTTGAGCAAATCCCAGGAGATAGTAAAGGACAGGGAAGCTTGGCACGCTGCAGCCCATGGAGTCGCAGAATCAGACATGACTGAGCGACTGAACAACAAAAAGTAAAGCCTCCATTTAAAAAGCTAAATGGGTCAGTCTTTACTAAACCATGGGCACACAGTTTCTCCCTGCAGCGCCCACAGTGGCTTCACGATGGTGACAGGAGCAGCTCCACACATGCCTTCCAGACAGGAGACCGAGGCCCCCCCACTTCTGCCCCTCTGTGCTCCAAGCAGGGATGCTTCTGTGCTTGGGCCTCCCAGAGCGCCCAGGCCTGTTGGCATCACCACGCATGTGCCAAGCACAGAGGGGCGATTCCTGAACCTCACTCCCAAAAAAGCCCAGGCAGACTGGCTCCTGTCTTTGCCTCTGTCCTTCTGCCTTGGTTCTTCCCAGGCACACGGGAGCTCCGCATCTCCTGCCGCTTCTGGGTTCCCCCATCCCCCGCATGCAAGGCTCCACAGGGCTGCTCCTCAGAAGCCCCCACCAGCTGGCCTCTGCCTCTTTGCTCAGAAATTCTCACGTTGATACTCACATTTCCATCAGTCATGACAAATTTACACAATTATTGGGTAGAATTTATGGAATAAAACATGTGATTCAGTTCAGTTCAGTTGCTCAGTCATGTCTAGCTCTTTGCGACCCCGTGGACTGCAGCACGCTAGGCTTCCCTGTCCATCAGCAATTCCTGGAGCTTACTCAAACTCATATCCATCGAGTCGGTGATGCCATCCAGCCATCTCATCCTCTATTGTCCCCTCTCCTCCTGCCCCCAATCCCTCCCAGCATCAGGGGCTTTTCCAATGACTCAGTTCTTCGCATCAGTGGGCTAAAAGTATTGGAGTTTCAGCTTCAGCATCAATCCTTCTCAGGAATATTGAGGATTGATTTCCTTTAGGATGGACTGGTTGGATCTCCTTGCAGTCCAAGGGACTCTCAAGAGTCTTCTCTAACACCACAGTTCAAAGCATCAATTCTTTGGCGCTCAGCTTTCTTAATTAAGGGTTTTTACCAATTCTGGGAAACGCGTCATATTTATTTTACATCATTTTCATGTTCGGATAATTACTTTGCTGTATTTCCTTTAGAAACCTTACCATTTGGCCACCCTGTCCTTTGACATGTGCCACGCATGGTACCCTAACTATCAGGGGTACCTGGCAACAGACTCTTTAATTAGTGTATATTGAGGGTAAACCCAAGATAAAGGCATTAGGCATATAATGAGACTGCCTGAGATCCCCCAGAAACCTTGCATTTGTCTTATGAAACTGTGGTGAAAGGAAAGGCTGTGAAGGGCCCCGGGATCCCACATTTTTGCGTCGTGCGTTGACATTTTCTGCAGGGAAAATGGTAGGTGTAGTTTAACTTACAAACGGTCCTGTGTGTCTTGGCCCCTCCGACCCGCAGTTTAACCTGGTGTGTGATGACTCTTGGAAGGTGGACCTCTTTCAGTCCTGTGTGAACTTGGGCTTCTTCCTGGGCTCTCTGGGAGTTGGCTACATCGCAGACAGGTACGTAAAGGCGGATCCGACCGAGCACAGTGTCAACAGCGTGGGGAGAAGGGCTTCAGCGGCCGGTGGTGGGAGAAGTGGCCAGAGAGAATCTTCCCAGAACTTGAGACCCTACATGGTAGGGAGTGCGGAACAATGTGGGGCAAGACGATGAGAGGAAGCTGGGGATTTAGGGGGGATCTCAGAGGGTGAGACCGCAAGCAGGTTGTGTAGCTGGGATGCAAGGCTCAGAGGAAGAGGGCACAAAGCCAAGGATTATGCTCCTGGCAGATGGACGGAGGGGGACAGGGCCATTTTTTGAGACAGAGATGGTTAAGAATATCCTTCTCTGCACTTTTAGGAGACGTGTTTCAGAGCAGCCTGTGAGACAGAGAAGAGTTGCCAAGTAGACAGTTGGATATATAAGGTTCAGGCTGGAGTTAAATATTTGGGATTTGCCACCAGTAATTGGTATTTAAAGTGATAAATCAGGTTTGAGATAAGCTAGAAGAGGCTTAACATGTAGAAGCTGGTGAGCAAGGACAGTGTCAGTGGGAGGTTGAAGGCGAGAGATGAGGAAGTGGATTTTTGTGTGTGGACAGCTCTTTTTCCCCCTGCAGTATTTCCCTACAGCGTGTTAATCATCTTTGCATGTGGGAAGAAGGTAGAGTGAATGGTTCTATCACTAATATTTTTAGTATTTATCTATTTATGTATCTATTTTCGGGAGTAGATAACTGTCATTTAGAAGCTATATTTGTTTTGTTTCTTAAATCTTGCGTATGAGTGAGGTCACATGGTCTTCGTTTTTCTCTGATTTCACTTAGCACTTTACCCTCCACGTCCATCTGCACTGTCACAAATACATTCTTTTTTATGGCTGAACACTATTGCATTGTATATATTATATATATATATATATATATATATATATATACATCTTTATTCATTCAACTATCAATGGACACTTCCACACAATGGTTGCTTCCATATCAGTTCAGTTCAGTTCAGTCACTCAGTCATGTTCAACTCTTTGCGACTCCATGGACCACAGCATGTCAGGCCTCCCTGTCCATCACCAACTCCCGGAGTCCACCCAAACTCATGTCCATTGAGTCAGTGATGCCATCCAACCATCTCATCCTCTGTCATTCCCTTCTCCTCCTGCCGTCAGTCTTTCCTAGCATCAGGGTCTTTTCCAATGAGTCAGTTCTTGACATCAGGTGGCCAAAGTATTGGAGCTTCAGCTTCAGCATCAGTCCTTCCATATATTGCTTTGATTGGAATATATTCCATATATTGCTTTTATATATTGGCAACTTAGCTAATACTGCAATAAACGTGGGACTGCAGATGTCTTTTTGAATTAGTGTTTTGTTTCCTTTGGAGAAATATTCAGACCTGAGATTGCTGGACTGTATGATGGTTCCATTTTTAATTTTTTGAAGAGCCTTCCTCCTGTTGCTTCTGTTTTCCATAATGGCTGCCTCAGTTTATACTCCCATCCACAGTGTCCTAAGCTCCCTTTTTTTCACATCCTTGCCAACACTTATTGTTTATTGTCTCTTTGATAATGGCTATTCTGATAAGCATGAGGTGATATCTCATTGTAGTTTTTTTAATAATTATTTTCAGTTGGAGGATAATTGCTCTAGAATATCGTGTTGGCTTCTGCCACATGCCAGTGTGAATGAACCATAAGCATACACATGTCCCCTCCGTCTTGAACCTCCCCCCTCCACCCCCACCTCACCCCAGCCCTCTAGGTTCTCACAGAGTGCTGGTTGAGCTCCCTGTGTTTACAGCAATTTCCTGTGTAGCTCTGATTTGCATTTCCCTGATGACTAGGGATGTTGAACATCTCTTCATGTGTTTGTTGGCCCACTGTACTCATGAAAAAAGAAAGGAAAAATACTTTTCAATAATTATACTATTAGAATTAAATATTCCCCCAGAAAAACCTTATGAGCTTTGATAAGGTTAACTATGTGGGTGGTGGGGGACCTGATTTCTGGTGGTGGTGGTGAAGTCGCTCAGTCGTGTCCGACTCTTTGCAACCCTGTGGACTGTAACCTACTAGGCTTCTCCGTCCATGGGATTCTCCAGGCAAGAATACTGGAGTGGATTGCCATTTCCTTCTCCAGAGGATCTTCCCGACCCAGGGATTGAACCCAGGTCTCCCACATTGGAGGCAGACGCTTTACCTCTGAGCCACCAGGGAAGCCCTGTTAAGTCTGTGAATAGTAATGTGATCTATTAAATACAAAGGTAATGAGAGGGGATGCATCTGAGGACTGGGCGGGTCACAGAGGGAGACCCCTGGTCCTTGACTGAGAGTGGTCAGGATTCCTCTTCCGAGTGACTTCGTTAAACCTGCAAGAGTTGTCGGTCGCTGTCAGGAGGAGGGACCAGGTCAGGCTTGGAGAAGGGGCCGCGATGTGTGATGGACTGCACGATGCCACAGAGAAACTGTCTTGTCTCCCAGTAGAGCGCCTGCTGTCCCTTGGTCCCTGTGAACACTCAACGCTCACCTCACTGTCTGCTTGTCTCCGAAGGTTTGGACGCAAAGTGTGCCTCCTGGCCACCACCCTCACTTGCGCCATCTCGGGCGTCCTGACGGCCGTGGCTCCAGACTACACGTCCCTGCTGCTCTTCCGCCTGCTGCAGGGGCTGGTCAGCAAGGGCAGCTGGGCGGCTGGCTACACCCTGAGTAAGCATCTGCTGGCACGAGGCTTCCAGCCACTTTGAGAAGCCCAGGTCAGACAGTGGGGTAGGATGGGATGAAGCTGAACATGCAGGCGGGTTTGTTTTGGAGGAAGCCTAGAGAAAGTGTGGCCTCGCTAGCTGTATTTGTTTTGTGTGATTGGACCTGGGTGTGCTGTCAGAATGGCCTCTGTCTCTTTGTTTGAGAGACACTTATATAACCACTCATATGGATCCTTGTTTCCATATCAACTAATCTGTTTGGAAAAAGATCACATGTGATGTGTTTACAGTGATGGGGGTGTGTAGGAAGGGGAGACAGGGAGAGTATTTTAACATTTTAAATATGAACTAACCAGCCTCTTCCAAAAGAAATACAACAAACTCCACTGGTTTGAAGGACACTCAAGAGTTAGGCTGCAGTCCCTGGGGTTGCGAAGAGTCGGACACAACTGAGCGACTCCACTTTTACTTTTCACTTTCATGCCTTGGAGAAGGAAATGGCAACCCACTCCATGGCTCTTGCCTGGAGTCCCAGGGACGGTGGAGCCTGATGGGCTGCCATCTATGGGGTCGCACAGAGTCAGACACAACCGAAGCGACTTAGCAGCAGCAAGAGTTAGGGGAGAAGATATAAGAGGAAATAAAAGAAGCTTTATACTTTGGCCAACTCATTGGAAAAGACCCTGATGCTGGGAAAGACAGAAGGCAGCAGGAATGGTTAGCCGCATCACCCACACAATGGACATGAACCTGGGCAAACTCTGGGAGATGGTGAGGGACGGGGAAGCCTGGTGTGCTGCTGATAATGGGGTCTCAAAGAGTCGGACATGACTTGGCGACTAAACAAACAAATCAAAAAAGAGATAGATACAATGATGAAAAAACTGAAGTGTAAAACAATGTAATTCTATATACTATTTTTTCTTTCAAGTTTTCTATGAAGATTAAGAATAGAAAATGAAAAATACTTCTGTAGAAGAAAGCGTAATAGCCGTCTGTGTATCTCTCAGCCCATGGATGGCTGGATGGGTACATCAGACAGCATGAGGATGGCCCAGGTTTTTGCCAGGTCTTGCCATCTTTGAAAACGATGTCTTATGGCTTGACATTCTAAGAAATAGTTCACTAGGGACAAAAAAAAAAAAAAACATGTTCCTCTCCCAAGAAATTATGAACACACTAGTTAAGTTTAGTGAGTTCAGCACATATCAGCTGCAATAGCCCAGCCATCTAGAGGCTGAACGTGCAGTATTTTGCACCTGGTGCCAAGGATTAATTTAAGGTCAAATCTACACCCAAGTCTGATGAGCTGTGTGGTTCTGGGCACGTTCCATAATCTCTCTGCGTCGGGATCCTCCACATGGGGACCGCAGTGCTGTGAAGTCAATGAAGGGCCCCAGGGGGAGCCCAGAGCCATGCCTGCCCCTTCTCCTCCCTGCTGTGTGGCTGTTGCCCTGTGGCAGGCACAGGGGCAGGGCCAGAGATGCCGAGATAGATAAGGCCTCCCATCCTACTCTCGGAGACACCAGTCAGTCCCGAAGGAAATCAACCCTGAATATTCACTGGAAGGCCTGTTGCTGAAGCAAAGCTCCAATACTTTGACCAGCTGATGCAAAGAGTTGATTCATTGGAAAAGACCCTGATGCTGGGAAAGGTGGAGTGCAGGAGGAGAAGGGGGTGAAAGAGGATGGGATGGGTGGATGGCATCGCTGACTCAAGGGACATGAGTTTGAGCCACACTGGGAGAGAGTGGAGGACAGACGAGCCTGGTGGGCTCTAGTCCATGGCTACCAACCACACAGTGAAGTTGCTCAGTCACTTCTGACTCTTTGTGACCCCGTGGGCTACAAGCCAGTACAAAGAGTCGGGAACAGCTTAGCAACGGAACAACCACCTCCGTCAAGGAGCTCCCAGGCTAGAGAGAAAGGAAGACAGACCCGGAATGCTACCTGTCTGTGATGGAGTGCGTGCTACCCTGGCTTGCCTCCTTCCCACGGCTCCCTGCCTTGCTTGGATGTCCCATACTCCCTGGTCCTGCACCAGGGGCTCCCCTTCAGTCTGTGTGACCGGCTCCTTCTCTTTTTCCAGCCCAGGACGTCTTCCTTCCCCACCCCAAGCCTGCTCCTCCTGTGCCCCTCTCCCCAGCCCCCCGTCTGCTTTCCTCTCGGAATAGCTCCAGCACCACAGCCCTCTCTCGCTCCTCTGCTGCTCCTGCCGGGCCCCCCCACCACCATCACTCCGCTCCACGCTGGTCCACCCCCGGGGCGCCCACAGGCAGCAGCGCAGTGGGGGAGCCTTTAGCAGACGTAACATCCGGTCACCCCTGTGCTGCGGCGCCTCTGTGCCTCCCTCAACTGAAGCCAGTGTTCTCTGCAAGCCTACGAGAACCCCCCAGGAGGGCGCACGGCCCCCATGACCCGACCTCACCCAGCGGTCACCTGGGCCGCTATCCCTCTGCCTGGAACTTGCTTTCCCATTCCGAGTTCAGTTAACTACTGCTCCTCCTGATGCCTCAAATTTCCTCCATGAGCTCTGTTCCACGGCTCTCTGAAAATCTGCGACCCCTGGAGACTCCCCCACCCTCCTGGCTATTTATGCTTTCTTCCCACATGGCCCACATCACGTCAAGACCTGGATGTGATGAACACAGTGTGTGTGTGGTCCACCACCTCTCATGAGGCTGTGAGGTTAGGAGGGCGGGACAGGGCCAAAGAGCTGGAGATGCGTCTGAACACCTGTGACAGGGCCAGGTCCCTGGGTGCACTCAGAGGTGTTGGTGGTGTTAACAGTGCTCCCTGGGGGGTCGTGGGAAATACTCCAGCTAATCCTGGAGCCGATGGGAGGAAGGTTCCGGGCAGGAGAGCCCCGTAGACGGAATACTGCACTGTGCCAAGGCGGAGGGAGCTGCAGATGGCAAATGGGGGATTTTAGTGCCGTTTCTCCGGTTTCAGTCACAGAGTTTGTGGGCCTGGGCTACAGACGGACGGTGGCGATCCTCTACCAGACAGCCTTCACTGTGGGGCTTGTGCTGCTCTCCGGACTGGCCTACATCCTCCCGCACTGGCGCTGGCTGCAGCTGGCCGTCTCTCTGCCCGTCTTCCTGCTCCTCTTCTGCTACTGGTACTGTGTCCCCGTGGGGACCCATCTTCCTAACAGCCAGGGCGGTCCTACCCGCAGGCCAGGGCTTCCAGCCACCCATGCCATCTGGGGTGCTCCATCATGGGGTAGCTGTCATTCCCGGGGGGAGCCACTGTCAGCCACACTTTAAAGAAACTTACAGAGTTTCTTTAAATTCACATCACCCAGAGAGAGGCCTGAGATGCTAAAAGCTGGACGAAAGTTCACCTAGCCGCAAAGTCGGCATCTGCTCTTTGATGAGCCAGTGCAGGCGTAGATGAAGGAGTGGAGCCATCTCTGGGGAGTGTGCCCATCAGACAGGACCATCGCAGACGAGCGGG
This sequence comes from Aepyceros melampus, assembly GCA_006408695.1. Taxonomy (NCBI): domain Eukaryota; kingdom Metazoa; phylum Chordata; class Mammalia; order Artiodactyla; family Bovidae; genus Aepyceros; species Aepyceros melampus. The sequence continues at coordinate 294,597 of SJXQ01000854.1, forward strand.
TGAGGAAGCGGTGGCTCATACACACAGGCGATACTTGTCAGCTATCATACAGAATGCGCTCGAGTCAGCTCCAGCGAGGTGCTCTTTTGATCTTAACCTCAGACGGGCTCTGGGGAAGACGCCAAGTGGGGATGGTATGCGTCTGCAGGTTTGTGCCCGAGTCCCCCCGATGGCTGCTATCGCAAAAGAGAAACACTGAGGCGATAAAGATCATGGACCACATTGCCCAAAAGAACGGGAAGCTGCCTCCTGCCGACCTGAAGGTGACTCACTCGCAAGGCTTTTTCTCTCCTCACTGAATGCTGGGTCGGGCTTATGACTT
>SJXQ01000854.1:295615-403708 GCA_006408695.1 Aepyceros melampus
TCTGATGGCGATTCCTGATCACAGTGGCAACCTGGATGTGGCTGACACCCTGACTCTCTCCTAGATGCTGTCTCTCGAGGAGGACATCACTGAGAAGCTGAGCCCCTCGTTCGCAGACCTGTTCCGCACGCCCATCCTGAGGAAGTACACCGTCATCCTGATGTACCTGTGGTAAGGGGTCTTTCCGAGGCCCTGTGCGCTTCCCTGCATGCCCGGGTACACGTCAGAGACGGTGGGCCAACTTAGGCATTTCCAGATGGCTTTCCGCTCAAAGAGCTCTTAAAAAGACACCCGTATTTCTCCCTGGAGGATTGCCCAGTAGAGGAAAGGCCTCATTTTAGTAAGAAGAAAAGTCAGCAGTGAGCTGGAGGGAGGTGACAGGGTTGCCAGAAACCCCATGCATCAGGAGCCGCACTGACTTAGCCCTGGTAGGTAGATGAGATTTCAGGGATTCCCCAGGACATCAGTACTTCCCTGGTGGCTTAGACAGTAAAACGGCTGCCTGCAATGTGGGATTCCCGGATTCAGTCCCTGGGTTGGGAAGATATGGAGAAGGAAATGGCAACCCACTCCAGTACTCTCGTCTGGAAAATCCCATGGATGGAGGAGCCTGGTAGGTTACAGTCCGTGGGGTCACAAAGAGTCGGACATGACTGGGCGACTTCATTTTCTGGGCTGTCAAGGAGGAAGAAGACTTCCTCGCATCTGAGGACTCGACAGAGCCTGCGGAAAGCACATGCGTGCTTTTTTCACACCGATTAGGAAACGCCTGTCCACGCCCAGCACCCCTTGCACACCCCGGGGCCGCGTCACCCTCCCTGGTGGCTTCCTCGAGATGAGGTCTTCTCCCTCTTCCCTTGGGGGGCTGGGTCAGCTCCCCACCTCAGCGCTTGCCCCTCCACACCCCAGTGGCCCTTCAGTTACTCCTGGAAACCCCTGGGCCGAATAGCCGGGTTCCCCTTCCACTGGGGTCACTGCCGCTCTGCCCTTCTCTGCCCTTCTGTGAAATAAGGGTTCCAACGACAAGGGCAGCGCCTGGCACGTAGAAGCTGCTCTGTAAATATTTGTGGAAGCTTGAATGAGTAACCAGTGTTCCACAGAGTCCATCCCGAGTTCTCTAGATGCTGGGTTGTCTCCTGGTCCCCAGGCCCTGTGTCTGCAGGCTGGCCCCAGGAGCACTGTGCCCGCCATGTGAGGGGCCCAGGAACCCCTGCAAACATGCCAGGTGCCTGGCGTGTTTCTCTTGATTCTCAGCATCCGACTCCATGGTACCTCTTGAGTTGGAGGCCCAGGACCCCGCACACAGGAAGGCTTGCTCCCCTCCTGTATCAGCCCGGGTCCCATCTCCACCCCTAGCACGTCTGTCAAGTCGGTGATTCTGTCTCCTCAGCTCTCTCACACCCTCCACGCAAGCTTTCCGCAAATCCCACTCTGTCTTGAAAACCTATCCTGAATCTGCCATTTTCTCATCGCCTGTGCTCTAGGTGTGAGTGTTGCAATCTCCCGTCCAGCTCGTCGTGGTAGCCTCCTTGCTGGCGGTCTGCTCCCACTCCTGTTCCGCCCTCCCCAAGCACAGGTCACGGATCGCATCACCTCCTTGTCCACATCCTCATAGTCTTCCTAATCCACCGAGAAGAAACCTAGCTTCCTTCCACAGCCTGCAAGGCTTCATGCCATCCGGCCCTGGACACCTTCTCTTACTATACACGCCCCCCGCCCCCGTCCGCTCCATTCATTACAGCGACTTGGGGCCGGGGGGCCCATCACTTCCTGGCTGTGTGACCTTCAGGAAGCTTCGTGATCTCTGTGACTCAGTTTCCTCATCAGCCAATGGAGGCAATGATAGGATCTACGCACGGGCATGTTGGAAGAATTAATGTAATTATGAGTGTGAAAGGCTTAGAACTTAGGAATCGCCCAACAACGACAGACTGCTATTTTTATAGGAGTGTGAGAAGGAAATGGCAACCCACTCCAGTATTCCTTCCTGGGAAATCCCATAGACAGAGGAGCCTGGCAGGCTACAGTCCATGGGGTCGCAAAGAGTCAGACCCTTGGTGGAAAAAAACATCACCTCTACCCGTAGCAGTGTGTACATGCAGTTTGTGGGTTCTGCCAAAAGATGGCAGCATTGCACATTGTTGACTGCAGTTTGGGTGGTCAGTGGCTAAGTCCCGTCCAACTCTTTGGGACATCATGGGACCCCATGGGTGGCAGCATGCCAGGCTTCCCTGTTCTTCACCACCTCCCAGAGTTTGTTGCGATTTAGGGTTTTTGTTTATTTGTTTTTACAGGAAAATCAGGGTTCTACATTCCTTTCTCTTAGGTCAGTCGCTTTATGAGTAGAAGATTGCCATTTAACCATTTAACCCGGCATAGAGCCCTCCAGGCTAATCTAAACTCACCAAGTTGCAGGCAGTGCATTCTATTCTCTTGACACTTTGGTTTAAACAGGAATAATTTAGGACTAGAAACAAAAGCATACCAGACTCCCCTGAGTGCAGCTTTATAAAACCAGGGAGTGAGTGAGTGAAGTGAGTGAAAGTCATTCAGTCATGTCAGACTCTTTGCAACCCTATGGACTATAGCCTCCAGGCTCCTCTGTCCATGAGATCTTCCAGGAAAGAATACTGGAGTGGGTTGCCAGTCCCTTCTTGAGGGGATTTTCTCGACACAGGGATTGAGCTGGGGACTCCTGCACTGCAGGTAGATTCCTAAGCATCTGAGCCATGAGAGTTGGACCTTATAAAACCAGGGGGGTGCAGTAATGAAAAACATCCCCTGTGATCTCAGTTTTGGGACTGATGAGCAATTTGCATTTCTATAAGAAAGTAATTTCTTGTCCACCAAAATCTCTTCCCACAGACAGTACTTCATATCTGCAGGTTCTGTCTCTGGGGATTCAATCAACTGCAGACAAAAAATAGTCAAAAAATTCCAGACAGTCCCCAAAAGCAAAATTTGAATCTGCTGCATGCTGGCAACTGCTTACACAACATTTATATTATGTCAGGTGTTGCAAATAATCTAGCGATGGTGTCAGTCTCACGGGAGTGTGCCCATCCTACACTGATTCATACGATTTACACGAGGGATGCGAGCATCCTCGGATTCTGGTACCCTGGGGGGTCCTGGAACCAGTCCCCCATGGTAGTGAGGAATGACTGTACCAACGGAGTCATTCAATGTTCCCAAATTGTGCAGTTTGCCCAGAAGTGACCCATGGGACTCTACGTTTTCCCCTGAGTCAGAGTGACCGAGCTGGTCCCCATCCTGTGTGCCATGTTCTTTAACATGGTTGTTCTTTCCTCAAATATGGGTGAATGTGTCGTGTGCCATGGGATATGGGGTGAAAGAGAGGAAGGGAATACTGCTGGTTCAAGATGGTGTGATGTGAGCAGGGGGCCCCCACTGTGGAGCTGGGAAGACTTGGCTGACTCCTCCCCGCCGTGGAGCTCTGGATCCTGGCCCTGGGAAAGACAACCGTGACAGCAATAAAATCTGCTCTTCTCTGAGTGCCCAACTACACCAAGCCCTTCTGGTCCACGGCCTCAGTGAATTCTCAAGACAGATTCACAGCTGAAGGAACTGAGGCACAGAGAGGCTGGTTAACTACTGGAGACCACACAGCTCAGACAGCATTCTGAATCCTGAAACTGCTCCCTCCCCACTGCTGTCTCCCGCCCTCCTTCCCCTTGGAGGCTTGGGGCATCCGATGAGATAGGGCCCGTGAGGTGTTCAGAGCAGGGCTGCCCGCAGGGGCACAGGAAGGAGTAAACGATGGTCGATACATCGTTTGCCATCTCTCGGAAACATGGGTCTGTCCTGTAAGTCACAGGCTCACAAAAATCATGGAAGGAGCTTCTCAACCAGGAGGGCCCCTTCTGGATTTTGACGACCCCCATCCCCATCTCTTCTCATATTACGACTTCCCAAGTGGCTCAGATGGTAAATTGTCTGCCTACAATGTGGGAGACCCGGGTTTGATCTCCTGGGTCGGGAAGATCCCCCTGGAGAAGGAAATGGCAACCCACTCCAGTATTCTTGCCTGGAAAATCCCATGGACAGAGGAGCCTGGTGGGCTATAGTTCCTGGGGTCTCAGAGTCAGATGCGACTGAATGACCTCACTTTCTTACTTCTCACATTGCTGGAACATTCTACATCCAGCAGTGGATGCTTCCTTCCAGCTCACAGGGGCCTCTATCCTCCCGGCCAGTCTCCGGGATCTCCCTTCTTCCGAGGAGCTCACCTTTGACCCGCCTCTCCTGCCGCCCAGGTTCACCAGCTCCGTGGTCTACCAGGGTCTCATCATGCACGTGGGCGCCACTGGCGGGAACCTCTACCTGGACTTCCTCTACTCTGCTCTGGTCGAGTTCCCCGCAGCCTTCATCATCCTCGTCACCGTCGAACGCTTCGGCCGCCGCTACCCGCTGGCCACGTTCAACCTGGTGGCCGGGCTGGCCTGCTTCCTCATGATCTTTATCCCACACGGTGAGTGGTCCATGCCCATTGTCTTCCGGGTTGTTGAACCGTGGGAAGAGTGCTGGAACAGGACAAAGCCAAAGTGTTTACCTGAGTCTAGAATTACCTTTTAAAAAATTTTAAGTAGAGGTACAGCATACAGACAATGAGCCTTTTAAAGTGCGCAAGCCAGCAAATGTTTCACCTGTATGTACGCCTGGGTACTGCGACCTATGCCAAGATAAGAACGTTTCCAGCACCTCAGAAGGTGCCTCACCCTCCTTGACCACCAACGCTCACCACCCCTGCCCGGGTCACCGCAGCTCTGGTCTCGGCCACCGCAGATTAACGTCAGCTCTTCTCGAACTTCATACGATTGAACCATACTGCACCTACGCTTTGTATCGCCTTCATTTACTTATCGTGGCGTCTGCAAGGGTCACCTACATTGTCCCACAAGGGTGTCGCTTGTACTTTTTCACTGTTGGGCAGCCTCGCATTGTAGGAATCCCTCACCCTAAATCCAGGCCTCTGTTGACTTCAGGCCTCCTAAGGTCACCCTGGACCGCTGTACAAAGAATTAAAGTCCCATCCCTCTTCCTCCTCTTTTCCCTCTAGAACATAAGCTCCAAGAAACGGAAACATTCTCTGCTTTGCTCACAGCTGAGCTCCTGGGGCAGAGACGCCACTCTATCAGGTACATGGAGGAGCTTCCCAGGTGATGCTACTGGCAAAGAGTCTTACTGCCAGTGCAAGAGACGTAAGAGATGCAAGTTCAGTCCCTGGGTTGGGAAGGTCTAAAGTCAGCCAGTGTCTGCCTATTTGGATTAAGCCTGCAGCGAACATTCCAACACATCTTTTCGTGGACACTCACTTCCCTTGCTGGGTCAGGGGGCGGGACACAGGTTAGTTTTAGTAGATACAGCCAGACAGCTTTTCAGTTCACGCTCCCACGGTGACGCATCAGCTTTCCAATGGTTCCACAGACTCATTAGCACTTGGCATCATTAGTCTTTTCAACACCAGCCATCTTGGTGCCTGGTTGTTTGAGTCCATAATTCTTAGCAATCCAAGATAAGCCAAAGCAGAATCATTTGGGCCGTTTTAATTTGAGTACGTACATTGCCTCTCTCATTTGTTACTTTTAGAAATGTTTAAAAAAAAATAGGAGAGCAGATTTGCTATTTTCTCAGTTTTATTGCTTGTGCTCTGCAGTTGTTGGTTTAATGAGTCATTTTGGCAGGCTTTGGGGGCAGGATATTATGAGAAACATCCCATGAAATCCCTGTTCTCAAGAATTAGACTTTACAGAGCAGGCTGGAAATTTTAAGAGGTAGCAAAAGGTAGCTCAGGTTTTTTTTCTCCCTCTTTTCATGAGCGAGTGAGTGAGTGAAGTCGCTCAGTCATGTCCGACTTTTTGCGACCCCGTGAACTCTAGCCCACCAGCTCCTCCATCCATGGAATTTTCCAGGCAAGAATGCTGGAGTGGGTAGCCATTTCCTTCTCCAGGGGATCCTCCCGACCCAGGAATTGAACTGGGTCTCCCACAATGCAGGCAGGCGCTACACTGTCTATGCCACTGGGGACAAAGAAGACAGGAAAAGAGGCTGAGCATCTGAAATCGGTTTCCCCCGTTTCTGCCTATCTCCCTGTTTCTATAATCCTGGTAAAGTTGAATGAATGAGTAGAGGTTTTCGTTGTTGCTGTTTTTTAAGTAACAGCACCAAGTACCGAGTGGGAACTTGGGGTCTAAGACCGTTTGATTATCACTTGGAAGAAGCTTGGGTACTGCGTCCTCTGTCCCACATCCTCCCAGGACCCTCTCCCGGCTCCCACTCTCGCCACTTGCCTTTACTGGTCCTCATCGCATTCGACAACGAGCCTTTGTCTCTTGCTCCAGAAACTATTTCAAGTGCCTTCTATGTACTTGCGTGAGTGCATGCTAAGTCGCTTTAGTTGTGTCTGACTCTTTGCGACCCTCTGGAACAAAGACACTTTGGAGCCCACCAGGCTCCTCCGTCCATGGGATTCTCCAGGCAAGAACCCTGGCGTGGGTGGCCGTGCCCTCCTCCAGGGGGTCTTCCCGACCCAGGGGTTGAGCCTGCATCTCTTGTGTCTCTTGCACTGGCAGGTGGGTTCTTACCAGTAGCACCACCTGGGAAGCTCCTCTGTGTACTTGACAGAGTGGCGCCTCTGCCCCAGGATCTCCGCCGCAAGAAAGCAGAGAAAGATTCCACTCCTTGGAGCTTAAGTTCTAGAGGGAAAAGAGAAGGAGGAAGAGAGATGGGGCATTAATTCTTCGTATGGTGGTCCAGGGTGACCTCAGGAGACCTAAGTGGAGAGAGGATGAGCCATTTAAACAACCGGGCAAGGAGGTTTCCAGGAAAGGGAAGAGCAAGAGCAAGGACCCTGAGGATGGGGAGAGCTGGGCGCTGGAGGAACAGCTGGACCCTGGCGAGCAGGAGACAGGGAGAGATGCCAGCGTGGGTTTTATCCCAAGCGTGGCAGGAAGCCACGCAGCAGGACTGCAGTTGTAAGTGGTCCCGACTGCTGGGGAGAGTGACCTGGGCCGAGAGGAGGCAGGGCGGTTCTCTGAGGGCAAGGATGCCGAGCATGTCCAATAGAGCATCTTGCCAAATCCATCAAAGCTACGGAATCTGTGACCAGTGCCCTCCTCCAGGTGTCTGGGTGAACTCCCTTGTCTTGTATCTCGTAGGAGCCTTAACTAAAGTCTCCGCTTGGGCTCTCCTCCAGGCAGAGGGCAGCCGAGACCTAGAGAGACCGTGCTGGCTGTGGGCAAACTCGGCCCCAAGGCCGCTGGGTCTGCGCTCCCCAGAGCCTCCTGCTGGCGAGGGGACAGAAGCCTGTCTTCCTTGAGTAGCCGGCTCGTGGGGATGAGGGTGAGATGACACGCTGTCTGGGACGCTGGAGGCTCTCTTAGTGAGCCGGCCTGACTCAGGAGCCACTTGTGGTTTGGGGTCTGGGTGAACACCTAACATCCAGGTGAAGCAGTCGATGGTGCCTAATGCTTTGACGGCTCCCCAGGAAGGAGAAGCCTTCTGGACCTGCCGCTAACTAAGACGCAGAGCCTTCTGCAAGGATGAGAAGAGGGTTTGCGTCCCTCATCCTCTCAGACCAGTGAAAGATGCTTGGGTTAAAAAATGTGTTCTGAGGACTTCCCTGGTGGTCCAGGGGTTAAGAATCCAGCTGCCACTGCAGGGACACGGGTTCCATCCCTGTCTGGCAAGATTCCATATGCCGTGGGGCCACTAAGGCCAGGTGTCAGACTTCTGAGCCCAAGTCATAGAGCCCACAGGCTGTAGCTCCTGAAGCCCTCAGCATCAGACCTAAAGAGTGGCCCCTGCTCGCACAACTAGAGAAAGCCCTTGCGCAGCAGCGAAGCCTTGGTGCCGTCAAAAATAAATAAATAAAACATAAAAAAAATGTGTTGGGAAATGAGCGCTGAGGATGAGAAATCTGGTCCACCAGCTCTAGGACTTCTGCCCGAGGGAAGCACGTTGTTGAGGACCTACTGTGTTTCAGGAGCTGTGTCAGCAAGGGTACTGTTGCAGGAGAATAAAAAGCCAGGACTGGTGGAGTGGTCACGACCCACAGCTGACATGTGTTCTCTCTAAATCTCACCACCACCCTTAAATTGGGTAAGATTATTCCCATTTCATAGCTGAGGAGACTGAGGCAGGCAGAAGTAAGCCATTTGCCTTTCACTCTGCTGACAGGAGGCACAGCTGAGTTCAGAAAAGCACGTTCTTTTCACTCTGCACAGTGAAGTCTTCCCTCCAATGTCCTCAAGTCCCCACATCTCTCAGGACTCCATTTAGTTAGTGTTAGTGGTGGTCACTGAGTCATGTCCGACTCTTTGGGACCCCATGGACTGGAGCCCGCCGGGCTCCTCTGTCCATGGGATTCTCCAGGCAAGAATCCTGGAATGGGTTGCCATTTCCTCCTCCAGGACATCTTCCCAACCCAGGGATCAAACCCAGGTGTCCCGCACTGCAAGCAAATTCTTTACCATCTGAGCCACCAGGCTGTTTACTGACCCAAACATGGAGGGGTCGGATAAGACAGCCTTTCGGGCCCTTCCAGGTCTTAAGTCCAAGCTCCCAGTCACGGCGTCCCCTGGCAAATCTGTGGGTATAGCCCTCTAGCTCTCACACCCTCTGTCTCTTTCCTCCCAGACCTGCCCTGGTTGAATATCACGATAGCTTGTGTCGGCCGAATGGGGATCACCATCGTGTTCCAGTGGTGTGCCTGGTCAACGCCGAGCTGTTCCCTACATTCATCCGGTGAGTGTATCCATGAGGACGGGGTGGCTAGCTGCTGACAGGGCTGTGGGCCAGCCAGCTCACTGAGGACCACTCTTGAAGATGTCCCCCAGGGTGGATGGGTTAACACTGAAATGGGGGTTGGGCATCAAAGACAGAGCCCACGCCTGATGCGGTAGAGAAGGTGAGATGGCCAGGTTAAAGTGGACTCAGGGTCGCATCGTACCCCATATGGAGGGCCAACACAAGAGAAAAGACATCTGGTTAAGGGCAGTTCCTATTTGGACCGTGACATACAGAGCGTTGCCACACATGGCGTGCAGATCATCCTGTAAAATCGCTGTCACCTGCCTTTCACATGTGAGCAGGCCGAGGTTTACAAAGGGAAGGCGACCTTCCCAGGGTCATTCAGCTAGAAAGTGGCAGGGTCCAGGTAAGAACACACTGCTTCGCCCCTCTTATTTTTTTTTCAATTAAAGTACCGTTGATTTACAACAGTGTGTGTGAATTTCTGCTGCACAGCCAAGAGATTCAGTTACACATGCCTGTAGTAATATGTTCTTTCTCGTGTTCTTTTCCACTGCAGCTTGTCACAGGGTAGTGAGTGACGTCTGCCGTGTTCTACGGTAGGACCTGGCTGTTTGTCCGTCCTGTTTACACTCGTTTGCATCTGCTAGGCCCAACCTCCCACTCCATCCCTCCCCTCTCCCTCCCTCTTGGCAACCAAGAACACACTTCTTTCTGCCCTTGAAGCTGGTATTTCCCTACAATGACGCAATACTTTGTAAGCAAAGCAATGGGCCCAGATCATTCATTGTTTCAAGTCAGGTTTATTGAGGTAGAGTTTTCTTAGAGCAAGATTCACCCTCAAAGGCACAGTTTGATGAGTTTTGATTCATTCATTTCACCAGCACCACGATCAAGGTGACGAAGACTCCATCGTATGCAAATGCGCCCTCCTGTCCCTTTGTGACCCGCCTTCTCCCCTCCCACCTCCAGCCCAGGAAGCCCCATCTGGTTTCTCTCCCCATGGCTTTGCTGTTTCTTGAATGTTGCATTCATGGAGTAACTTGGAGTGTGGGCTTTTGTGTTTGGCTTCTTTTGCTTGACATCAGGGGGACACGTCCACGGCATGGCTTGTATAATGCTCCATTCCTTCTTATTGCTGAGTGTGGTTTCCATGCGTGGAAGATGGACCACGGTGTGTTTCTCTGTTTCTCAGTTCGTGGAGGTTTGGGCTTTTTCCGGAGTGACTACAATACAGGTGCCAATAAGTATTCACTTATGGGTTTATGGGCTTCCTTGTGACTCAGCTGGTAAAGACTCTGCCTGCAATGTGGGAGACGCTGGTTCTATTCCTGGGTCGGGAAGATCTGCTAGAGAAAGGATAGGCTACCCACTCCAGTGTTCTTGGGTTTCCTTAGTGGCTCAGCTGGTAAAGAATCCACCTGCAATGTGGGAGACCTGGGTTCGATCCCTGGGTTGGGAAGATCCCCTGGAGAAGGGAAAGGCTGCCCACTCCAGTATTCTGGCCTGGAGAATTCCATGGACTGCATGTAGTCCATGGGGCTGCAAAGAGTTGGACACGACTGAGCAACTTTCGCTTCACTACGGGTCTTTCCATGGACATACGTCTTCATTTCTCTTAGGTAAAAACTTAGGGATGGGTCATATGGTAGTTGTGTGTTTAAATTCAGGAGAAACTATCAAAATGTTTTCCAAAGTGGCCACACCATTTTCTATCACACCAGCTATGTGAGACACAGGTGATTGCTCTGTATCCTCCCCTGATCTTGGTGTCGCCAGCTTTAAAAAAAATGTTTGAGCCATTCTTGGAGGTGGTGGTATTATCGTGACTTCGATTTACGTTGCCCTAACTACTGATAATGTTGATCACCTTTGCATGTCCTTATTACCATCTGTATCTTAGAAGGCTTAGTCTAAATGAAGAGTATTTTTATTGTAAAGGATTAACCCCCTTAAAGTTTAAATTCTGACCTTTGTTAGAGTTTGGCACATTTCGTGAACTCTTCCGCCTCCCCCACTTCATAAATTCTTTCTTCTCCCCATATCATCAGACCAGTGATGTCTAAGAACTATTCCAGCTCCCCATCCTTCTCTTACACCTGGGCAGCCCTCAGAACCCGTTCATGAGCCAGAAGACACAGGTGACTCTGATTCACTCTTTCCTGCCTATCCCTCATTAAAAGGCCCTGTCTCATCTGGAAAAGATTGTTCGGAATGGGTACAGAGAGATAAAGGCAAATGACAGAGAAAAATCTGCAACTGGCAGTTCTGAGCCCAGAGTCTAAAACAGCTGGGCCAAACAATTCCGTTGTCATGGCCACTGGACCCAGGGGACTGACTCAGAGTGTAAACTGCCAGAGGTCCTGGGTGCCCGGTCCAAGGTGGAGGAAGGCCAAGTGGCCCGTCCTCAAGGGGCAGAGCATCCATTTGATGAGGATTCTCAAGAACCGGGAAGGAAAGCCAGATGTTCAGAAATAACTTTAAACTTGATCCACAGACATCACATGCCAAAGTAAGACAGTCATGAAAGTTTGGGTCTTTTCAATCAATTGAATCAAATCTAAATTGGAAAAAAAAAGGGATCATTTCTTTCTTTATTACTTTATAATCACTTCAGGTTGACACAGTTTCTATTTAGGCCATTTTGACCCTGCTTCTTATGCACAGGAGGCTTTAGAGTTGAACAGCATCCTCCTTCTAACTGCCTGCAACATATACTGTCAAGACTCAGGTGTCACGAGTGGTGAAGAACCCACCTGCCAGTGCAGGAGACGCAAGAAACATGGGTTTGATTCCTGGGTTGGGAAGACCCTTTGGAGGAGGGCATGGCAACCCGCTCCAGTATTCTTGCCTGGAGAATCCCAAGGACAGAGGAGCTTGGTGGGCTATAGTTCTTAGGGTCGCACAGAGTCAGACACAATTGAAGCAATGTGGCACGCACGCATGCTCTGCCTTGTATTGAAAATCATCCTCCCATTTTTACCTCTTCTCTATATTATGCGCTCCCTGAACAGAGATACATAGCATTCTTGTCTGCACCTCCTGAAGCTGCTCTGTAGCTCTACTAACCAGGCACCTGGTGCTTGCAGAATGAATGGCTGAAGTGTCCCAGAGACCTGACTTTTCTTAATTTTGTTTTTTAAGATATTTATTATTTTAAATTATTTTTGGCTTCACTGGGTCTTCACTGTTGCATGTAGGCTTTCTCTAGTTGTGGCGAGTGGGGGCTACTCTCCAGCTGCAACACACGGGCTTCTCATTGCTGTGGCTTCTCTTGCTGCAGAGCGTGGACTCTAGAGCACAGACTCAGTAGTTGTGGCGCACGGGCTTAGTTGCTCTGTGTCCTGCCGGACCTTCCTGGGCCTAGGATGAAACCGTGTCCCCTGCATTGCAAGGCAGATTCTGGACCGCTGGACCACCAGGGAAGCCCTAAGAGTTTTAAAGATGGAAGCTAGTTTCTCACTTCTTCAAGCTTCTGTGTGCTTGTAAAATCTTTCTCTTTTTTAAGACTTATTCTCTTAAAATTATTTTTAAAATGGTGTTTTTTTTCCCTCCTCTTGGAAACCACACTAAAGCTACTAGAAGAATGAGAGGAGTACACGAGGGCATATCTTTATTATTTACTGCTACCGCATGAGAATATACATTTTTATCAATGAAAATTTCAACAAAAATAATTTAATAGCAACAGAAAGGAAGGAGATGCAGAAAAGAAAAAAAAAAACTTCAAATGCCATCTTTGAAAGTAGGATGACTTTGAAAGAATGTGTAGGAAGAAGGGCTGCCTAGCACAGTCAATGTAAAAGAGTCTAGAAGACTCCAGGGAGGTCCACTGGGGCAGTAAATTTGAGACAAGGCCAGAGGTTTTCCAAGATAGGAAGGGAGCTTGAAGAATCTAACCCACAGTCCCTTGTTGGAGAAACAAGATGGGTCCAAGCTTCCCTGTCCTTCCCTATCTCTTATGTCCATTGAGTCAATGATGCTATCTCACCATCTCATCCTCTGCTGCCCGTGTCTCCTTTTGCCTTCAGTCTTTCCCGTATCAGAGTCTTTTCCAATGAGTTGGTTCTTCTTATCAGGTGGCCAAAATATTGGAGCTTCAGCTTCAGCATCAGTTCTTCCAATGAATATTCAGGATTGATTTCCTTTAGGATGGACTGGCTTGATCTCCTTGCAGTCCAAGGGACTCTCAAGAATCTTCTCTAGCACCATAATTTGAAAGTATCAATTCTTTGGCACTCAGCCTTCTTTATGGGCCAACTCACACAGCCGTACATTACTACTAGAAAAACCATAGCTTCCACTAGATGGACCTTTGTGGCAAAGCGACGCCTCTGCTTTTTCATATGCTGTCTAGGGTTGTCATAGTATTCCTTCCAAGGAGCAAGCATCTTTTAATGTCATGAGTAGGGATAAGAGAGTCAAAGCATCTAATCATAGACAGCCCTGGCCAGAAAGAGAATTTCTAATAGCTTAAACATGCCCTGGTCCCTCTCCACAAATCCTTCTAAAATAGTTGCTACAGGAAGAGATAATAGTGTTGAATGCTGAATCACAAATAAAAAAGTAACTTTCCCAGGAGCTATACAGTTATATCATGAGATTAAAAGCAGAAAGGAAGAGGAAAAGCAAGTAACAAATGAAGAAAATGCATAGGGAAAATATTATCAGAAAGCAAATGAAAAGTATAGCCAAGTGTACTATGAATAAGTGCAAAATAGTAATGAATTAGCCATCTCTGTGAAAGAAGAGTGTAAAGCAGAGAATGTACGTTCTTGGGAAAATGTGTGATAAGATAAGAGATGAAGTCTGCTCAGGCTAAAAAAAAAGAAATATTAAAATATTTCACAAATGAAAACTACTTTGAAAGCAGTACAAGGGAGAATTGATAAAGTAAAGGAAAGGTAAGACAGAACTAAGAATTGCAAAATAAGATTGAAATAATCAGAGTTTAAAAGGCTTAGAGATTATGCTTATATATATGTCTCAAAGAAGATCATTGAAATAATGAAACCAAAGAACTCAAAGAAATAAAAAAAGAACTTAAAAGAACTTCTGGAATAAAAGAATGCTTGGATCTATGATTTGAAGGTGGCATACAGTGAGAGTTACAGGAAAATTTGATTCTGAGCAATATTCACACAAATATTCCAGTAAAGTTACTGTGCTTCAGAGATAAATAAAGACTTACGAGGTACTCGGGCTGAAAGTGTAAGTCACATGTCTCAGGAGAAAATCAAACTGATGCCATTTGATGAAGATGGTGAAACGGCCTGCAATGATCCCAAGGAGAGGAAATGTAACTCAAAGAATTTTATCCAAACTCTCATTCCCAAATAAAAACAGCATCCAATTATTTTGTTCCTTAAAAATATGGTTACTATAAACTTTTTCCAAAAAAGCTATTAGAGAAAAAATTCTCAGTAAACACAGTAAGTGGAGTGATACTTCAAAATTATTGATGGTGATCACTGAATCTGAGATTAAAACCCTCAGTTTCTGTTTTGATTCCAGAATATAAATTGACAATACAGAAATGCTATAACTAAAAATGGACTTTAGCTTTCCAGGCTTCTCTGTCCATAGAGTTCTCCAGGCAAGGATGCTGGAGTCATTTCCTTTCCCAGGGGATCTTCCCGACCCAGGGATAGAGCCCAGGTATCCTGCATTGCAGGCAAATTCTTTGCCATCTGAGCCACCAGGGAAGCCCAGTAACTAAAAAAAGTTGGAAAGGGAAGAGAGAATGTTGGAGATGGTATGATACTCTGATTTTCTCAATACTTTCTCCAGGAAAAAATATATCACTAAAAGCTGATAAATTAAGTAGTTATTTATAGGCATATTTTAAGAGATGAAGGCAAACAGTAAAAACAATGATATTATTAACTACAGCCAGTGCATGGAGGGATGATTTGAGGAGAAAGTAAAAATACACTAAAGTTGTTCGTAATAGTTAACCAATACTATCTAAAGAAACAAAGTATTAAGTATATTCTCAAACCTTCCTAATTATCAGAAAAAATACACATAACCAACACAAATTGAGAAATAAAAGACACAGAAAACAATAAAAAACATGGCATTGTTAAAATATTTATAAAATATTAACAAACAGTTAATGACAGAATTAAGAACAAACATTTCTGATATTTAAGTAAATATAAAGAGACTCAACTCCTTTATTGAAAAACAAAAGTAAAAAGGCTCCAATTTCATTATAAAGCAAAATCCATCAATTTGCTGCATAGTTGGAGTATAACTTTTCCTCAGAAATGTTGAGAAGCAAGAAATGCGCAGAAGCAGGGGCTTCCCCAGGGCTCAGTGGTAAAGAATCCGCTTGCAATGCGGGAGACTCAGGAGGCATGAGTCTGATCCCCCGGGTCCCCCGGAGGAGGAAATGGCAGTGCTCCAGTGTTCTTGCTGAAGAATCCCATGGACGGAGGAGCCTGGCGGGCTACAGTCCTTGGGGTCGCAGAGAGTCAGACACAACTGAGCACACAGCACACATACTGGGTGAATGGAAACAAAACTGTAGCAAGAACCACAATTTTATCAGACAAAGTTGAATTTATGGCAAAACTATATTAAGACAAAGAAGACCCTAAATCGTAGTTAAGAGAGAATCCACAGTGCTTTCACAGGATAGTTTTACAAAACATTTAATTAATAGAAAACTTCAGTGACCCACAGTTCTAGAGTATAGGAAAGGGAGGATGTTTTTTAAAAAATTGTTTATAAAACTCTCATGATGTTGGTGTCAAATAGCAACAAAAATGGAACAAGAAAACTACACATATTATTTATGAATGATAAATTAAAATCCTAAACAATGTATTATCGAGCAGAATAGTGGAGCACATTAAAATAATAATACATAGTATCTAAGATGAGTTATTCCAGGAATACAGAGATAGCTTAATATTAGAAAATCATAGTATATAGTTCATGCTAATAAATTAAAAGAGAAAATTGTACTCTTCTCTCCATAGATAAAAGAGGCATTCAATAAAAGTCAACACCTATTTTTGTTTTTTAAATCTCTCAATAAACATGGATAGATAATTTTTCATATAGTTTTCTCAGTATGTTTTCCAGCTAACAAGGAGATATTATTGAAAGCTGGTGAATCAAGTAAATTGCAAAGCATATTTAATGATTATAATGGCAAACACTAAATAAATAACTAAACTGAGGTCATAGAGGGAGACTTTGGGAAGGGAAGAAAAATGTACTAATGTTATAATTACTCATTTTAGGGAGTAAGAAATTGTGCAAATGGATATAATAGAAGAAGCTTAAAAGGATAAAACTTTTCTTGATTTATTGTTCCTGATTTAACCATGTCTTCAACCCAAAGCTCAAGATTATTTACAGGAATACCCTGAAGTGGCTATATTCATATAAGACAGAATGATCAAAAACTATTGTCAGGGATAAAGAGGTCATTTCAAGTAAACGGTTTCCTCCCTAGCTTTCTTTGTCCTTTATTTCTTAATCTCCTCACTTTATCCTTCCCCATCCCTCTATGTGAAAGCAAAAACTCTAGTCAGACCAACCAGTTCTCCAAATCTCCAGACCATTGTTATAATCCAATTCTGACATTCAGTTCAGTTCAGTCACTCAGTCCTGCCCGACTCTTTGTGACTCCATGGACTGTAGCATTCCAGGCTTCCCTGTTCATCACCAACTCCCAGAGCTTGCTCAAACTCATGTCCATCAAGTCGGTGATGCCATCCAACCATCTCACCCTCTGCTGTTCCTGTCTCCTTCTGCCTTCAAGCTTTCCCAGCATCAAGGTCTTTTCCAATGAGTCAGTTCTTCCTATCAGGTGGCCAAAATATTAGAGTTTCAGCTTCAGCATCAGTCCTTCCAATAAGTACTCAGGACTGATTTCCTTTAGGATTGGCTGATTTGATCTCCTTGCAGTCCAAAGGACTGCAACACCACAGTTAAAAAGCATCAATTCTTTGGCACTCAGCTTTCTTTATGGTCCAACTCTCACATCCACAAATGACTACTGGAAAAGCCATAGCTTTGACTAGACAGGCCTTTGTTGGCAAAATGATATCTCTGCTTTTTTATGGGGAAGGAAGTGGGAGGGGGGTTCAAGATTGGGAACACGTGTACCCCGTGATGGATTCATGTTGATGTATGGCAAAACCAATACAGTATTGTAAAGTAAAATAAAGAAAAATAATAAAAAAAGAAAAGAATCTGAAAAAAAAAATGCTGTCTAGGTTGGTCATAGCTTTTCTTCCAAGGAGCAAATGTCTTTTAATTTTATGGCTGCAATCACCATCTGCAGTGATTTTAGAGCCCGAGAAAGTAAAGTCTGTCATTGTTTCCACTGTTTCCCCATCTATTTGCCATGAAGTGATGGGACTGGATGTCATGATCTTAATTTTCTGAATGTTGAGTTTTAAGCCAACTTTTTCACTCTCCTCTTTCACTTTTATCAAGAGGCCTTTTGGTTCTTCTTTGCTTTCTCCCATAAGGGTGATGTCATCTGCATATCTGAGGTTATGGATATTTCTCCCGGCAATCTTGATTCCAGTTTGTGCTTCATCCAGCCTGGCATTTCCCATGAAATTCTGACATTGACTACCTGGAATTAGCAACCTTCCTCCTGGAGTTCATTCATTTGCTATAAGGCCCATGGAACTCAGGGAAGCACTTACACTTACTCATTTGTTATAAAGGTTATAAACAGGCAACCAGAGGAGGAGACTCGCAGGCAAGGTTAGCAGAGTGCTAGCACAGGCACTTCTGTCCCCCTGGAGCTGGGATGTGCCTTTCTCTTAGCACGTTATGTAGGTGCGGTTGGTGAAATTGTCAGTGATTTTTTTTTAAAGAATATTTATTTATTTGTTTTTGGCTGTGCTGGGTCTTCTTGGCTGTGCTTGGGCTTTCTACAGTTGCCATGAGCAGGGGCTACTCTTCCTTCAGGACCACGGGCTTCAGTAGTTGCAGCACACAGGCTCAGTAGTTATTGCTTAGTTGCTCCAAGGCATGTGGAATTGAACCCATGTCCCCTGCAGTGGCAGGCGAATTTCTATCCACTGTGCCACCGGGGAAGTCCAGTCATCAGAGGTTAACCCCGTCGCCAGCCCCTCTCCCCTCCCTGGAGGTTGGGGAATGGGCGGTGTAATGCTGTAGCGTAAGTTTACCATTTGGAAAACTGATTCACAGAAATGTCATCTTTTTTGGTCTCTGTATTTTACCAGGAACCTTGGCATGATGGTGTGTTCCTCCTTGTGTGATGTGGGTGGGATTCTCACCCCATTCCTGGTCTTCCGGCTGATGGAGGTTTGGCAAGGCTCGCCGCTCATTCTGTTTGGTGAGACTTGACGACACGTTTATTGTTTCTTATTCACAGCCCAGTGTGACTAGTTGATAACTACTGGACGAGTGAATGGCGCCCCCCAGTGCGCGTACAGCAGGGAAGGGTGGTGCCGGCCCTTTCACTGTCTCCTGGCTCCTCTCTTGCTTCACGGGAAAGATAAGATGCCGTTCTTATAACATGGGCCAGAGGTTTATGTCCTGTGGCTCTGGAGTCCAATAATTCCTTCTACAGAATAGGACAGGAGAGCGTTTTTGACGTAGCCTCCGGTTTCTTAATGAATTTGACTCCCAACTTTGGTGAACTTAACATGTGATCGCTAGAGGTTTGAAGATGTTAGGTGATCGCTCCTCTTCTGCTTCCAGATCTTAACAGTTGACAACAGACACAAAGGGACAATGGGAACCCAAGTTTAGTACCTGGTTTGTTACTGATTATGTTAGATTAGAGGAGGAGGAGGGAACTCATCCACTTCTCCCCAGACTTGCCACTTAGCGGAGGGCAAGTCGACTGCCCGTGTGTGAGGAGCTGACATGTCTGGGCCAGGTAAACCCCTGAGGGTCGGGTGGAGTGGGAGCGGATGAGTAGCAAGAGAGGCCCACACTGCCCACACACACATCACCTAGGCTCCACATCATATATGTGCAGTAGCTATAACATACACTGTCCAGTTTACATATGGGCGTCCCAGGTGGCGCAGTGGTAAAGAATCTGCCTGCCAGTGCAGGAGAGGCAGGTTCAGTCCCTGGCTTGGGAAGATCCTTTGGAGGAGGAAATGGAAACTCATTCCAGTATTGTTGCCTGGAAAAGTCCACGGGGCCACAAAGAGCCGACATAACTGAGCATGCGTGCATAGTTTATATTATACAATTATATAATATATTACATTACATTATATTATATATATAAATCGGAGAAGGCAATGGCACCCCCCTCCAGTACTCTTGCCTGGAAAATCCCATGGATGGAGGAACCTGGTGGGCTGCAGTCCATGGGGTTGCTAAGAGTCAGACACAACTGAGTGACTACACTTTCACTTTTCACTTTCATGCATTGGAGAAGGAAATGGCAGCCCACTCCAGTGTTCTTGCCTGGAGAATCCCAGGGACGGGGGAGCCTGGTGGGCTGCTGTCTATGGAGTCGCACAGAGTCGGGCACAACTGAAGCGACTTAGCAGCAGCAGCAGCAGCAGCAAATATATAAAAATATAATAAGGGCTTCCCAGGTGGTGCTAATGGTAAGGAACCTGCCTGCCAATGCAGGAGACCTAAGAGATATGGGTTTGATCCCTGGGTTGGGAAGATGCCCTGGAGGAGGGTGTGACAGTCAATTCCAATATTCTTACCTGGAGAATCCCATGGACAGAGGAGCCTGGTGGGCCACAGTTCATGGGGTCTCAAAGCATCAGACATGACTGAAGTGACTTAGCATGCATGCACGCGTGTATATAATAGTTGCTACATATATACTTTATATATATAGTTACTAGTCAAAACTGAGTTTCCTATTGTACCTGAATCAATAAATCCCCCTAATATTTAAGCGTCAGTTGCTCTAGAACTGTATTCTTAGGTAGATATACAGTGAGGCTTTCTGGGTAGCTCAGCTGGTAAAGAATCTGCCTGCAATGCAGGAGACCTGGGTTGGATCCCTGGGTTGGAGTCGGGCATGGTAAGTAACTACTCCAGTATTCTTGCCTGGAGAATTCCATGGACAGAGGAGCCTGGTGGGCTACAGTCCAAGGGATCACAAAGAGTCGGACATGACTGAGCAACTAAGCACAGCACAGGTGTACAAGGAGGGAAGTATTTCCTTTTCTTACTCTGCCATTTCCCCGTTACCATATTGCTTTTGTTTTCCAGACATTGCTGACTTTTTCAAGTGGCCCTCACACATGTATTGCCTATGCATCTCTTTAGTTAGCTGTCATCATCTGTAAATGGTGTTGGCCATGCTCTAACGGCTCCATGTTGAATCTGTCTCGTTTGAAGCGGCCTTGGGGCTGGTTGCCGGGGGAATGACGTTGCTTCTTCCGGAGACCAAGGGGGTCACTTTGCCAGAGACCATTGAAGATGCCGAAAACCTGCAGAGGTAAGCGCCGGCCACTGGGGGACCAGAGCCCCATGTTAGACTTGCCCTGCCTGTTATGAACACTCTCCGTTTCCTGTCTCCTGGGAGAGCTTTACAGGTCTTGTTTGGCCTCTTATCACCCCCAGAGCTGCTACAGAGAGAAACACAAAGCAGTGACTGTTGGCTAAAAAGGAAAACAGGGGGAGCCGGAGTGTATGTATTTGGTTGGCAGTCATCTGCTCTAAACCGCGGGGCACAAGGTTTCGTTGATGATGCTGACCGTGCGGAGCGCCGCGGCCGCCAGCTCACCCCAGAGCTGCTGGCAGCTATTTTTAAATCAACCTTCTGTCTTTTTTTGTGACTGTTGGTTCAAATTCCTTAGTGACTTTCTTCACAAAGAAGAATGACCTAAAACTTTCACTCTTGTAACAGGGACAAGTGCTTCAGTGGAGTCTCAGGTCCTACTCTGAAAGCCATCAAATAGGAAAGGGAGAAAAAGTGTCTGATGATATAGTCATTACAGGCTTGGTTCTCTGGATTCTGTGTAAGGACCCACGTGTCCCTGGGAAGTAGAGCAAAGAGACTCTGGGGATTCACTGAGGCTTAGGTTCAGTCCAGGGGCAGCCAGCCACCTACTTGGCCATGTGATCTTGGGAATATCATTGAACCTTCTAACCTTCATTTCCTTGCCTGCAAAGTAGCCACAATAGTACTTAATTGAGAAGTGTGCTGTGAAAATTCAATGAGGTTAAGTAGGTGACAATGACTTATCCACTGCCTGGCACATAGTAGGTGTTCAACAAACTTGGATTCTTGCCATTCTTCATGCATATTGTGTGATTTCCTCAGTGATTCTCAAATTTACTCTGCAGAGGAGTCACAAATGGAGCTTGCTAAAATGCAGATTCCTAGGCCCTTTAGGTTTTTGATGTCGTAAGTGAATGGGGGAACCTGATCTTTTCACGATGATCAAACCCGTCAGTGCACCTCACTTTGAGAAATTCCTCATCTCTCAGTACTGATAAAGAACACACACTCTATGTGAACTGTAAGCACAGTTTGTCATGTGTGTAGTAGACACACACAGCTACACATTTATCCTTGCTGACAATATCTTCCTCTGGTCCCAAGGAGTAGAAACATATAGCTAAGGCTGACTACCTGATTTTGAAAAGTTTCGTTATGATTCATTAATAGGCACTTGGTCATCTTTTATGATGTTGTGTTTGTCCCTTCACTCCATCATCAGAGACATTCCTGCCTGGCCAGGGGAGCCCAGGGCTTCTGCTTGGAGCTCCATGGCGCCATGGACACCCTCTGCTCTTGATAACGCCCTTCCCTATGTATGATCACCACTTATTTCATTATCTGTCTTCTCTGCTATACGAATTTCATAAATAGATCATTTCAATGATGCCTTCTTGGGACGTCCCAGGTGGTCCAGTGGCTAAGACACCATGCTCCCAAAACAGGGGGCCCGGGTTCAGTCTGTGGTCAGGGAACTAGATTCCACGTGCTGCAACTAAGATCCCTTGTAGCCAAATCAATTGAAATTTTAGAAATGACACGTTCTTCCCTACTGTCCAGGAAACAAGCTCAGGGAAGGGGAGTGATGGGAGCTCTGGCTAATAGACGTCACACTGCGTCAACTTCATTGAGTTTCAGGTGCTATCTCACCTCATCCTCGCAAAACACTGTGAGGCAGCTGTTGTCATTAGCATACCTACACTACAGATAAAGGAAATCATGGTAGATACCCCCGAGCCCCAGCTTCAAAATGGCCTGCTGACTCTCAGGGGATGCTGTGAGACAGAGACACACAGATGCCTGTGGAAGGGTCAAAAATCGTTTCTGTAAAGGACCAAGGAGTAAATACTTCTGGCTTTGGGGACATGCAGTCTGTCCCCAGGTTCTGTCCTTTCAGAACGAAAGCAGTCACAGTTCATAAATGAATGGACGTGGCTGGGTTCCAGCACAACTTTATGTATGGAAGTTGACATTGAGATTTCATCCAATTTTCAAGTGTCAAGAAATAATATTTAACATTTGACTTTCAAGAACTATTTTAAAATGTAAGAAACCATAGCAAAACAGGCAGAGAACCAGAAACTGGCCACCCGAGTCTCTGCTGAGCCTGTTCTTCTTCATCACCTGCTAGGCACGTTCTCACATTCTCTTTTGAGACTTATTCCCAGGTGAAACTTTGCAACAGATTCTTAAAAAGCCATTATTGATTTTAACTTAAAAACTGAAAAAAGATATTTATTTCTTTGGCTGTGTCAGTTCTTAGTTGTGGCAGGTAGGATCTAGTTCCTTGACCAGGGATCGAACCTGGGGCCGCCTGCTTTGAGAGTGCAGAATCTTAGCCACCAGACCATGAGGGAAGTCCCTATTGTAACTTAAATTTTTCTTTTTGGTCGCTGCAGGAAAGCAAAACCCAAAGAACACAAGATTTACGTTCAGGTTCAAACATCAAAACTCAACACACAGGCGCCCGAGAGAGATGCTTCTCAGGGGACCGCGCAGCAGAAATGAAGACCGAGTTCTCACCCTTTCAGAAGCCCTGAACGCTTCCTCCCACCTGCCTGTCCTCAAATAAATATCAGTTCTAGAGAATGCTAACTGTGCTTTGCTCTATTTTGTTTTCTTGAAGTCTCTCAAAGCTCTGGCTATCTTCTCCTTATCTTCTCTAGTGAGAGCTATCGGTGGTTAGCAGGTACTTGCTTATCCAAAGTATTTTGAAAGCCCAGTAGCATTTAAATACTGTTAGACTAGAGGCCTCTGTCATTTGGTTTCCTAGAATAACTATTGTTTTATTCACTCTCTGAAAGAAAACGTCTTTGTAGGCACATGTTGGCAAAAGTATTCTGGCATGTTGGCTCCTTGGAGGAGTACTGGTTTATGAATATGGTGACTCTTCCAGCCAACTCTATCCTAAGCATGCTTATACACCTGTGATGGCACAAAACAGGCTCCTTATTCCAAGACCAGAAGGTCTATAAGATTTTTGGGGGGAAGAGTTTCGGCGACCCGCATTTTAGGAATGCTTCATTCTATTTCACTCTTGCTTTTAGTTCTTATTGGTGATTCTAGAAGGTGACCTCATATGCCAACAATGGAATATCACAGTGAACATATAAAAAAGGAGTTCAACTTACTTTTTAAAATAATTTTTTTAAAGAAATGTTTTGACTTCACTGCATGGCATGTGGGATCTTAGTTCCCTGACCATGGATTGAACCCATGTCCCCTGCACTGGAAGTGTGGAGTGAACCCACTGCATCACTGGGGAAGTTCCAAGTTCAATTTACTCTGAGTTAGTAGTAACTGGTTCAAGTTCTAGTTCAAGAAGTGATTTTGGTTCTTGGAGAAAACAGAAACTTTATTTATTTTAAAAGTTCTTCATTCGTGAGACAAACCACAAATGAGGACCCTTCAGAACACACTGTGGGAGAAAAGATTCTAATGCAGATTGGAGGTGTGATCGAAGACATGTGGTATTGCCTTATTCTGGCCAGGTTGGCTAAGCCAAGGGGTGGCCTCGCAGACTCGAGATACTGGGATTTCCTTCTGGGCAGCACTGATCTTCTTTTGAGAGTGGATGTGGGCTAATTGGAAATCTGAAACTCTGTCACTGGTAAAACAACAAAAACAAAAAAATCAACTAGATTCGAATTTTTAAAATTGTAAATAAATAAATAACTAAAACAGAACCACATCTGGGGCCCGTGGAGGGGGCCTAGCACTCCATTTCAGCTTCTCCCAAGCAAAGCCCTGATTCTGAGTCTTCTCTGACTGTCACAGTTACACTCTATACTGGTAGCAAATACATTAATTGTAGGCTTTGACTCAGTTTTTCAAACATGTATTAAAAATACCCTCTCTAATTTTTCTTAGAATCTTGGCCAAAACCTCTGAAGAAGGCTTTAGAAGGAGAGGTTGCTGCTGCTCTAAGTTGTGTCTGACTCCCTGCAACCCCATGGACCGCAGCACACCAGGCTTCCCTGTCCTTCACTATCTCTTGGAACGTGCTCAAACTCATGTCCATTGAGTCAATGATGCCATCCAACCCTCTCATCCTCTGTCGTCCCCTTCTTCTCCTGCCCTCAATCTTTCCCAGCATCAAGATCTTTTCCAATGAGTCAGCTCTTTGCATTAGGTGGCCAAAGTATTGGAGCTGGGTCATTGTTGAAAACAACAGTAAAACCTCTGATTTTCTTTCTGCTCAGAAGACATGTCTGGACAAAGTAGACATGTGGTTCTGGGAGAGAAACAGGCCACTCTTGAACATTATAAAGGTTTGGGTCAGAGTGAAGCCTGTCTGAACCCTGAAAGAGTGCTTCTCTGTTGACCCGGGAGCAGCTTCTCCAGGGCACAGGAAGAAAGCCTTTTGTCAGGATAGGGCATTGGGCCCCTGACTCCTCACTGGAGCTACAACAGAGCCAGAGTTAGTCCTGGTGGGCTTGCGGGTTGGGGGTGGGGCATAGAAGGCACAAAAACACTTGGAGCACCTGGGAGATGTGACTCAGGCCTCAGGACGCAGGCAGAGCTCCTGGAAAGGGCCCCAGGTCTCCTCCCTGGAAGAAGTCCTATTCCTTCAGCATGGATCTACTGAGCACCCACTGTATGCATGCCTCTGTCATCTTGGCCCCTTAGAGGACCAGAAGACAGCTATAGATGTGCTGGGACCAATGTCCACATGAGGACTCACCGTAGAAATGAAGCCTTTGTGAGGTCATTTCAGTCATCCTGTTGGACGTGGAGGAGCAGCACAGCCAACCTCATAGAAAGTAGAGGGATGGGAGGGTCTCGACATCAGCTCCCCAGCCTGCCCCAAAGTTTCCTGCAGTGTCTAGAACCCCACGATTAGAGATTTCTCCCTGCAGGTCTTGAAGCTAACCACTGATGGTTGAGCGCTAACCACTGATGAGAGGGAGGACGCAATGGGGGCGGGGCTGCCTGTCTGATCGGACCCAACGGTGACAGGTGGGCGGGGCCAGTGTCTACAGAGGGTCGGTGATTGTAGGACAGGAAGCGTGCTCCCTGGGACACAGCATGGCCCTAAAGCAGCAACGTTATGTTACAGAAGGGGACCCACCTGGAATGAGCCGAATGTGACTTGCACACCTCCGCCACCATCTCTGATTTTCTGGCCTCGTCCTCGCTCCAGGCCCCTGGTCCCCACATCTGCCACGGCCCAGGGGACCCCCCCAAGCCCCGGCTGGAGAAACCACTGACCCGTCCACTGTGCAGCCTCTGCCCGGGTTGCTAAGGGCGCCGTGTCCTCTTTCCACCCCACTATCATGAGACGCGCTGGGCTGGAAGAAACACAAGCCAGAATCAAGACTGCCAGGAGAAATATCAATCACCTCAGATATGCAGATGGCACCACCCTTATGGCAGAAAGTGAAGAGGAGCTAAAAAGCTTCTTGATGAAAGTGAAAGAGGAGAGTGAAAAAGTTGGCTTAAAGCTCAACATTCAGAAAACGAAGATCATGGCATCTGGCCCCATCACTTCATGGGAAATAGATGGGGAAACAGTGGAAAAGGTGGCAGACTTTATTTTTTTGGGCTCCAAAATCACTGCAGATGGTGATTGCAGCCATGAAATTAAAAGACGCTTACTCCTTGGAAGAAAAGTTATGACCAACCTAGATAGTATATTCAAAAGCTATCTAAGGTCCGTCTAGTCAAGGCTATGGTTTTTCCTGTGGTCATGTATGGGTGTGAGAGTTGGACTGTGAAGAAGGCTGAGCACCAAAGAATTGATGCTTTTGAACTGTGGTGTTGGAGAAGTCCCTTGGACTGCAAGGAGATCCAACCAGTCCATTCTGAAGGAGATCAACCCTGGGATTTCTTTGGAAGGAATGATGCTAAAGCTGAAGCTCCAGTACTTTGGCCACCTCATGGGAAGAGTTGCCTGATTGGAAAAGACCCTGATGCTGGGAGGGATTGGGGGCAGGAAGAGAAGGGGCCGACCGAGGATGAGATGGCTGGATGGCATCACGGACTCGATGGGCGTGAGTGTGAGTGAACTCAGGGAGTTGGTGATGGACAGGGAGGCCTGGCGTGCTGCGATTCACGGGGTCGCAAAGAGTCGGACACGACTGAGCAACTGAACTGAACTGATGTCTCCTCTCTGCAGGTGAAGGTCCAAAATCTGATATTTCAAGATGTTGGTAGAACTCCCTGGGGCTGTGTTAGTCTAATGCAGTGGTTTAAATTTGCCTGTAACTGAAATCTCCCAAACATCCGAAGCTTAAACAAGATGAAAGTTCTTTTTTTTTTCCCTCTCTGTGAGTGGAATCCTCTGTGTGAGTGGAATCCTCTGTGTGTGGAATCCTCTGAGTAGAATCCTCTCTGTGAGTAGAATCCTCTGTGTGAGTGGAATCCTCTGTGTGAGTGGAATCCTCTGAGTAGAATCCTCTGTGTGATTAGAATCCTCTGTGTGATTAGAATTCTCTGTGTGACTGGAATCCTCTCTGTGAGTGGAATTCTCTGTGTGCGTGGAATTCTCTGTGTGAGTCGAATCCTCTGTGAGTAGAATCCTCTGTGTGATTGGAATCCTCTGTGAGTAGAATCCTCTGTGTGAGTGGAATCCTCTGTGTTAGTAGAATCCTCTTGTGAGTAGAATCCTCTGTTTGAGTGGAATCCTCTGTGAGTAGAATCCTCTGTGTGAGTGGAATCCTCTGTGAGTAGAATCCTCTGTGTGAGTGGAATCCTCTGTGTGAGTAGAATCCTCTCTGTGAGTAGAATCCTCTGTGTGAGTGGAATCCTCTGTGTGAGTAGAATCCTCTCTGTGAGTAGAATCCTCTGTGTGAGTAGAATCCTCTGTGTGAGTGGAATCCTCTTAGAATCCTCTGTGTGAGTAGAATCCTCTCTGTGAGTGGAATCCTCTCCGTGAGGAATCCTCTGTGTGAGTGGAATCCTCTGTGAGTGGAATCCTCTGTGTGAGTGGAATCCTCTGTTTGTGGAATCCTCTGTGAGTAGAATCCTCTGTGTGAGTAGAATCCTGTGAGTGGAATCCTCTGTGTGAGTAGAATCCTGTGAGTGGAATCTTCTGTGTGAGTGGAATCCTCTGTGAGTAGAATCCTCTGTGTGAGTGGAATCCTCTGTGTGAGTAGAATCCTCTTGTGAGTAGAATCCTCTCTGTGAGTAGAATCCTCTGTGTGAGTGGAATCCTCTGTGTGAGTGGAATCCTCTGTGTGAGTGGAATCCTCTGTGTGAGTGGAATCCTCTGTGTGAGTGGAATCCTCTGTGTGAGTGGAATCCTCTGTGTGAGTGGAATCCTCTGTGTGAGTGGAATCCTCTGTGTGAGTGGAATCCTCTGTGTGAGTGGAATCCTCTGTGTGAGTGGAATCCTCTGTGTGAGTGGAATCCTCTGTGTGAGTGGAATCCTCTGTGTGAGTGGAATCCTCTGTGTGAGTGGAATCCTCTGTGTGAGTGGAATCCTCTGTGTGAGTGGAATCCTCTGTGTGAGTGGAATCCTCTGTGTGAGTGGAATCCTCTGTGTGAGTGGAATCCTCTGTGTGAGTGGAATCCTCTGTGTGAGTGGAATCCTCTGTGTGAGTGGAATCCTCTGTGTGAGTGGAATCCTCTGTGTGAGTGGAATCCTCTGTGTGAGTGGAATCCTCTGTGTGAGTGGAATCCTCTGTGTGAGTGGAATCCTCTGTGTGAGTGGAATCCTCTGTGTGAGTGGAATCCTCTGTGTGAGTGGAATCCTCTGTGTGAGTGGAATCCTCTGTGTGGTGGAATCCTCTGTGTGAGTGGAATCCTCTGTGTGAGTGGAATCCTCTGTGTGAGTGGAATCCTCTGTGTGAGTGGAATCCTCTGTGTGAGTGGAATCCTCTGTGTGAGTGGAATCCTCTGTGTGAGTGGAATCCTCTGTGTGAGTAGAGTCCTCTGTGTGAGTGGAATCCTCTGTGTGAGTGGAATCCTCTGTGAGTAGAATCCTCTGTGTGAGTAGAATCCTCTGTGAGTAGAATCTTCTGTGTAAGTAGAATCCTCTGTGAGTAGAATCCTCTGTGTGAGTAGAATCCTCTGGGAGGGTTCTGCTCGCACAGGGGATTCCACTCAGAGAAGATTCCACAGTTTTTCTGTCCCTGTGTGTGGAATCCTCTGTGTGGGTGGAGTCCTCTGTGAGTGGAGTCCTCTTGCCTCTGTGTGAGTGGAGTCCTCTTGTGAGTGGGATCCTCTGTGTGAGTTAAATCCTCTTGTGAGTAGAATCCTCTCTGTGAGTAGAATCCACTCTGTGAGGGAAATCCTCTGTGTGAGTAGAATCCTCCGCGTGAGTGGAATCCAGAGGATTCCACTCACACAGAGGATTCCACTCACACAGAAGATAAAAGTTCTTGTTGACATTGAAGAAGTTCAAGGCTGTCTGTCCGGTGCTAGTTGATGGTTTGGGGACTGGTTCTGGTGCCACCATCTCATTGCTCTGCTGGACAGGGCTTCCCAGGCCCCAGGTGGCTGCTGGGGCACACTCATTGTACCCACACCCACTGCTGGGGAGGGGGCCAGGCCCCACTGCAGGGAACAAGGCACAGCGGGGAGGACACTTCCTGGAAGAGTGAGGACTTCAGATAAAAACTAAGTCCGAGAAACAAAAGACTGCATTTCTCACACATTTGAATTTCATGGCCTGAAAACTCATGAAGTGACGCCATACATATCGGTCCGCAAGTTAACTTTCTCCCATTACAGCCATATGGGTCTGATTCTTTGTAATGACTGTACAGTGATGCATTGAGCAAGAGAATTTATTCAACCATACAGTTCCTAGAAAGCGTCTGTCTACAATGCGGGAGACCCGGGTTCGATCCCTGGGTTGGGAAGATCCCCTGGAGAAGGAAATGGCAATCCACTCCAGTACTATTGCCTGGAAAATCCTATGGACATAGGAGCCTGGTAGGCTATACTCCATGGGGTTGCAAAGAGTCAGACAGGACTGAGCGACTTCACTTTCACTGGAAATCAAATGATAGTGTTTTTGTTGTTGTTGTTGACTCTCCTGCCCCATCCTGCTTTGCTACCTTCTCTCTGTGTGGCCTAACTGTCCTTGGAGTGGCCAGGCTTTCCCTCCTGGACAGTCCACGATCTAGTCCTGCCCTTTTAAGCATTCTGTGAGCTAAATACATTTTTCTTGCTGATTGAAATTCTGTTTGTCTCATCTTGCCAATTCATTTTGTTCTCTCTCTCACACATTTCACATGGCATATTATGTTACATATGAAAATCACCCCAACACACAAGACTGAGTGTAAAATTTCTTAGCAGATACATTTTCCAAAATTCTCCAAGCGAGGATTCACAGTACCTCAACTGGGAACTTCCAGATGTTCAAGCTGGATTTAGAAATGGCAAAGGAACCAGAGATCAAATTGCCGACATTTGCTGGATCATAGAAAAAGCAAGAGAATTCCAGAAAAACATCTACTTCTGCTTTATTGACTATGCCAAAGCCTTTGACTGTGCAGATCATAACAAACTGGAAAATTCTTAGAGAGATGGGAATACCAAACCATCTTACCTGCCTCCTGAAAAATCTTTATGCAGGTCAAGAAGCAACATTTAGAACCAGACATGGAACAACAGACTGGTTCCAAATTGGGAAAGGAGTACGTCAAGGTTGTATATTGTCACCTTGCTTATTTAATTTATATGCAGAATACATCATGCAACATGCTGGACTGGATGAAGCACAAACTGGAATCAAGATTTCAGGGAGAAATATCAATATCCTCAGATATGCAGAATATACCACCCTTATGGGAGAAAACAAAGAAAAGAACCCTTGATGAAGGTAAAATAGGAGGGTGAAAAAGCAGGCTTAAAACTCAACATTCAGAAAACTAAGATTGTGGCACTTGGTCCCATCACTTCATGGCAAATATATGGGGAAACAATGGAAACAGTGACAGACTTTATTTTCTTGGGCTCCAAAATCACTGCAGATGGTGGCTGCAGCCATGAAGTTAAAAGATGCTTGCTCCTTGGAAGAAAAGCTATGACAAATCTAGACAGCATATTAAAAAGCAGAGACATTACTTTGCCAACAAAGGTCCGTCTAGTCAAAGCTGTGGTTTTTCCAGTAGTTATGAATGGGTGTGAGAGTTGGACCATAAAGAAAGCTGAGCTCTGAATTGATGGTTTTCAACTGTGGGTTTAAGGAAGACTCTTGAGAGCCCCTTGGACTATAAGGAGATCAAACCAGTCAATTCTAAAGGAAATCAGTCCTGAATATTCATTGGAAGGACTGATGCTGAAGCTGAAACTCCAATACTTGGCCACCTGATGCAAAGAACTGACTTATTGGCAAAGACCCTGATGCTGGGAAAGATTGAAGGCAGGAGAAGAAGAGGACTACAGAGGATGAGATGATTGGATGGCATCACCAACTTGATGGAAATAATAATGAGTTTAAGTAAGCTCTAGGTGTGGGTGATGGACAGGGAGGCCTGGTGTGCTGCAGTCCATGGGGTTGCAAAGAGTCGGACACGACTGACCAACTGAACTGAACTGACACTTTCCAAACATCTCAGCTAAAATTTTGCTCTGTTTTAGTTAAATAACCTCTCTCTCACTAGGTACTTTATTGTTGTTCTTGTTTAGTCCTTAAGTCTTGTCTGACTCTTTTGTGACCCCAAGGACTGTAGCCCAGCAGGCTTCTCTGTCCATGAGATTCTCCAGACAAGAATACTGAAGTGGGTGCCATTTCCTCCTCCAGGGGCTCTTCCTGACCCAGGGATTGAACCTGTGACTCCTGCACTGGCAGACAGATTCTTTTCCGCTGAGCCACCGGGAAAGCCCACTAGTGCTATGCTTACCTCTCAAATGCAAGCAAACGTGTTCTGACCTTCTGGCCCTCGAGGGATGTGGAGGGAGGCTGCTGTCCCCTTGGGAAGTGATCTTGTAGATCCCAAGAACCACGTGGCCTTTTCTTTGGCAGGGATGACTCCCTAGGTCCTTTTGGGAATGAAAGGTGAGTTGGGAAGGTGATAAGAAAACAAAGAGCTGGCTAACCTGTAGCTTGTAAAACTGGAAACTCAAAGCTGCCTTCTAGGTTAAAAATGGAGGGACAAAGGGCATCTTAAAAGAAGGGAAGAAAGTTGGAACAAAGATGTGGAGTATAGGGCACATCTGAGCACGGGAGCCCCACGGAGGTCAGGCAGCTCCCATGCCCCACCCACCACCTCCTTAACTTGCCAAGAGAGAGGCAAGCACACAAAAGCCAGCCGTGTGTCCTTCAGCTCATTCTGTTATGACAATGACAGGGTGCGGTCTGCCGTATGCCTCCTCTCATCCCAACCACAACACCCTCCACCGTTTTCCCCGGCAGCCTGAGAACAGAAAGCATCACAGTTGCCAAGGGGCCTGGAAGGTGCACACCACCTGGTTTTCATGCACCCTGGCTGCTGATGTCAGGTGGAGTCTCTCCTGGCTCCAGTGGGTATCATGGGGTATTTCAAGAGCTAACGAGCAGCTGAGATGAGAACTTGATACATGGGCCTTTCTCTAAGTCTGATTCTAGTTTTGTTTCTGTGTAATCCTGGAAGGAGAGTCTGGACTTTAAGAGGATCACACCTGGTCATTCAGTTAGCCTCATCCAAAGAAACCCCAGTGTCCATCTGTTAAGGACACCACTAACTGAAACTGCCCAGCCTGGCCAGCACCATAGTAAACCACTGACATGAGTTACAGGAGGTCCTGGTGAGGAAAGTGGAGCTAACAAGCGACCACCAACAGGAAGAATTCAGGAAGGGTCAAAAGGAGACACAGTCCAAATGTCCTACCAACCTCCCAGAATCCACCTCTCTGGAATCCATCTTGGTGCCACAGGAAGGACCCTGAGTCAGAACGATTGGCCAGAGACAACCTGGAAACTAATCCCATCACCATAAAACCCGAGGCTGTGAGCCACATAGCAGAGCAGTCCTCCTGGGTTCCCTCACCCTCCTGCTCTCTGCTCAGGGGTCCCTTTCCAATAAAGTCTGTTTTGTCGGCATGCATGTCTCCTCAGACAATCCATTTCTGAATGTTAGACAAGAGCTCACTCTCAAGCCCTGGAAGGAGTCCTCCTTCTGGTAGCACATCTATGCTTCGGGGACCCTCTTGTTGTACTAAAATGTTCCTCCCCTTCCTGGGAGGATTTCAGGCCCTTCAGCCTCCATCTCTGGGACTTCTCCTCCAAGTGCTGACGTCCCCTCTGATTCCAGACACTGGTGCCCGTGATCCACCCTTTGCAACTTACTGTCCAGCCCCAAACTCCTGACCTCTTTCTATCTGTTCAGAGAAAGTTTGGTTTTTATCTGCTCTGTTATCATAGTCCCAGGCATTAATATTAGTGATAAAATCTAGAGTTGCTAATCATTAAAAACCAAAGCAATATTGTAAAGCAATTATCCTTCAATTAAAAATAAATTAAAAAAGAAGAAAACACCTCAAAGAATCACAAGGAAAAATCAGGGTAATTCATTGCACCAAAAATGAAATCTTTAAAACAAAAACCATATAACATTAGAAAGGCAAAAAAAAAAAAAAGCAAGTGTCCTTTTGCTAATTGATCTGTGAACGGCAAGGTTTTGTGGCCTAATCTTGGTCTCAGTCCAAATTTGAACTTTTGACTAGTTATCTTCAAAATATTTGTAATTTCACTCAGAGCTGAGGCTCCCTCTGAGGCCTCTCTGCCTGCTGTCAAAACCCATCGGCCCATCTCACGTGTACTCGAGGCACCCAGATTTTAGTCTCCTATACAGTTTGTCTAAAAGAAATTAAGATCCCAGGAAGAGCTGCTGTGGCTAGACCTAGAGACAAGGAAAATCCAAAATTCAAAAGTGGGAGGAAACGTTTTTGCCAAACACAAAGACTGTCAGAGAGATTAAGGTCGTGTTCAAAAGGCAAAGATGCCTCCAGTGTGGAGGGCTCCTCATGGCCCAGCAGGGCCAATTTCAACATCATAAAATTATAGTAATTATAGTCTGTTGAAACAAGCTGAGACTATAAAAAGAGTCACAAGTCCATGACAATACTTAAAAGGAACACACAGGAATTGTGCCAATGAAAAAGGACGCATCCATTCCTAATAAAGTTTATAAGGCATTCTGTTAATTGTCCAACACAAATTAATATGAGTTTGCTACTCAAAGTTAGATTAACATCAAGGTTAACAACCATAAATAAGCAGATATAGAAGGAAAGAAAGCATGCTTACAATATATAACATCTATGATTTGATTGTTTTATTTCATTTTTTCAATATTAATTCTTCTGAACCATGATCATAGTGAAAGTTTGTGGCTGCGAGCCGTGAATGGCAGCAGGATTCATGGCCTCCAGAGGAGAAGAGCTCCGTCTGGAGCCAGAGATGAGGCTTGATCACTCGGAGCTTTTGGGTAGCGAGTTTTATTAAAGTATAAAAAGAGATCGAGAAAGTTTCTGACATAGGCATCAGAAGGGGACATGCCCCCTTTCATATCAGTTAGCAAGCTGCTAATCAGATAAAAGAAACACCTCAAGACTGAAAGGGTCACACTAGGCCCCTCTCCCACAACCTGTATTTTGAGATAGAATGGCACAAGGGGCGTCATCTCCAGCCATAAAACAATGACATGACTCTTGAAGAAAGGCAGATTTCCAAGTAAATACAGTTTCATTAACATAGTTTAATAAAACATTTCCAAGAGTAAAATGTACTGGTTTGCTGAGACATGATCAGCACAAGGTTTGGGAAAAAGATTAGTTTTAAGCAGAACTGATTTGAAGAAAGGCAGATTCCAAAGTAAATCAGTTCAGTTCAGTTTAGTCGCTCAGTTATGTCTGACTTCTTGTGACCCGAGGGACTGCTGCACACCAGGCCTCCCTGTCCATTACCCACACCTGGACTTACTCAAACTCACGTCCATCGAGTCAGTGATGCTATCCAACCAACTCATCCTCTGTCATCCCCTTCTTCTCCTGCCTTCAATCTTTCCCAGGATCTTTTCCAATGAGTCTTTTTTGTGTGTGTGTATCAGATGGCCAGAGTATTGGAGCTTCAGCTTTATCATCAGTCCTTCAGGACTGATTTCCTTTAGATTGACTGGTTGGATCTCCTTGCAGTCCAAGGGGCTCTCAAGAGTCTTCTCCAATATCATAGTTCAAAAGCATCAATGCTTCAGAGCTCAGCTTTCTTTATGGTCCAACACTCTCACTTATATATGACTACTGGAAAAACCATAGCTTTGACTAGGCAGATATTTGTAGGCAAAGTAATGTCTCTGCTTTTTAATATGCTGTTTAGGTTGGTCATAGTTTTTCTTCTAAGGAGCAAAATCTTTTAATTTCATGGCTGCAGTCACCATCTGCAGTGATTTTGGAGCCCAAGAAAATTAAGTCTGTCACTGTTTCCATTGTTTCCCCATCTATTTGCCATGAAGTGATGGGACTGGATGCCATGGTTTTAGTTTTTGAATGTTGATTTTTAAGCCAACTTTTTCACTCTCCTCTTTCACTTTCACCAAAAGGCTCTTTGGTTCTTTGCTTTCTGCCATAAGGGTGGTGTCATTTTTCAGTTCAGTTCAGTTCAGTTGCTCAGTCATGTCTGATTCTTTGCGATTCTATGAACCGCAGCATGCCAGGCCTCCCTGTCCATCACCAACTCCCAGAGTTTACCCAAACTCATGTCCATTGAGTCAGTGATGCCATCCAGCCATCTCATCCTCTGTTGTCCCCTTCTCGTCATACCCTCTATCTTTTCCAGCATCAGGGTATTTTCAAATGAGTCATCTCTTCGCATCAGGTGGCCAAAGTATTGGAGTTTCAGCTTCAACATTAGTCCTTCCAATGAACACCCAGGACCAATCTCCTTTAGGATGGACTGGTTGGATCTCCTTACAGTTCCAGGGGCTCTCAAGAGTCTTCTTCACACCACAGTTCAAAAGCATCAATTCTTTGGCGCTCAGCTTTGTTTATAGTCCAACTCTCACATCCATACATGACCACAGGAAAAACCATAGCCTTGACTAGATGGACCTTTGCTGGTAAAGTAATGTCTCTGCTTTTTAATATGCTGTCTAGGTTGGTCATGCTGCTGCTGCTGCTAAGTCGCTTCAGTCATGTCCGACTCTGTGTGACCCCATAGATGGCCCACCAGGCTCCCTCGTCCCTGGGATTCTCCAGGCAAGAACACTGGAGTGGGTTGCCATTTCCTTCTCCAATGCATGAAAGTGAAAGGTGAACGTGAAGTCGTTCAGTCGTGTCCGACTCTTAGCGACCCCATGGACTGCAGCCTACCAGGCTCCTCTGTCCATGGGATTTTCCAGGCAAGAGTACTGGAGTGGGGTGCCATCGGTTGGTCATAACTTTCCTTAAGCGTCTTTTAATTTCATGGCTGCAGTCACCATCTGCAGTGATTTTGGAGCCCTCCAAAATAAAGTCAGCCACTGTTTCCATAGTTTCCCCATCTATTTGGCATGAAATGATGGGACTGGATGCCGTGATCTTAGTTTTCTGGTTGAGCTTTAAGCCAACTTTTTCACTCTCCTCTTTCACTTTCATCAAGAGGCTCTTGAGTTCTTCTTAACTTTCTGCCATAAAGGTGGTGTCATCTGCATATCTGAGGTTATTGATATTTCCTCCCAGCAATCTTGATTCCAGCTTGTGCTTCATCCAGCCCAGCATTTCTCATGATGTACTCTGCATATAAGTTGAATAAGCAAGGTGACAATATACAGGCTTGACGTACTGCTTTCCCAATTTCAAACCAGTCTGTTGTTCCATGTCCTGTTCTAACTGTTGCTTCTTGACCTGCTGATAGGTTTCTCAGAAGGCAAGTAAGGTGATCTGGTATTTCCATTTCTTTAAGAATTTTCCACAGGCTGTTGTGATCCACATAGTCAAAGATTTTAGTGTAGTCAATGAAGCAGAAGTTGATGTTTTTCTGGAATTTCTTGTTTTTTCTATGATCCAGTGAATGTTTACAATTTGATCTCTGGTTCCTCTGTCATTGCTAAATTCAGCTTGAACATCTGGAAGTTCTCAGTTCATGTACTGTTGAAGCCTGACTTGGAGAATTTTGAGCATTACTTTACTAGCATGTGAGATGAGTGCAATTGTGCAGTAGTTTGAACATTTTTTGGCATTGCTTTTCTTTGGTATTGGAATGAAAACTGACCTTTTCCAGTTCTGTGGCCACTGCTGAGTTTTCCAAATTTGCTGACACATTGAGTGCAACACTTTCACAGCATCATCTTTCAGGATTTGAAATAGCTCAGCTAGAATTCCATCACCTCCACTAGCTTTGTTGTAGTGATGCTTCCTAAGAACCACTTGACTTCACACTCCAGGATATCTGGCTCTAGGTGAATGATCACATCATCATGGTTTTCTGGGTCATTCAGATCTTTTTTGTACAGTTCTTCTGTGTATTCTTGCCACTTCTTCTTAATATCTTCTGCTTCTGTTAGGTCCATAATATTTCTGTCCTTTATTGTGCTCATCTTTGCATGGGATGTTCCGTTGGTATCTCTAATTTTCTTGAAGAGATCTCTAGTCTTTCCCAGTCTATTGTTTTCCTCTATTTCTTTGCACTGATCACTTCCAAAGCAAATACATAGTTTCATTAACATGGCTTAAGAAAAACATTTCCATAAGAAAACTGCACTGGTTAGCTCAAGGTTTGAGAAAAATTAAGTTCAGGTGGAACCAGGTATCATCATGGCAACACAGGAAAATGAGAAAAGAAGAAAGAAATGCCTGCCACTTGCAGTTCATTTCCTCGTGCCGCTTGGGGACCCCTAGCCTTTCTGACTGTTAACCCTCTCAATAGTGTATCTTTTCTCTTATTATTTATTTTTAAAATTTTACTTTATTAATTTTTGCTGTACAGGGTCTTCACTGCTGCTCTTGGGCTTTCTCTCACTGCGGTGAGAAATGGGCTTCTCATTTCGGTGGTTTCTCTTGTTGCAAGACTTGGGCTTTAGGTGCGGGGGCTTCAGCAGCTGTGACACTCAGGCTTAGCTGCTACTCAGCATGTGGAATCTTCCCAGATCAGGGATCAAACTCATGTCCCCTCCATTGACAAGTGGACTCTTAACCACTGGATCACCAGAAAAGTCCAGTTTGATCATTTTAAATTGAAACCTGTTGGTCATCCAGAAGTAAACTCATCTGAAAGTGAAAGTGTTAGTCGCTCAGTTGTGTCCGACACTTTGTGACCCCATGGACTGTGGCCAGCCAGGCTCCTCCATCCATGGACACCAGGCAAGGGTATTGGAGTGGGTAGCCATTCCCTTCTCCAGGGGATTTTCCAGCTCAAGGATTAAACCCAGGGCTCCCACAGTGCAGGTAGAATCTTTACCATCTGAACCACCAGGAAGCCCCCAAAATCAGGGCAGGAGACCCCCAAACCCTTCCTTTCCAGTGAATATCCCACCCCTTCATTTGTAGCCCCTCATAACTGGCTTACTAAAGAAACTCGGGGCAGCAATTCCTCACCTGCTTGCCGCTCTCCCTCTCAGAGCGTATTCTTGCTTAAATAAACTCTCACTTAACTTTCTTAACCTCTCTGCTTCCTTTCTGAATTCTTTCATGATGAAGAAAGAACCTCACCATTCACCAGAAGCAGCTTCGGGCTTCTCCTGAGTCCCACAGACAGCAGAGGAGTGCTTTGCTCAGGATGGAATGGGGGTGGGGTGGGGGGTCCTGGGAGTGTGGAAACAGGAAGTGGGGCAGGGAGCCCTCCCCTCACGGCAAAGGTGTGGCGATGCCCAGAGTTATTGGGTCAAGACAGAGACCTTCCATTTTAATCACACCAAAGGTACCTCTCGAGTATGGAGGCAGCCGATTTTGTGTTTTTTGGTAAAAAAAAAAATTCTATATGTGAAAAATTTTCCCCACCCAAACAAAACCCCTAAAAGGCCAGAGGCCAACTCCAAGATACAAACTGAGGATCCCATGCCAAAGTGTTACTATTCCTAAAATACAAAAGGCTTTACCTATTAATAAGGAAAAGCAGATGATTTCAGAGGGAAAATGGGCAAAGGGCAAAAACAGTCATGTCACAGCGAAAAGAAAATTGCCAAGAAATTTGAAAACATGTTCAACCTCGCTGTTCAAAGAGGCACAGGTGAAATAGCCTTGAGGTGTGATCTTTGGCAGATCCACTCGGCAAGACTGCGTGCCAGTGGTGCGTGTGTGTGTGGGTGTGAGAGAGTGAGTGAGTGAGTGAGAGAGAAGCTGTGGGTGGGGACGAAGGCATGGAAAAGCAGGCTCTCCTATGGTGTGTTGGTGCAATTAATTTCTAACACCTTCTGAAGGACAATTTGATACTTGCAGCAGAAGTCTTTAAATGTGAGTCACACAGCTAGTAAACGGAGCTATCCGTCTCAATGATAGGTCAGCCCTTACCAACTCTGCCTCTTGCCTCAGCAGTTGCAGAGGCAAAGTAGCAGCAGTAAAGACAAGTCAAACCTCTCTCTCAAGGCCTTCCTCACTTCTCTCTGATGCTGTCTACCCTCTTCATCTTCTGCTGTCTATTCACCTTTGCCTAGCTTGATCTATTAGAAAACCCTGTTTAATCAGTTTCATGGGACTTCCTTTCATTCCGGACATTTGCTCTTAATGAATCCCCCCTTCTCTGGATGCTTTAGAAAGATTGGCTCATTAGTTGAATTTGGCCAAGTTCTCTGGAGCCACATTTGGAAGAAGAGAGAGGGAATCTCTTCTTTAGATTTCCCTCTTTGTCCTCTCGTTAACTTAATTACCACGCTCACTGCACTTAGCAGTCTCTTGCCTTTGGAGGAGAGAAAATCGTGATTTTGAGATGTGTTTGAGCTGAGACAGTGATGCGTCAGTGTCTGACCTTGGACGGGCACTTCCAACAGACAGCCGGGCATGGCTTTGGAGGAGTCCCTGGACAGCACCAGGGCCTGCTCTCCTTTGAAGACCCAGGAATAGATGTTTTCCTGGCCTCCCAACTCAGCATGTCTCCGAGAAGAAAACAACCCACGTTGTGCCGTTCGTGTGATAAGGGGGTTAAACAGAGCCTGAGAGACGGGGTGGAGCTTTGGGACTTTCTCCCGGTTGAAGGTCCCACCAGGAGATAGGAAGCCTGGGGCAGCGATACGGGGATGTGTGGAACAGCCTCTCAGATCAGAATCGGCCAACATGCTAGTTATCTGTGACGGCTGAGGCTCAGAGTCTAAATGGTCATTCAGAATAGGAAATTAGAAAAGGAACTGCAGAATAAACCCAAAGTAAGAAAAATGAAGATGAAGATAAAAGCAGAAAGTAATAAAAATATAAAACAAAGATGAAAGTAGAGACTGAAATTAACTGTATTTCAGTAACATTTTAAAAATATATTTTAAAAAGCTGATATCACTAAAATAAGACCACAGGCCCCCAAAAGGATTCACTTGTACTACATCAGGCTACCAACCAGGGCTTAATACCTAACTTAACTGAAGCTTCAGACTCCCCCAGAAACAGCCTTAACCTGTCGGTCAGATACTTTCCGGTCAGCACCTTCTCCATCCCCCAAAGGAAGAGGAGGTGGTACACCTGAAAGACCCCTTTCCCCCGAAGAAAGATGATCTGAACCTGAAACAATTTTGTTTCCATGTTTACGACTTCCTTGTCCTGCCTTTGGGGCTTCCCAGGTGGCTCAGTGGTAAAGAATCCACCTGCCAGTGCAGGAGATGTGGGTTCAATCCCAGGGTCAGGAAGATCCCCTGGAGAAGGAAATGGCAACTTACTCCAGTATTGTTGCCTGGAGAATCTCATGGACCTAGGAGCCTGGCGGGCTACAGTCGGTGAGTTTGCAAAAGAGCTGTACACGACTTAGCCAATGAGCACACATGCGCTCCCTCACATCCATCCTATCTTTAGAAAATTTCTCTTTCTGTCATCCTTTGAAGCTTCTTTCCACACAATGCGTGGGATGCTGCCCAATGCCTGAATTGTTCAATAAAGTCAATTAGATATTTAAAATGTACTCAGTGGAATTTTTGGTTTTTAACAGGATGCATACATACTGTGTGTGTGTGTGTGTGTGTGTGTGGTACATTAGAAACAAGGAAATCGGAGAGACAGAATCTGGAATAGTTGTTACCTTTGGTGTGATGGAGGCTAGACCAGGAATGAATTCAGAAAGGAAATCTTTATCAGTGACCCATCAATCATGTGTATTTTTATAGGCACCATATCCTGCCTAACACATGCTTTTTTTTTCTTAAAAAAATACATGCATTGCAGAAAATTGAGGAAATGCCAAAATTATGAAGAAGAAAATGTAAAACTACCTTCCTCTCAGTCTTCATGTTATTTCTCTTTGAACCATTTTGGATGAAAGTGTTTGTAAAATGTCTTTTATTTTTTTCTTTATTTCTGAAAGAGTACTTGAGAATACTTGAAGCTGTTTTTGTGATTTCTGGTTGCTTTGTGGACAAAAATTCCTGCGTGATGCTCTAGACACTGGTGGCCTCAGGACCTCTGAACCTGCTCCTGGAAGTGTCCCCAGGCTGTCGAGCTTGTGCAGTTAGTGTCTAGTGTGTTGGTTATGAGATAAATCTCATTGCTATGCTCTTCTTAAATGCCCCCTTAGCCTCTGGCTCCACAGCTAATAGTCATCCTTTTTCTTTTCTCCCTAAATCTCTCTCATCTGTCCACTTCTCTTGGCTCCGTGCCTCCTGCTGCCCATCCCATCTCTCCCTGCCCAGCTCTCTGCCCACAAGGTCAAGGTTGGGCACCCCTGGCCACTCTGCCTGCCTCTCCCCCTCCTGCACACACTGAACCTCAGCTTCTTGGGGTATTGTCCCTAAACCCCAAATTGTGCTTCAAGTATTCTCCTTTGCCTGTGAATTCCTAGAACTGTACTAAGTATCGGCTCCCCAGAGAGACTTGTCCCCGCTCAAGAAGCAAGACCAGCTTGACTTTGGGAATCTGGGCACTTCCCTCTTGGTCCCCAGGCTAGCTCCGTGTTGCGCTGCCAGAACTAGGGTATTTCCGTCATCCACCTGTGGTGCCAAAGCCCACACCCATCTTGTTCATCTTGTCCGGTGAACAGCATTCCTGAGCAGAGGAGACCCCCATACTTTGTGCCGTGGTTAGTGGTCTGAGGTTTCTCTAGTCATGAGGACACCCCAGACAGGGTCCTGGATGCAGCACCTGTTTGCTGTGTTTGAACTGGGCCCCTGCGGGGTTGTGAGCGCTGGGGGCTCAGGCACTCGGTGGTGGTAGAACCGTCTCTGTGGTTTCTGACCCTAGTATTTCTGCCTGATGGAAAATCATCACCGTTGAACATCTGTTCTAGGGGTAAAATATCTGTAACATTCCACAAGATGTCCTGGGGATGACAGATGGCTTAGAAAATGTGCAAGAAAGATATGAATATGGACTTCTACAGAGTTCTTCCTCTTTTCAAAATCTGAAGATGATAAACATTTTTGTCATTGGCAGTAAAATCTCAATGAGAAATGCTGGTTACCGGAACCCTCGTGCTAAGCAGCTTCAGTTGCGTCTGACTCTGCGACCCTATGGACCGTAGCCCGCCAGGCTCCTCTGTCCATGAGATTTCCCCAGGCAAGAACACCGGAGTGGTTTGCTATGTCCTCCTCCAGGGCATCTTCCCGATCTAGGGTTTGAACCTGCATCTCTTATGTCTCCTGCATTGGCAGGCAGGGTCTTTATCACTAGTGCCACCTGGGAGGCCCGCAGGAACCCTCAGCACGTCTAAATAGAGATGTCTGGAGCTGGGAAGAGTGTTCTGGGCTGGAGTCTCTGACCTGGGAATCCAAGCCAGCACTGGTGTTCTGAGTCATTGTTTTTAGGAGTTTCTGGGCATCTAAGCGCTGAAATGATTGAACGCTGGGATGAAGACCGCTAGTTCCCACAACCCAGCAGAACTGGTTTCCAGAATTAACACCCTCTGCCCCACAGGTCACTCCCCAGCTGAGCCCTAAGATTCTGGGGCATGGAGCAGATCTTTTCTGATGAGGGGCCAGAGGGGAGATTGGCTTGCTCAGTCGTATCCAGCTCTTTTGTGACCCCATGGATTGCAGCCCTCTAGGCTGCTCTGTCATGGAATTTTTCAAGCGAGACTACTGGAGCAGGTTGCCATTTCCTCCTCCAGGGGATCTTCCTGATCCAGGGATCGACCCTGTGTCCCCTGGATTGCCAGCAGATTCTTTACCTGCTGAGCCATTGGTGTCAAAGGGCCCTGGTGTGGCCAGGGAGGGTAGGCGTGGGGAGGAGAAGAGGCGGGGACAAGGGAACCTGGAACACGGACGCCTCAATTTTGCCAGGCCCAGTCGTGATGGAGGTGGCATCCTTGGGTGCTTTATGCTTGACGGCAAGCACTCCTGGGGCAAGATGCGCTGGGCTCTCAGC
This sequence comes from Aepyceros melampus, assembly GCA_006408695.1. Lineage (NCBI taxonomy): Eukaryota > Metazoa > Chordata > Mammalia > Artiodactyla > Bovidae > Aepyceros > Aepyceros melampus. The sequence goes on from SJXQ01000854.1 coordinate 338,163, forward strand.
AGGGAAATGCAGATTGAGGGCACATGGAAATCACACAGACCCCCAAATTACAGCAGCCAGAGAGTGGCGGACATGGTCCCCTCTCACTCCACATCTTCCTGCCTTAGAGAAATCGTTGCTGGAGACATCTGAAAGTGAACTTGAGCCCGAGACCCGCTTGCCTGATGGTGTAAGCGTAGAGTCAGACTGTTTGGGGACAGAAGTCTTTGCCAAGTCAGTTTTGATTTCAGAACCTTTATGGTGGTCACCCAAGTTCACAGCTTCAGAGTTCTGGTTAACTGAGGATACTGTGCTAAGACCTGCCAAGCAGGGAAAAGGGAAGACAGCTTTACTCTTGGGGTTTGATCAGGGTCCTAGTGTTTTAGACGTATTGTCCTATTTGTCAAGCTTGCATGAGAGAAACAAGGGGAGTTCTATGTTTTGTTTAACATAGCGGCAGTGGGCTTAGAAGGAGTTCTTGAGAACAGCCTCCAGTGAACTGGTTTACAGAGCGACACCCCTCCCCCCTGCCCCCATGAACGTGAATTCTGTGTCCCGATGAAGCAGGATGCCTGAGTGTGTCTGTGAGGGTATTTTAGGATGAGATTGGCATTGGAAGCGGTAGACTCAGCAAAAGTGGATGCCCCTGCCGCCAACAACCTGGGTGGGCATCGTCCAATCCATGGACTGAGCAGAAGGAGAAGGAGAACAGCGAGTGTTGTCCCTGGCTGCCACCTCCCTTCCTGCTGCTTTGAGCGGGCATCTGTCTTCTGCTCTGGGGCTGGAGTATCAGCTCCCCTGGTCTTTACAGCTGGCCTTCCCGGGTCTCTGGCTTATAGATCGGGGGACTTCTCGGCCCTCACAATCATGGAAGCCAGTTTCCCTCCACGTATGTGTATATGTGCATTGTGCACTGGTACTGTTTTCTCTGGGGACCCCTGATGGGCACACCTTCTCTCTGTGAAACTGAAACAGATCAGAACCCATGGGAGCTTCCTGGGGCAGACCCCTCCCCCATATCCTCTGCTGTAGCTCCTTCATGAAGTACAGATCACGGTATTTCATGCTTATTTCCTGAGTTTTTCAGATGCTACCACCAAAGGGAAGAAATTAACTGCTTGATGATACTGAGCACTGTAACCCCCAGATCTAATGGAGTCTAAGGGCTGCTCAGGTTTACCCCTGTGACACTGCCATGTTACCTTCCCATCAGCCAGTCAGAAACGATGCAGGAACTGATCACAACCCCTGCCATCCTTCCCACCCCCGTCTTTAGAAATGCTTTGCTGAACTCCTTCAGGGAGTTGATGGGTTCTGGGGGCAAGAGACACGCATTCCCCTTGCATGATTCTGGGGTTTGCAATAAACCTTTCTTGGCTCCAAACTCTGACATTGAGGTTTGTTTGGCCTCTCTGTGTGTCGGGCACACAGACTTGCATTGGGTAGCAAAACCAGCTGGAGAACCCTCAGCACGGCTAGGTGGCCGCGTTCTAATGTGACCACCCATCTGTGTCTCTTAGTTGAGCTACAGGAGGACCAGGGATCAATTAGATTTGCTCCTAAATCTGTTTTTTCTCTTTGAACTCGATATTGTGATTACCTAATTTGATGACATCATGTAATCTGATGAAATAGAAAGGTAAAAATGCATTTTTAATGCCCAATTCAATTAAAGTAAGTTAAATCAACAGTCCCCTACATTTGGGCACCAGTGACTGGTTTCATGGAAGACAATATTGCCACTGGCCTGGGTGGGTTATAGTTTTGGTTTTGCCTGCCCAATGCTCACCTCCTGCTGTTCATCCCAGTTTCTACCAGGCTACAGTCTGTGGCCTGGGGCTTGGGGACCCCTGAATTAAATGCTTTCTCGATATTCAATAGAGTGAGTCACTAAAAATGTCATGTAAATGTGGACAAGTCAAATATTAAAGAAAAAAGCATGGTAAAAATCTGGGATTTTGGATCCAGGTTGTTTCAAAGTGTTTTGAGTTTTGGTTCTACCTTAAAGAGACTCAAATTGCAAATGATCAACAATGCATTAGGAACATGGCTTATGCCAGAAAAAGCTGAAGAACTCCTAACAGGAGACATATTCTTAGAGAAAAGACGTTTTTCCTTCACTGAAGAAATAAAAATACATTCTTTTTGTTTTAGGTTAAATGAAAATGATAGTCTTTGATGAGTGGGACTTTTTAGATAACGGGGCTTCTACTGAGCACATCTTACAACGTGGATAGAGTGGTCTCTGACTCTTCCCCTCCCAAGTCCTCCCAGTTACATGGCCACCCCAATCTGCATGGCCTACTTAGTTCTTTTCCTCAAGAGTGCTGGGGCTTTCGGGAATCACCACACCCAGAACACACCCCGAGGCCGCTGGGCAGCCCAACCCACCTCAGGGCATAGGGAGGGAAGCCACAAGGGGCCCTGTGCACGAGCCTGCTGGCGTAATGAGCGCTTCTTCTTTCCAAACTGCCACCTTCTTACTTGACTTCTTGCCAGTTTGCTTACACAACTGATGTTGCGTTCCAGGCACACAGAAGAAGGAACGCAGACTTTAGAATGTTAATAGTATTGCCTTCTCTGTGGTTTTATTGTTTTTTTAAATATCAACATTTCTTTCAGTTTACAGAGGTGGGATTCTACCCAGAGGTCAGTAAACTTTTCCCATAAAGGGCTGCTGTGCTGTGCTTAATCACTCAGTCATGTCTGACTCTTTGCAACCCCATAAACTGTTGCCCACCAGGCTCCTCTGTCCAGGGGGATTCTCCAGGCAAGAATCTGGAGTGGGTTGCCATGCCCTCCTTCAGGGGATCTTCCCAACCCAGGGATTGAACCCAGGTCTCCCGCATTGCAGATGGATTCTTTACCACCTGAGCCACGAGGGAAGCCCACAAATACTGATGTGGGCAGCCTATTCCCTTCTTCAGGGGATCTTCCGGACCCAGGAATTGAACTGGGGTCTCCTATGTTGCAGGTGGATTCTTTACCAGCTGAGCTATCACGTAAACCCCATAAAGGGCTAGATAGAAATATTTTGAGGTTTGTGCATCAAAGAATCTTTGCAGCAGCTACTCACGCTGCTGCAGTGGCTGCAAAGTTGCCTTAGACAATGTATAAGTCAATGGGCGTGGCTGTGTGTCAATAAAACTTTATTTAAAAACAGGCAGCATGCTGGATTTGGTTTGAAATGGACTGAAACTTGTGTCAACAGCAAGAGTTCTTAACTGAGTGAGGGATTGGTAAAAGCCTCTGAAAGTATATACAAATTTTGGGTATGCAGTTTTCTGGACAGAGGAACCATAGTTTCCCTTGGATGTCAAAGACATTTTGAACATTAACTTTAAGAAACATTGTTACAGAGAAGTGACCTCTTCTGGGTCCCCATAGCGTTTCATTTAAAAATTTTTTAATTTAAAAAATTTGAAAAACTTTAATCTTTTTTTTTTTTTGAAATAACTAGATTCACGGGAATTTACAAAGGTAATCCAGAGAGATTCTGGGTCCCCTTCACCTGGTGTTCTCCAATGGTTCCATCTCACATAATTATAGAAAATATCAAAACCGGGAAACTGACATTGGTGCTCTGTGTGAATATAGACCCATGTCACTTTATCACACGTGTAGATTTATATAACCACTATTAACTACTGATCTGTTTTCCATCTCAGTAGTGTTTCCTTTCATGAGTGACCTTTGGAGACTGACCTTTATCACTCAGCCTAGCACCCTTGAGATCCATTCAAGTTGTGTGTGTCTTGTTGATTTGTTCCTTTTTCTTGCTGAGGAGTGTTCCTTGGTATAGAGACATTTTGATTTTTTCCAGATTTTGTTTAATTAGAGACAAAAACTGCCATGAGTAATTGTGTATGGCATTTTGTGTGGCTGTATGTTTTCCTTTCTCTGGGATAAATACCCAGGAGGGCAATTGCTAAGTGATATTGTAAGTACATGTTTAGTTTTTAAAGAAACCATCAAACTATTTCCCAGTTAATCATTTATTTTTTAAGCCAGCATGAGCATGCCACAGATCAGCACATGAAAAAATAAAAATGCAAGAATTGCAGAAAAAGTAAAATCTTTCTAGTCGTTCTTGTGCACTGCCAGTCCCATTCCTCTCCCCAGGTCATTAGTTAGATGCACATCCTATTATTTCCACATCCTTATTCCAAAACTCACCTTAGCCCTTAACCATGAAGGTCTTTATATGAAGTGAAGTGAAGTGAAGTCGCTCAGTCGTGTCGACTCTTTGCAACCCCATGGACATGGACTGTAGCCTACCAGGCTCCTCCCTCCATGGGATTCTCCAGGCAAGAGTACTGGAGTGGGTTGCCATTTCCTTCTCCAGGGGATCTTCCTGGCCCAGGGATTGAACCCGGGTCTCCTGCATTCCAGGCAGACGCTTTAACCTCTGAGCTATATATCATTTTCACTCTTTTTCAACTGATGAGTTGATATACCATAGTTTAAGCATTCCTCACATACAAGGACTTTGGTTATTTCCAATTTTTGCTCTCATCAACAAATGATGCAATGAATACCTCTGAGATGAATCTGTATACACTTTAGTGTTTCTCAAAAATAGATGCCTAGTGGTGAAATTGGGTCCAGATGTGCACATTTCTAATATGTGCACAGACACTGTCAAGCTGCTTTCTAAAGACTAAACCAATCAACTCATGTGTGCCAGCAACGCACGAAAGTTCTTTCATATCCTCATCAATACTTGATATTTTCAATTTTATTTTTTATTAATTTTATTAATTAGTCTGAAGAGTGAAAAATATTTCATTATTATTTCCCTAACAGTGAGGATATACACCTTATATATATATATAACCTAATCATTTTTTAAAGGTATTTCTATAAATAACTTTGTATTCTTGAACCATTTTTTCCCTATGGTCTGTCTAAAGGATTATCATTTCTTTATTGACTTTTAGTAGCTTTTTATTTATTTTGGATATTAGCCCTTTAATATTTTATATGTGGCAAATATTTCCCCAAATCTGTCACCCATCCATTAAATTCACTTTTGGGGTATGTTAAACAGCCAGCCTCATTTAATTTAGCCTTGTGTTGTGTAGTCACACCAATCAATCAGTCATTCACTTTATGTCTCTTCGATTAAGCTTTTGCCTAAGAAGTCCTCCTTATTTCAAATTGTGGAAATATACTCATATTTTTTCTCATGTTGTTATTCTGCTAACTATTGGAGCTGACGCTACATGCTCCAGCCAGCACATTAAGTCTAGAACCTTGGGTCAGAGCACTCATATCAGTAAATCTTACCTGACTCATCACTATGTTTCATCCTCCTGGGCCTTGTATTTTTACAATTCATTCCTAAACTTGTAGCCAGATTTCTGCTGATTTAAATGATAAAATCTTGACATTCTTTTTATGTGTAAGCTATTTCTTTCCTAGACAGACTTTTGTTTCTCCCTTGAGATATTCTAGAACCTACTCTGGAAATATCTGGTCCAGAGGAGTATTGGCATCCCCTCTTAAGGTACCTATGTAAGATGAGGTCATTGGAAGTGTTCAAGCAAGTGAAGATTGCAGGACCTCGTCCTGGAGGCAGATTTTCATACAGCGGTACGACAGACTCCATTTGGTTATAGATCAAGGTTAATAGTGTCCAAACAGAAGTAAAGTTGACATGTATAGGCTTTGTGGTGAGAGCAGAAATCTCTGATTCTTGCCTTGTTATCATCAAAGCAAACTAGAGCAGCTCTCTCTTCTTAATTTAGTGGAGTGTCTAGTTTCTTGACTTCAATGTAAATCATCTTTTCTTTGTTTTTTCCTGACCTGCAATGATAAAACAAAAAAGGAGAGAGGAGAAAGGATTATGAGGAGCTGAAAATCAAGATAAAGTGGAAAAGTGGATAATAGAAAAATGGAGCAACAAATGAGTATAAGCTTTGTCCAGGATCAGTCTTGCCAAGTGTTCCTTGTGGTGATGCTCAAAAAGAAAACAGAGCATTGTGAGCAGCTAATGTGGATGGAGTCATTCCTAAAATGCTCTCCTAGGAGTGGGACTGGCCCACATTCTTTATTCAAGGTGTTTCACTCCTCTCTGTAATAGAGAACATGGTAAACATCTAAATTTAATTTTCTATCATGTAGATGAATGCAAAATATAGACACTGTTATCATCTGTTCTGCAAATAGGACTTGAGAAACCATTTTTACCAAAGATTATTGACTTTCCAGTAAAAGTAAGGAGCAAATAAAAATTAATTCAAAAAAATTTCAAATTGCAGCTTTTCTTAGTCATCTTGTCTTTGTGAATATGAGGATCTTGCTGAGATTGATGTAAAAATGCTGCTTTCTTCACTCTGCTGTTCCCAGCCACACTCTCTTGGCATGTTTGTGTTTATAATACTGAAATCCAGGTTGGGGCTGCTCCTGGGTCCCCCAGCTCCTCATAGAATGCCCCTCACCTGGAGGGGCTTAGTCTTGCCTCAGTCTCCGGATCCATCTGAGATACAGAGAGGAGCAGAAGCTCACCTGAATCCAGGTGGCTCTGGAGTCCTCTCAGACTCCAGACGCAGGGGCCCAAGCTCAACAACCAAGCTCCAAGGGCCTCCTTGTCAACAGTGGCAACAACAAAATTGATAGCTGCAGCAGCAACTACAGCCACAGCAGCAGCAACTACAGCCACAGCAGCAGGAACAGCAACAACAACAGCAATAGCAGGAACAACAGAAACAACAGCAGCAGCAGCAGCAGTGATAGTAACAAGAGCAGCAGCAACAGCAGCAGAAATAGTAACAGCAATAACAGTAGCAGCAAAAACTATTGTTGCTGCAACAACAGTCGCAGCAGCAGCAGCAGCAGGAACAGCCAGGGTACTAGTTGCTGAAGCAGCCTTGCACAGGGCACCTTGCACGCCTCATCCCTCTCGTGAACTCAGCCCTCTGGGGTGAGGCGTGTCCAATGAACCCTGGCCTTGGGCTGCCAGGATTAAAACCTTGGCTTTGTTACTTACTGACTTTGGGCAAATCTCTCTTTTTTATTCTGTCGTCAAATGGGGTTAATGATACTGCCTACAGTTGTTGCAAGGATTAAATGAGGTGATACAGGAGAAAGGCTTGCAAAACACTAGATGAAAGCTCTCAGGACATGTAAGCTATTGCGGCTCAATTTTACAGGAAAGGAAACAAGCTGAAGGGGTGAAATAGGTGAATGTTACTAAGTCAGAAGGCTCTCTGTACCTAGGATGGGCTCAGGGACTGAATAACTTGAGTGGTGGTGGGGCTCCTGTCCTCCCTGGTCTTGCCTGTGCTCACTCAGTGCCTGGGACACTGTGTCTGGGTTGGCTCTCCATACCTAGCGAGAAGCGTGCCTGACCCCAGGTGCCAACTACAGCTGCCCCCTCTCCTGGGTGCCTCTGCCTCCCGCCAGCTGGCCCCTCCTCGTCTTTCTCTGCATGGGAGCCTCCACCCAATTTGGCTTCAGTCTCCATCTTCTTACATGCTCCTCCTGTCAAGCTCTGAACCCTACTCATCTCTCTTCTGTCTTTGAAAGGTGAACTGGGTTACACAATACAGACGACAGAAAAGTGCAAATCTTTATAGATGGCATAGTTAGCAAGAATATAAAATAACAATAGGAATAATATTGCAAAATATCTCTTTAGCCTACTCTGAACCAGTCTGATAAAAATGGAAAATTCTTTTAAGCACAGGCATATGGGTGTATCACTGAGCTTCACTTCCCTGCCTCAAAACCATTCAGCCTATATTTAAAAATTTGATTTCTAATGAACTATCTGGGTACCTATTTTATTGTTTTGTAAAACAGCTGTGAAAACTTCTATGAATAGTCTTGGTGGTTATTGAACATTTACTAACAGCCAGGCACTTTACATGCATTATCTGCCCACAGGCTCCTCTCTCCATGTGATTTCCCAGGCAAGAATACTGGAGTGGGTTGCCATTTCCTTCTCCAGGGGATCTTCCAGACCCAGGGATCAAACCCACATCTTCTGTGTTGCACGTGGATATTTTTACCTGCTGAGCCATCAGGGAAGTCCCATTTAATCATTACAAAAATTCAATGAATAGGAACTCTTGTTCCATTGACAGATAAAAAAATTGAGCCCTAGTGGAGAGAAGATAACATGATAGGAAATATGATGACCCATAGCCCAGCAGGACCCTATGAAGCCATTCCAGAATAGAGACCCACCCATGACCTCCACTTGCCTTTGTCTGTAGAAAAACTTTAGTCCAAGAAAAAATTTAATCAGAGAAGTGAGAAAATGCAGAAAAAAAGAAAAACAGCCAAGCAAGACAAAAGAATACTTTAACCATTAAATAAAGTCGAGGGCTATAGATAATATTCTGAGCCATGTCCTTTGAGCTGTTTTGCAGATACTGAAACCCCACCAGATGGAAGAAAATACCTATGCTGCCCATAAACTCTAGGCCCCAGACTGACTGGAACCAGAAGGTTGATGATGCTGACTCCCAAGTACCTCACCACCAACCAATCAGAAGAATGTCCCTGAGATGGTCACACATCCCATAACCCCCTTCCCTCACCTTGTTTTATAAATCTTTCCTTGAAAATCTTTGGGAAGATTGGGTCTTTTAAGCACTAGCTGCCCTGGACTCTTTGCTTGGCACCTACAAAAAAAAGCTATTCTTTTCTACTTTACCCCAAAACTCTGTCTCTGACATTCAATTCAGAGTCAGTGCACAGAGGCTGGGTTCTGGCATCACCCAGGCCTGTTCCTCACCATCACATGTTGCTGCCTTGCCGACACTGGAACTGGCAGGGGAAATCCCACATAGGGGTGCTGTAGAAGGAGCTCTGCACTTATTCCACAAATATTTGGCGAGCGCCTGCTCTCTGTGTGTAGGGACTATGCTTAGCTCTAGGGACATGACCATAACTGATGTAAATTTCTGTCCTCCAGGAGAGGCACTCATGTGCACGGGAAGATGTATTGGACAAGGTCTGTGGGGGTTGGTTGATCAAGATCAAGGCTCTCAAACTCAAAGGTCCACACTCACCAGACAGAAAACAGAAGTGTCCTAGGCAACAAGCGTAGGGAAGGCAGGCCTGTGGCTGGCTCCCCAGGCATGCCCTTCAAAGAGCGGAGCTGTCGCCACTCAGCTCCTCCAAATGGTCAACAGGAGGAAACTGCCTGCTCAGTGTTTTCTACTTCTCTGATTTAAAAAAATAAAACAGATTCTGGAAATTCAGTTTTTGTGGAATTTCCCACTTAAAAAAATTATGTGGGCCAGGCAAGGCTCTTGAGACCCCGGTGTCTCATCAACTGCTAGGGTATGACCTCTGGCTGAATTCAAAGCCTCTTCCAAGTTCTAGGAAAAGCCTCAGACCACTGTGACTCTTCTGCTGTGACCTTTGCCCAAGTACCGAATATGTGAAATGTGAAAGGTTTGTAGCATGGGTACAATTCAGCTCAGTTCATGGCATCAGTGGGCTGAAAATGGACTATGGATAAAACAAACAGTTATAGCTAAGCATGTCACATAAACAGATTCATGGGGGAGTGTGTAATATATGTTCCTCTGTATGTAGACTTTTAAAAAATTGTTTTATCTATTTATTTTTGATTGCACTGGGTCTTTGCTGCTGTGCTTGGGCTTTCTCTGCTTGCAGCCAGCATCGGCAGCTCTCTAGTTGTGGTGCATGGGGCGTCTCACTGAGGTGGCTTCTCTTGCTGCGGAGCACAGGCTGTAGGCCCGTGGGCTTCAGTGGCTGCTCCATGCAGGCTTCGGTGGTTGTGGTTTCCTGGCTCTCGGGCCCGGGGGCTTCCGTAGCTGTGGTACGTGGGCTCCGTAGTTGTGGCTCATTGGCCCTAGAGTGTGCATCTTCAGCAGTCACGGCCCACAGGCTTAGTCGCTCTGTGGCAAGTGGAATCCTCCTGGACCAGGGATCGAACTTGTGTCCCTTGCTTGGCAGGCGGATTCTTATCCACTGTTTCAACCAAAAGGGAAGTCTCTATTTTTGATTTTTTAAGGTTACTTTTAAAATAGAATTGTATGTGTTCAGAAAGTGCAAAAAGTATGCACTGAAGATTCTCCCTTCCACTTATATCCCATAGCCATCTAATTCCATAGACGATCAATGTTATGCATGTGCTTCCAGAGATAAAGTAAATTGCATATATAATTTATATATATATGTTTAATATATATTTAAGTTTCACATACATGTATTTTGCTCTTTGTACACAAATGATTATATACCTTTCTATGTTTTGCTTTTTCCCCCCATTAATAGTACACCTGGGAAAATTCCCTTATCAGTGTATATATATCAAGGTGCCTCGTTCTTTTTAATAACCATGGAGTATTTTACTGAATGACATACCGTAATTTACCTAAACTGGTCTCCCAAACAATCGATGTGTATGTTGTACTCACTCTTTTGATACATAAAAATTGCTTTAATGAACAATCCTATACAAACACCATTTTATGCACATAAATTTCTACAAGTAGGAATTGCTGTACATATTGATATTGATAAAATAGTGATACTATTGTCATACTGCCCATCAGAAAGGGCACTGCCCTTTTAAGGACACTGCCTGTCTCTCTACATCTTTTACCAGCACAGTACAGTTGATCCTTGAACACACAAGTTTGAACTGCATGTGTCCACTTACATGTGGATTTTTTTCTACAAAAAAAGTTGAAAAATTTTTGGCAATTTGTGACAATTTGAAAAACTCTCAGATGAAACATGTAGCCTAGAAATTTTGAAAAAACTAAGAAAAAGTTAAGTACATCATGAATGCATAAAGTATATGCAGGCATTAATCTGGGCTTTCCTGCTGGCTCAGTAGTAAAGAATCCACATGCAGGGCAGGAGACGCTGGTTCGATCCCTAGGTTGGGAAGATGCCCTGGAGGAGGGCATGGCAACTCACTCCAGTATTCCTGCCTGGAGAATCCCATGGACAGAGGAGCCTGAGAGATGCAGTCCATAGGGTTGCAAGGAGTCAGACATGACTGAGGCAACTGAGCATGCATGCACGCACAGACTTTAGTCTATCCCTACATAGGTATAGGTGAGTGATATTTAATACAAAATTAATCATGTATTCATTTTCTTATTGTTTTATAATTTTGCTTTCAAAGAATTACATTATCTTACATTATGCGTCTCTCAGTCGTCCTGGAGAACCTGCCTATCATCACAGGTAAGTGGTTTTTTTTTTAAAAAATGTAACAAATGTTTCCAATACTGTATTGTGAATATGACTGTAATAGCGTATGGCACAAAAATTTCATATCAATGCATTCATTCGTGTATAGGCTAGGCTGCTGTGAGCAATGGAGAGCAATAGCATCAGTCAATTACAGTAGGCAGCCATAAAGCAACCACAGAGATACTGCTTCAGTGTCAGTGCGTGAATCTACATGGTGGCCAAGATTCAGTCGCCAAGTCGTGTCTGACTCGCAACCCTGCCAGGCTGTAGGGCGTGCAGGCTTCAGTATTTGTGGTATGTGGGCTCAGAAGCTGTGGTCCCCAGGCTCTAGAGCACAGGCTTGATAGCTGTGGCACATGGGCTTAGAGGCCTGTGGCATCTTCCCGGATCAGGGATTGAACCCACATTTCCTGCATTGGCAGGCCAATTCTTTACCGCTGAGCCATCAGAGAAGTCCTACAGTGTTCAGTATCATATAGGAAAATGTGCATGTAGGTGCTGACAGATGATTTGTCTTATAAACAGATGACATAAATTTATAAATTTACAAAATTGATAAACAAGGTGCGTGCTAAGTTGCTTCAGTCGTATCTGACTCTGTGTGACCCTATGGACTGTAGCCTGCCAGGCTCCTCTGTCCATGGGATTCTCCAGGCAAGCATATCGGAGTAGGCTGCTATGCCCTCCTCCAGGGGATCTTCCAGGCCTGGGGATCGAACCTGCACCTCTCATGTCTCCTGCATTGGCAGGCATGTTCTTTACCACTAATGCCACCTGAGAAGGTGAAAAACACGGCATAGCACTGTAAATGTATTTTATTTTCCTTATGATTTTCTTAATAACATTTTCTTTTCTATAGATTACTGTAGGAACACAGTATATGATACATACAACTTATGAGATATGTCTGAACTGCCTTATGTGAGTCATAAGCTTCTGATTATTAGCGGTTGGGGCTTCCCTCATAGCTCAGTCGGTAAAGAATCTGCCTGCAGTGCAGAAAACCTGGGTTCGATTCCTGGGTCGGGAAGATCCTCTGGAGAAGGAAATGGCAACCCACTCCAGTATCCTTGCCTGGAAAATCTCATGGACAGAAGAGCCTCGTGGACTGCAGTCCATAGGATCGCAAGGAATCGGGCACAATTGGGTGACTAACACTTACTTACTTACTTACTTATTAGCAGTTAAGTTTTGGGGGAATTGAAAATAAGTGGATTTTGATTGCTTAGGAGGTTGACACCCCTCACTCCTGTGCCGTTCAAGGGTCCCCTGGATGTTTTCAAGCAGTTTGATCTTTGACAATCCCAGGGAGTAATAGTGCAGGTTAACTTTGCAATTCTCTTACTATGAAGGAGATTGGGCATATTAATATATTTTAGAGCTGTTTTTTTCTTCTTTTCACTAAATTATGTATTCAAGTCCTTTGTCCATTTTTTCTCACTGAGTGATTTTTCTTATGAATCTGTTAGTACTCTTTATACTTAGGGAAATTAGCCCTTTTTGGAGGAGTAAATGTTTTCTCTAAGTTTGCTTATCTTTTTTTAGCTTATGGAAGTTTTTCAACACAGTTTTAAATTTTTTTGAAGGTGAACTTTTTTTTCCTAATGGGTCCTGGATACTTTTGGTCAAATTTTAAAAGTCTTCCTCACTGTGAAAGGGTAAAGGTTTTCTCCTATAATATCTTCATTCTCTTTTACTGTTTCTTTGTTGGTACATTTTAATCTTTGATTTCATTTGAATTGATCTCCGTGTACAGTGTGAGGGATAGATTCAACCTCATCTTTCTTTCCAGCCGGCTACAGAGTTTCCCCAAATATGTATGGAATAGTTCATGAAGAAATCTCAACTCCCTACCTCTTCATGTTCTCAGCTTCTTCAATGGTCTCAGGCAAAGTCTTCCCTTTGGTTTCTGGGAGCAACAGCACCAGTCCTCCAGCAATCAGGCCAACCACAGCTGAAAACCAAACAGGCAAAGATCACATTCAGGGTTGATGCATGCCATTTCTGTAATTAGAACTCCCTTTGTTTCTTAAAAAATTTTTTTGATGATTTCCTATACTTACAGATTCCTTTGCCATCTCAAACTGCCCTGTTCCCCATCATAAATATTTTGCCCGTTCCAAACTCCGCTGAATTACAATTCCTTATAGGGAAATGAAATACTTCGCATTTTGAGTCAAAGTTATTCTAGGCTAGAGGACGTTGCCATGATATTAAGATACTTTAGAGTTAGAAAATAACTCTGAAAAAAAAAACAATGCTAAGAAAAGAAAGAATATAGCCCTGCCAATATAAAGCACTTAGTAATGAAAATAAGTTAGAAACTGGGATTGTTACCAGCCAACAAAAGTAATGAACCACATATTACTTCATACCAGCATTAAACGGTATAGCCAGGCTTTTCATTTTATTTTTATTTATTGTTGCTTTTTATTTTTTATTTTACTGAATTATAGTTGATCTACAACATTGTGTTAATTTGAGGCATACAGCAAAGTGATTCATATATTCTTTTCAATATATATAGCTTTCAAAATGTACACATTTATATAGTCTTTTTATATATATAGTATCTTTATGTATATATGCATGCATTTTTAATGTGTATCTATATATAGACTTTAAATGTATATAGATGTATATATGTGTGTATATACATAAAAGACCATATATATCTATACATATATATACTTAAATATACATAAAAAGAATATATATACACACAAATACATATATATACATAAAATATATATTTACATGCGTGCACACACACACACACACACACGTGCAGTGCTGTGCTGAGTCACTCAGTTGTGTCCAGCTCTTTTGATCCCATGGACTATAGCCCACCAGGCTCTTCTGTCCATGGGATTCTCCAGGCAAGAATCCTGGAGTGGGTGGCCATGCCCTCCTCCAGGGGATCTTCCCAAACCAGGGATTGAAACCAGGTCTCCCTCATTGCAGATGGATTCTTTACGATCTGAGCCACCAGAGAAGCCCATGAATACTGGCTTGGGTAGCCTATCTCTTCTCCAGGGGTTCTTCCTGACCCAGGAATCGAACCAGGGTACATCTTTATATATTTTCTATCATACAGTGCAAGAAGTAGGATGTGGGTTTTTTAATATTTGGAGGTTTCAAAAAAATGCCTGCTGGACTCCCTTTTCTGCAGCCTTAAAACTGAAATAGAAATACAGTCTCCAGTGCACGGTGGTTTAGGGCACCGGGTGTAACTCTGGGCACCAGGGTGCTGATGACACCCCGAGTGCTGAAACCCTGAGCAGTGGTCTTAGAGCCCCGAGAAGTTCTATGATCTCCCGATACTCCAGGCACCTCTGCAGAATGTGGGATGGTGTCTCTACCTCAAATGCTTGTTATGAGGCTGAAATGAGTTCACATTTGTTAGGTGCTTAGAAAAGTGCCTGGCCCATGGCATGAACTTTTCTAATGTATTCGTGTGTTGGTTTTCAAGCTTCTAGATGACCATTTCTGGTTATTACTAGAGCACAATTTGCACACCATTATTGTGTGAAAAGAGAAAGAAAAAGTGTAAAACTGCTCGCTTTGCTTCCTGCTAGCTATTAAAAGCTGGGGAGAGAAGGAAACTACCAGCAATAAAAAATCAGGAATTGTCTCCTTCCCAGGTGGTTCTAGCGATAAAGAATCTGCCTGCCAATGCAGGAGACACAAGAGACGTGGGTTTGATCCCTGGGTCAGAAAGATGCCCTGGAGAAAGGAATGGCTACCCACTCCAGTAATCTCACCTGGAGAAGCCCCTGGACCGAGCAGCCTGGCGGGCTTATATAGTTCATAGGGTCACAATGAGTTGGACACATTTGAGCCACTAACCTTTGCTTACTTCAAATTTGAAATGCAGTTAAAGTCCTTTATCTTTTTGATGGACAGGCAGGGCCCAAAGGAGGGTCTAGGTCTGGGGAGTTCCTCTGGGTCTGGACTTTGCATATTTTTGTTGTTAAGTGGTACTAAGAGAAACAAAATAGATACTAAGGACTATCTATTTTCTACCCAGAAATATCCCACAGATCCGTGGACCACTCATTGCCAACCTAGGGGAGTGGCCGAGGTTGGAATGTAAGGAAGAGACCAGAATGGGCTCCCCAAATGGAAGGGGGGTCCTGGGGTCAGGCCCCTCAGCCAGTGCTGGGGGAGGAAGGAGTCTGGGCCTGGGGCTCCCAGGCACTCTGCCTACCTCGGGATAGAGACCTCATATTCTATCAACTTGGCCATCTTGTTGTTATTAAGTTGGAATATGGAAACATTCGTCAGGTCTCTTTCAAGGGCGAGTTCTCTCAATGCTTTGGAGTTTTTGCTGATAGATGTACAGCAGCGGAAACTTCTGCCCTCACAAAGTCCCTCGAGCAGAAGGAATGAGCAGAGACACATGGGTGTGACAACACGCAGGACAGGGGGATAGCCACTTGCTGTCCCCCTGCTGTCGTCTGAGATAGTCTTCCCCTTCTTCCCCCAGACTGAGTCTTCTATGCCCGTGGGGAAAGCGTTCCCTTTCTGTCAAATTAAAACAAAGACTCAGAAGGAGTCTTAAAGAAGACAGGAGTGGGTGCATGGAGACCCGGGGCTGACACATTGAGAGGGCGATGTCATGTGTGTGGATCTGGAGCCTTGTCTGCTGGGATGCCCAGGAGGGCACCTGTCCCTCTGTCTGCCGCTGGGGGAAGAGGCAGTGGATACTGGGTGAATGGAACCTCCCAGAATCCCAGCCCCTCTCAGTCTGCAGACTTAGGGTTCACGACGTGGTGATGATTAGGTTAATCCCTCCCGTTCTCTCCTGCGGCTGGTCTGGGAGGGGTGGACTCAGCACCCATACCTCCTTCAGGGTCGGCGGGCAGGACGTGCCCCTGCTGCTTCAGTCTAATCGCTGAGGAGCCCGAGGATGGGGCACCCACACCCCCACAGGTGATCCTATCATGCTAATGTGTTTTCTTTCTTTCTTAAAAAATGTATTTATTTGGCTGCACTGGGCCTTCATTGCAGCATGCAGAATCTTACAGTTGCAGCGTGTGGGATCTAGTTCCCTGGTCAGGGATCGAACCTGGGCCCCCTGTATTCGGAGCGCGGAGTCTGAAACCCTGGACCGCCAGGGAAGTCTGCATTTTCTCATTCTTGGTCTTTGTTTCCCCTGGGTGTTGAAATTGCCCTTGGCAAAATTTTAATTGCTTCTTTTGAAGTAAGGAAGTAAAAAGAGTTTGGATTTTCCAATGTCTGGGCCTAGAGGAGATACAAAGAATGAGTTCCTGAACAAGGAGGCAGATATCAGTGAGGGGAGAGGGTCTTTTTCAAGGGAACCCCCACCTCACTCGCCCACGCCACGTCTCTACGGGCCGAGTCCTCGTGGGTTCCCAGACTTGAGTGTTAGCGGCTGCTAATGCTGTTAGTAACACTAGTGTTGTCACACTAACAGTAGTACCAATTGAAGTGAAGTGAAGTGAAGTCACTCAGTCGTGTCCGACTCTTTGTGACCCCATGGACTGTAGCCCGCTCAGGCTCCTCTGTCCATGGGATTCTCCAGCCAAGAATACTGGAGTGGGTTGCCATTTCCTTCTCCAGGGGATCTTCCCAACCCAGGGATCTGAACCTGGGTCTCCTGCATTGCAGGCAGACGCTTTATCCTCTGAGCCAACCAATTACTAGTCACTTTTAGTAGTTACTTGCAAGGAGAGCACTAGTTTGGAGGTAGAAACATGGAGACCCCGAAAAGACAGGCTTTCCTTCGGACACCCCTGAGGGTTTCTTACCGAAAACCACCAGGGGGAGCTCGCGCCAGATGTCGCTGAGCCTGTAGACCACGAAGGGGGTGAGGATGCCCCCGATGTCGCACATGGAGGAGCAGACGAGGACCCCGAGGTTCCTGAAAGCGGGACACCCGTGTTTCCTTCTGCTTATCACAGCGCCCTGGTTATCGCCCACCCCCCGCCGTAAACGCCTCCCCCAGTCATTAACCTGGGTGCCTTAAACGCCTCTCCCAGTCATTAACCTGGGTGCGAGCTGAAAGTCTGCACGGAAATGGTGCATAATTCCATTCGTGTTCTGCTGTGCTTGTTTTACACTAACTTTCCCGAAGATGTCTCACCGGGGGCAGGGGCTATTTGGGATTTGTACTTTCATCACCGTCTGCCCTCGCTCTGCTCTGCCATCCTGCGTGGGCTGTTCTCCCGCCTGTGGCCATCCGGTCATCCCTCTCCCTGCACCGGCTCCTGTTCTCCCCACGTGGTTCCTGTGTTTTACCCCAGGCTGGGAGTGTGAGGTGTGACCTGCCTACTGCCTTGAAATGGTCCCATCCTCTCGAAAAGGAAGGTGACTTCCCTCGAGATACCAAGTACAGGAAGTCAGGAAGAGAAAGACAAATACCATATGATGTCACCTATATGTGGAATCTAAAATATGACACAAATGACCTTATCTGCAAAACAGAAGCAGACTCACAGACACAGAGAACAGCCTTGTGGTTGCCAAGGAGCATGGGAAGGCGTGAGAGGGTTGGGCTGGGGCTTTGGGGTTAGCAGAGGCAAAACTATTCTATACAGGATGGACCAACCACAAGATCCTACTCTATAGCTCAGGGAACTAGATTCAACATCCTGTGATAAACTGTAATGGAGAAGAATGTGTAAAAGAATGTACATATAACCGAATCATTCTGCTGTACAGCAGAAACTGACACGCCACTGTAAATCAACTGTACATCAATAAAATAAATGTCTTTAAAAAAGTGAGTTGTCCTCTTTTTGGCACCTGTGGTCGTTCTCACCAGTAAACAGGGGTCCCAGCCGCCCTCCTCGCGCTGAGGGGGACGTCCGCACCTGATGAACGTGGGGTACAGTTCCGCGTTGACCAGGCAGACCATCTCATAGGCCATTGTGATCCCCATCCGACCCAGCAAGCAGCGGTAACTCTTAGCCAGTGCAGACCTGAGGGGGAAACACAAGGCTGACGCGTGCTGCGCAGGCTCCCGGGTTGCCCAACGGGGCTCGGGGGCAGAGGGGAGGGGCACGGAGACGGTGCATCCGCCAGAATGGGACAAGAGTGCACCATCGGTGCTTCTGCAGACTCAGGGCGGCTCTGCAAAATCTGCGGCGTCGGCTTGTGTTAGCCTCACGGTTCTAACACACTCCTCACTTTAGACTTCAGTCGTTAATGACACCAGAATGACACCCACTTCCAAAGTTCCACCAGCTTTCGTCTACAGAGGTGACCCAGAAGAAAGAGCCTGCTCTCTGTGCTGGCCCAGCTGGATGGCCGGAGGCGTGGGTCCTCTTAGCCTCTCTTGTATTATGTCAGAGAACCGACTCTTTGCGACCCCATGGACTGTAGCCTATCAGGCTCCTCTGTCTGTAGGATTTTCCAGACAAGAGTACTGGAGTGGGTTGCCATGTCCTTCTCCAGGGGAGCTTCCCAACCCAGGGATCGAACCCAGGTCTCCTGCATCACAGGCAGACGCTTTACCATCTGAGCCACCAGGGAAGCCCAACTCAGAGAGCCAGTGGAAGCGATAACATCACATCAGGCCATCACGGGGAGCCACGGCTCTTACAGGCAGAGTTGCCATATGCATTCACTCGGGAAAGTCCCAGATATTTCATTCATTCTTTCCAAATCAACTTCCATGCTGAAAAACATGGTCTTTCTATCAAAGGGCTGTGCTTCCTGCTTCCTCCCCCTGCCCCTGCCCCTGGCCCCTTCTCAGGGCCTTGGCAGATAAGACCCCAGCTTGGCCAGGCACTTACCCTCAGGGATGAAAACCGAGGCTAGACAGGCTGCCCCCGCCACCATATTTGATACGGCCCACGGATAACGGCGACCTACGCGGTCAATGGTGAGGATGATGAGGAAGGCGGCAGGGAACTCGACCAGGGCAGAGTAGAGGAAGTCCAGGTAGAGGTTGCTCCCCGCAAGGCCCAGTGCATGATGAGGCCCTGGTAGAGAACAGAGCTCGTGAACCTGAGCAAAGAGGAGAGCTCAGATCAAGACAAGCACCGTGAGCAAGTCACCGAAGCCTGACTGTAGGACACCTTTCTTTGTCATCTTATTATTGCTTTTCCCTCCATTCCACTGCTTTTACACCATCTGACCCATTATGGTGACTGGCTGTAACCTCAGAGTCTGGAAAGGGAAAGAATTAGGCTAACATTCCCTGGCCAAATTGAAAGGCAAGAAGCAATGTCTTACTGGAAGGATTTATTTAGTAGAACTGTTTCAGGTTATTAGTGGTTGTTAATCTTTTCTCTTTCTGGTCTTCTAATGACTACTTAATCCAAACATTAAGAACACAGGAGACCAAGTGGGAACCAAATTCCCAAATGGATATAGCCCCACTTTTGATGATTTATCTTCTGACATGGTACAGACAGCATTTTTAAAATATTAAAAATGCAGGCAGTGAGGATGCTCAGAGTTGCTACTGGATGTGGAGTCAGTGGTTATATCTGTCGAGTAGTCTTGTTTGAGAAGTTTATTTATTTACATTTTCTCCAGGTGGAAAAGAAAAGGCCTTGCAGTAGAGATCTACACTCATATCAATTAATCTATGCAACGAGGACCTACTGTATAGCACCAGGGACTCTATCAATATTTAGTAACAACCTGTAAGGGCTTCCCTGGTGACTCAGATGGTAAAGAATCTGATCTATCGCCAATGCAGGAGACCCAGGTTCAATCCCTGGGTCAGGAAGATCCCCTGGAGAAGGGAATGGTGGCCCACTTCAGTATTCTTGCCTGGAGAATTCGCATGGACTCCTCTCCTTCTCATGGACTCCTGCCAGAGGAGCCTGGGAGGCTGCAGTCCATGGGATCACAAAGAGTCAGACACAACTGAGTGGCTAACACTTCTACTTACTTCTATAAGAGAAGAGAATTTGAAGCATATATATATATATATATATATATATATATGAATCACTGTGCTGTATAACTGAAACTAGTTAGTTTAGTTCAGTTCAGTCGCTCAGTCGTGCCTGACTCTTTGCGACCCCATGAATCGCAGCATGCCAGGCCTCCCTGTCCATCACCAACTCCCAGAGTTCACTCAGACTCACGTCCATCAAGTCTGTGATGCCATCCAGCCATCTCATCCTCTGTTGTTCCCTTCTCCTCCTGCCCCCAATCCCTCCCAGCATCAGAGTCTTTTCCAGTGAGTCAACTCTTTGCATGAGGTGGCCAAACATCACCAGATGGTCAACACCAAAATCAGACTGATTATATTCTTTGCAGCCAAAGATGGAGAAGCTCTATACAGTCAACAAAAACAAAACTGGGAGCTGGCTGTGGCTCAGATCATGAACTCCTTATTGCCAAATTCAGACTGAAATTGAAGAAAGTAGGGAAAACTACTAGACCATTCAGGTATGACCTAAACCAAATCCCTTATGATTATACAGTGGAAGTGAGAAATAGATTTAAGGGTCTAGATATGATAGATAGAGTGCCTGATGAACTATGGACGGAGGTTCGTGACATTGTACAGGAGATAAGGATCAAGACCATCCCCATGGCAAAGAAATGCAAAAAAGCAAAATGGCTGTCTGGGGAGGCCTTACAAATAGCTGTGAAAAGAAGAGAGGCGAAAAGCAAAGGAGAGAAGGAAAGATATAAGCATCTGAATGCAGAGTTCCAAAGAATAGCAAGAAGAGATAAGAAAGCCTTCTTCAGCGATCAATGCAAAGAAATAGAGGAAAAGAACAGAATGGGAAAGACTAGAGATCTCTTCAAGAAAATTAGAGATAACTGAAACTAACATATTGTAAATCAATTACACTTCAATTTTCAAAAATCTACACCAATTGTCTCAGTTTGACATTAGAATCACTTGGAAGATTTTAAAAATATTGGTTCTGAGTTCCTTGCCCTGACAATTAAATCCATGTCTTTGTGGGAGAGGAGTCTGGCCTTGGTATTTTATAAACTCCCAGATGATTCTTAAGGTAAAGCCAAGGTTGAGAATGTAGTGTCTATGTGTTGGGTCTGTAAGCTAATTTCAACATCTGCCAGACAGAAATATGAATGAGCCGACTTGCAATCCACTGTTGATGCTGACTGGACCTAGGCTGCGCTTTGAAGGTACTCTGGCCCCTCCCTTTGTGTGGATGATGGAGATTAAAAGAATTTGCAGAGATTTTAAAGCGGAAAATAACCCTTACCAGTTGTACATCAAGATCAAGGTGTGCTTCCTTATTTGAGGGGTTCTGACCAAGTCAAGAAACGAAGGATTCAACTTCTCACCAACTTCCTCGTCAGGTCTGAGGCTCTGAGAATATAAACAATAGCAACAGTTTGGTATATTGCATGATGGCATCCCAGGGTCACCCAGGGAACATAATACCTTAGACTTGCTAAATGCTTTTAACGTGCCCAGAGCTAGCTAAGCCCTTCATACACATTAACTCGTTTAATCAATATAACCACCCTACAAGTTAGATTTTATGTTTTTCACTACTTCTCACAGAAGAGGATACTGGGCTACAGAGAAGCAGGGTAACTCATACATATATATTATGGGATGCTGTTGGTAAAGTGTAGTGGGGTAAAACTGAGGTCCTCCAGTGACTTTGAGGGCTGAGGGCATTGACGCAACCTCTTTGCACGCCCAGACCCGAGTGAGGCCCAGTAGGAGACTGCTGGGGGACCGTGGCACTCAGACCAGCATTGGCATCACGTGGGGCTTGTTAGAATGAAAGGTCTCTGGGGACTTCTCTGGTGGTTCAGTGGCTAAGACTTCAGTGCAGGGGGCCTGGGTTCGATCCCCGGTCAGGGAACCAGGTCCCGCCTGCCAAATCTCATATGCTGCAATGAAGATCGGAGATCCTGCATGTCTCAACTAAGACCTGGTGCAGCCAAACAAATACATAAAATAAAATATTAAAATAATAATGAGCGAAAAATCCCTGGCCCCAGCCCAGCCAGAGGGAAATGCATGCTCACAGGTTCCCCTGGTGAATGGAGAAGCCCACTCTAGAAGGACACAGTTGATGTGGACCAGACAAGCTGGTGTTGGAAGAAGCCTCCAGGGCACCAGCAATGACTGGACTTTGTGTCCTCACATGAACTCTGACCGTGGAGGGAGACAGTGACCCACGTGTGCTTTATTCCCTGGCCAGTGTCCAAGAGGATCTGAATTCTAAGAATTAGTGCTATGCCAGTTGTTCATGCAGAAAAAAAAAAAAAAAAAAAGGTACTCTAACCACCCAGAGAGGAAGTGAGGAAAAAAGGCCTCTGAGTCTCTCACTGTGAATGTCAGGTCAATCTCAGATTTGTACAGGTCACCCATCTTAGAGCCTCATCAGAAATGACTTGCTATTATGTCAATATAAATTCCTAGTAAGCTTGATTTTCTCTTTATCAGGTCCTGTCAGGTGAAAAGTTTTAAATTAAAGGTGATGAGGTCTACTAAAGGCAAAATGCTAAGTGCACGGAAAATGGACACTTTGATTTGTTCTATTCAAGAAGGCAGGGGGGTGTTTAAAATATTTTGGGATAATTTTTTATCTAAAATTTTAAAAATTCTAAGGAATTTTTGGTGTTTGAAGATTCTTCCCTCTGTACTGAGGCTGAGGGCCAACACAGTCAAGAGCTGAATAAGATAGAAGCTCCTCATTTGACTTTCAAATGACTTTTGGTTTCCTTTGATGTTTTCCATCTGCTTAAAATATTCTACTGGGAACCACAAATCTTAGTACAACAGAAATCTCCTGCTGTGCAGGGAGGTGGGCCCCTTCTGCGGCTCCACATGGAGACATGCATGCTTTTTCCTCCTTTTCACAGTTCCCTGCTTTGCCACTTCAGCCGCTGGCTCACCTGAAGAGATCCCGGCAAGGGTTTTCCATTTTTCTTTGCAATATGCTTAATGATCTTCATGGCTTTAGCATTTTTGTTCTGGGAGATCAGCCATCGAGGAGACTCAGGTACACACCTAGGGCACAGAAAAAGTGTCATCAGTGCTGTTAAGTAGAGGGGAAAATCCTACTTGGCCCTCCACCTGCTCAGTGGTCACAAGCAATTTCTGGGAGGGGCCTTACATAGAGAGGTTTGGTTGTATCTACAGAGGAAGTAAAATTGTGTGGAGACTTCACAGTAAAGGAAACCATCAACAAAATGAACAGACAGCCTACTGAACGGGAGAGAATACTTACTAGCTATATATCGAATCCAAAATATATAAAGAGCTCATTCGACCTGATAGCTAAAATCCAAACAATTTGATTTAAAAATGAGCAGAGTGGGACTTCCCTGATGGCCCCAGTGGTTAAGACTCCGCCTGCCAGTTCAGTTTAGTCACTCAGTCGTGTCCGACTCTTTGCGACCCCATGAATCACAGCACGCCAGGCCTCCCTGTCCATCACCAACTCCCGGAGTTCACTCAGACTCACGTCCATTGAGTCCGTGATGCCATCCAGCCATTTCATCCTCGGTCGTCCCCTTCTCCTCCTGCCCCCAATCCCTCCCAGCATCAGGGTCTTTTCCAATGAGTCAACTCTTCGCATGAGGTGGCCAAAGTACTGGAGCTTCAGCTGTAGCATCATTCCTTCCAAGAAATCCCAGGGTTGATCTCCTTCAGAATGGACTGGTTGGATCTCCTTGCAGTCCAAGGGACTCTCAACAGTCTTCTCCAACACCACAGTTCAAAAGCATCAATTCTTCAGCGCTCAGCCTTCTTCACAGTCCAACTCTCACATCCATACATGACCACAGGAAAAACCATAGCCTTGACTAGACGGACATTAGTCGGCAAAGTAATGTCTCGGCTTTTGAATATACTATCTAGGTTGGTTATAACTTTTCTTCCAAGGAGTAAGCGTCTTTTAATTTCATGGCTGCAGTCACCATCTGCAGTGATTTTGGAGCCCCCCAAAATAAAGTCTGACACTGTTTCTACTGTTTCCCCATCTATTTCCCATGAAGTGATGGGACCAGATGCCATGATCTTTGTTTTCTGAATGTTGAGCTTTAAGTCAACTTTTTCAACTCTCCTCTTCCACTTTCATCAAGAGGCTTTTTAGCTCCTCTTCACCAGTGTAGAGACAAAGGTTTGATCCCTGGTCTGGGAAGATCCCACATGCCTTGGAGCAACTAAGCCTGTGGACCACAGCGACTTAGGCTGCACTCGAGAACCCGTGCTGTGTAACAGGAGAGGCTGCCACTGCGATGAGAAGCCCGTGCACGATTGCTAGAGAGTGGCTTCCACTCACTGCAGCTAGAGAAAGCCCACGCACGGCCTCAAAGATGCAGCACAGCTGAATCTTTTTAAATTTTAAAAATAAACAAAAATGAACAGAGCATTGGAATAGACATTTTTCCAAAGAAGATATACAGATGGCCACTAAGGACATGAAAAGATGCTCAACATCACTAATCCCCAGGGAAAAGCAAGTCAAAACCATAGCTGAGATCTCACCTCAATCTGTCAGAGTGGCTGTTATCAAAAAGACAAGCAATAGCAAGTACTGGCGAGGACACAGAGAAAAGGGAATCCCAGTGAACTATTGGTGGGGATGTATGCTGGTGCAGCCACCATGGAGAAAGGTATGGAATAATATTAGGAATAGAACTACCGTGTTATCCAGAAATCCCACTTCTGAATATTTATCTGAAGAAAACAAAACAGCCCAAACACCTGTTTTCTGCTCTTCATCTTGAGTGATCTTTTGAAAAAGCAGCTCTATTGTGGGGCTTGTGGCATTGTAAGAAAACGAAATTTGACTCAATTGAGTAAAAGTGGCAAGAAGTGCTTCAGAGATGGTCAGAACTTGGATAATACCTGGCCCTTTCCTGTCATGCTAAAGCATTAGGTCATTCTGAGGAGAATAAGACTAATGAAAAATATTTAAGCCAAAGAGTAATGAGGTAGACCTGGATTTTTTCAATGCAATGCGAAGCATGGACTAGAGGATGGGAAAGCTGATGCCAAAGAGACCAGTTATGAATCTGTCCAGAAAGCCAGGCAATAAATAATGAGTTCCTAATGAGAACAGGAAAAAAAAAGGGGGGGTGGATTCAGAGATAGAAAGAGGGTAGAAAGGATAGAGGGAAGGAGCTAAGAACACCCTCAGAATGTTACTGACTTTTGGAGGAGAAACAGGCTTCCTGGAAAGGGTTTAGATGTTAAATCCTTAGACAAGGCACCTGTGGGAAGAACAGGTAGCTATGTCCAGGAAGTAAATAAGTGGGTTTTTGCAAAGGAGATTTGGTTGAGAATCCAGCACCCTTCTTACTTTATCTCAGATAACCTCACATTAGGAGTTTTTGAGAGTTTCTGCCATTTCCATGTTTCCCTTGGGCAGGAATGACTGACATCTCACTTGCTCTGGTAACTCTGATTGATTGGTATAGTCTGACTTGGGTGCCACGTTGGCCTAATCTGGGATAAAAACTGCTGTGATTGATTGGGGATGTCTGCTTCAGACCTGGTGGGACAAGAGGTGACAACAGCGTCACCCTTCACCTTCTCCATCTTGGAGTTTCTTCTGAGGAGAGGCAGAATAAGAACGGTAATATTCTCAGTCTCTTCAAAGGGTATTATGGCCACTAGAAGATAATTTTAAAAACCACATAACTAATGTGAAAATGTGAGATCCAAGTCATAAAGCTCTTTGTTCAAAGTGAAAGAACATTTGGTTTCCAGAGGGGGAGACAGGTGGAAACTTGTCATTTTCAGCCCTGAAACACAGACCTGGATTTCCCGTGAAACAAGAGTGAAGGACAGCTTAGGTTGGATGGATGGTGTGCATTGGGGGAAAAGAGCCTTTTTAGTTAAATGTAATATTTCAGTTTCTTTCCTTTTTGTTCCATGTGGACTTACCAGTAATAGAGCAAGAAGCAGAAGTTGGGCAGAGTCACGGTGAACTGAAGCCACCTCCAGTGCGGGAGCGCATAAGCCACCCCAGTAAGCACGAGGAGCCCAACTGTGAAGGCCACTTGGTAGACAATCCCCACCGTCCTCCGGTATCTCAGCCCAACAAACTCTGTAACTGTGGAGAGAACCCAAAGGGCCAGCACCAGTCAGTACGACAGCAAGCTGGCGATCCGACGACAGGACAACTAGGATGCCAACCTCGAAAATGTGTCCAAGCTCCAGAATTTTCTATACAGCTCTTAGAAAACATTTAAATGTCCTTTGGGACCTATTCAGTTATGATTATTCCTACTGTGTTAACATAAAATCTCATAATCCCACATTACACGGAGTAAGCATTGAATTTAGAGCATAGATGATTTTCACGTAAATGAATAGCTCAGTATAATAGCTCATGTCCTCTTACATGAGTTAAACATTTTCCTGGCCATCGTGTTAATGTGTGCAAATGGCTTGAAAACCTAAGGGGTGGGTTTCCAAGTTGACTGAAGTCAGCTAGTACTGACTGGCAAGAACTAATGTTTAAAATTTTAGGAATTTTGCAAGCTGATTTTTAACCCGTTGGTATCTTAAAATAGTCATTGTGTGAGTATTCACAACTTAGAAATTGGAAAACATTATGAATCAGGTTTTTTACTCTCCAAGAATTGCACGTGGTATAATTATTGCCTCATCCTACGCCATACACCATGACAGCTATATGAAGTCCATGGTACATGGCTTTAGGAAATAGTCATTTTTATGTCACAGACATTCTAAAATTAACAGGCCAGATATTCCATGAACCACAGAGTTTTGCTTGAAATGTTTGGTTATCCTGTTAAAGATTTCAGCTATTTGTAAACCAAATAGAAATGTTCTCTGAAATTATTTCTGTGAAGTACTATGAACTATCCAAAAGTACTTACAAAGAGAGATGAAATTGTGTACATAATAAATGGAAACATCTGTCTTTCAAAGTGGTTGGGGTCATGGATGA
Organism: Aepyceros melampus; assembly: GCA_006408695.1. Classification (NCBI taxonomy): domain Eukaryota; kingdom Metazoa; phylum Chordata; class Mammalia; order Artiodactyla; family Bovidae; genus Aepyceros; species Aepyceros melampus. Next base: position 365,195 of record SJXQ01000854.1, read on the forward strand.
GGTCTTGGGGTAGCAAGTGGAAAAGTAGAAAAAGGGCGCATGGCAAGGGCACCATAAGGACACTGGAGGGACTGGAGGAGAAATTACCGAGGGGAGGCTGAAATCTACATTCAAATGCTACGTATTTCAATGTCGTGTCTTCAGAGGCCACGTTTCTCATCAAATAACCGCCTGCACTCATCTCTTTGCTGTCCTCACATAGCTCAGGGGACTGCCACGACAGGCACCGAAAAGTATTAAAGGTGCCATTTCCCCTCATCTCAGAGAACCCCCCAAATTTACTGGCCCCTCTCCTGGGCCAGTTTTTAAGCACAGATATTCTAGTTCTCTTGTGTGAAATGAGAGATTTATTATTATTATTTAAATTTCAGAGTCTGTTTCCCTTTGTGTGGCTGCTACTTGAATGTACCCAAAAGAAAAGCAATGATGAAGTGAATTCCCAAGACCTAAGTGTGGTGGTAATTCTTCCTAATACCACTTTAAAGACGCTCTGCTGTGATAATGCAAGTATTCTCCTCTAATCCATGGAGCTTAAGCATAGCTCTGGCTCCTAATGAGTAGGATGCAAATGATATTCCTGGTCCTACAAGTGGCTTGCTTGAGGACCCGAGACTCACCACAGTACTTGTATCCTCAGTTTCCTTGCATATAATTTGAGGATAACTGTGGTTTCCTAGAGTGGGTGTACTCAAACTAATAAAGTCTCTTATAAATCTAGCATGTTTCTCATTGAATATTCTCTCTGTATAGCCTGGTACTAAAGTTCATGGGGTTCAAACCAGTCAGTCCTAAAGGAAATCAACTCTGAATGTCCATCGGAAGGACCGAAGCAGAAGCTATAATTGTTTGACCACCTGATTTGAAGAGCTAACTTGATGGAAAAGACCCTGATGCTGGGGAAGATTGAGGACAAGAGGAGAAGGGGACGACAGAGGATGAGATGGCTGGATGGCATCACCAACTCAATGGACATGAGTTTGAGCAAACTCCAGGAGATAGTAAAAGACGGGGAAGCCTGGTGTGCTGCAGCCCATGGGGTCGCAAAGAGTCATGACATGACTTAGTCATGTCACTAAGACATGACTTAGTGACAGAACAACAATCAGAAGAGCCTGGTAGGCTAGATTTTCTCTCTATGGAACACCCTAGGGTACAGAAAACAAAAATTCCTAAAGCATTATATAAGAATCTGGAAGGCACACTGTTTACTCTTATTCCTGCTTCATTGTGTTCTTTCTAGGAGGAATGTAGAATGAGTCTAGTGAAAAGATTTTAAAATTCTTTTGATACAGAAAGAAAAATCTTTCAACGTTGTCTTGAAGCTGAGTCCACTTTTCTGTGTAGCTCCCCCCACCAGACTGACTGTATTTTGCCAGCCAACCTTTGTTCCCACAGCTATAATCACACGTGTGCTTACTCAGGATGTAGCCTATTAACCAGCCTGCTTTGCTAACCAGTCCTTGAATCAAGCGAAAAATTAGCATCCATGTGTAGTTTGGGGAGATGGCCATGAGCACTCCAGATGAAGCATTTATGAGGATTGTAATCAAGAGGCAGAGCTTACGGCCAAACCTGTGAAGAGAAAATGCAGAGAAGGAATGGCATCAGATTAGATTCACAAACATTGTAGAAAATTCACACAAGCTATGGAACTCTAACTAAAGTGGGGGTCAACTCTGAAGGATGGAAATTCAAGAGGTACAGATTGACTCCTTCCAAGAGAATCCCTGACTTTGGGTCTGTTCCGTTGGCACGATGTGTAAACAGCGAGACCCTTTCTGGGCTGCAGAATCTCTCAGCCTCACACTGCGGAGGGTACTCAGGGAGGGGAGATTCTTCAAGCTCCCTGGTCCTGAATGCCCCAAGGGCCTATCTAAGCCTTCCATCATCACATGAGCTGGGCCTCCCCACAAACAGACTCAACTGCCCACCCAGGAGCTTTTGCTTTAGAAAACACAAAACTCAGCGTTTGGTGAATTTCCCTATCCATTTCAACACTGCCTTTGGACTTCATGGTATTTGTGTGTCTCCATGGAAACGGTGGTTTGTGCCCTCACCTCATGTGTTCCCCTCCCTTAGGCCTTTGTTGTGGAGTCTCCTAGCAGGAGAGCTCCTGTACATTTTATTATGGGGACTTGAGTTTCATTGGTATAAGGACCTGGGAGTGTCTCAGTAAACAGAGTAGAGGAAAATGTGGGAACCTGGGCTTAACCTTGTCTTTACAGAAACAGAACAGGAATGTATGCTTGCTGCCCCCACCCCACACCACCATGTCCTCTGCCTGCCTTCTGTCTGCAAAAGCTTTAGTCAAAGGATGAGTTTAATCAGAGAAGTGAGAAATGCAGAAACAAAGGACAGCCGTCAAAGGGGACTAAATAACAATAATGTCATCAAGCACAGTCAAGACCTTCAGTTCCTTCTCAGGGGCTATAGATAATACTCTGAGCCTTATCTTGTGAGCTGTCTTATGGATATTATTAATGCTTTAAATCTGAAACTTCAAGATCAAGCAGTCCCATTGGGAATTGATGTAAATTGCCAAACTTCTTAAAATGCTGTGTTGACTACATCATTTTTGAATTCTCAGTCAACTATTCCCCACAGTAAATGTATACCCCCTTAGCCTTTTATCCACAGCTTTCCAAAGTCACAACTTGACACAACGTTTTAGCCTTTCTTTCCATGTTCTCCTACCCAACCCCCTTCACTTATCCTCAAAGAATTTATAAGCACGTGTTCAAATGAGATTTCTTCAACTTCCAAAGTTGACTCAGATGACCACAAAGCACCACAGTCGTGCTCCCCTAGGTGACAAAATCCCATGGCTAATGAGAGGGGGCTTTCACCGTTTGAAACTCAGAGAGTGGAAACCTTCAGAAGCGCGAATCTACGAACGCACTTCACTAGGGGACAATTTCACAGATGGACACAAGGTGATTAAAACAGTAAGGCAGGGCTGGAAGAAATTCTGGAGGTTCGGGAGACTGGTTTGAGACATCCCCTCCTTCCTGCCCTCCTACAACAGAACCACTTAAGTGGTTAAATGAAAGAAAGAGAGAAAATCAAAGAGAATGGGTGGACTCCTGTACCGCTGGCTGCATAAATCCTTTAGCTACTTGTCCCTCCGCCTGTGGCCTAAGGATATGAGTATCGCCAGCGGGTGGTTTGAAAGGCAGATCCTCAGGCCCACTCCAGACCCAGTGGATCAGAGTCGTAATTCCAACAAACCCCCCAGGTGGTTGACATGCACGTTAACATTTGGGAAGCACTGCTTTCATTTCACTGAGCCTCAGTCTCCTCCTGTGCAAACTGTGGATGGAACTCTCCTCTTCAAGGCTGTTAGGATCCTAGTGAGATTTAACACACCATGATGTCCAGTACAATGACTGGCACATCGTAGGTAGGGGACAGCTTGTTTTGGAAGATCCCACAGAGTTGGGTAAGCTTGACAGCAACCCACTGGGACTTTGATTCTGTTTGGATCTGGTTCCATTATGACATCTGAACAGCGCAGTGGTGACTCTCAAGAACTGACTGATAGACTTTCAGAAAATTTGTGAGCTGAGTGTTAAATGCACCATTATGAAAAATGAAATTATACACTTACTCCAAAGTAAACTGCATTAAAAGCTAGTGTAATAAATATACAAAGCATCTAATTATTTTGCTATGTTGCTCATGAGGTCTTTTACATCTTTTTGTTATATTTGTATGGTGGAAATGCCATAAGATGGTGCATATTTCTCCAACTCTGTGTTCCATGACCTCCCTTTGGTAGCTTGAAATGGACTTCCATGGGAGCATCAACAGCATGGAGATCAGCAAACTCTACAAGTCAGGGCTTTCTCCTTTAAAGAAGTCAGTTGTTAAACATTCATAAGCCTGATGGGACTTCTCTGGTAATCTAGTGGTTAAGACTCTGCCTTCCAAAGCAAGAGGCATGGGTTTGACCCCTGGTCAGGGGACTAAGATCCCATGGACAAAATAAAATAAAATAAAACATTTACAAGCCTGACATTACATTACTGATCATTGGAGTAAAAAGCCTGGAGTCGCTGATCGATTGCTTTTTTGTGTCAGGTGATTCTCACAATCGTTCTTTAGGTGGTTTGGATGATGAAACAAACGAGACATCTTATAAAAGGCTTATTTCCAAATTTTCTAGCATATATCCTCCCTCCCTCCCACCTGAGGGTTGCAAAGCTGACCCTTAGAAGTCTGGCTTGGTGTTCCTAGCTTTCTTCTAAAAGACACTTCAGCTCTTAAAAGACACTTCACCTCTTCAGCTATTAGGTCGTATTTTTAAAATTCCTTACAGCAATCTATTTTGTTTAATCTGTACGTCAAATGGAGAAGGAAATGGCAACCCACTCCAGTGTTCTTGCCTGGAGAATCCCAGGGATGGTGGAGCCTGGTGGGCTGCCGTCTATGGGGTCGCACAGAGTTGGACACGACTGAAGCGACTTAGCAGTAGCATCAAATGAGTTCTTATGAGATTCTTGTCCCATTGTATAAAACCGGAGAGTTGTTCAGAAACAGGTGTTGAGTGTGCAAAAGATAAAGCATCCTCATTGGACCCCTCTGGCAGTCATCTTATTCCATACCCTTATCTGCACACAGCAGAGGAGAAAGGGGGTAATAACCAACCAGACTTCAGACAGTTTAAGAAAAAGAAATAGAGGGATGTGCACAGCTTGTGGGGGGAAGAATGATGACTCATCAGCTTTACACAGGAGATTTCAACAAAGGGAACAAAATGATGAGGTCATTTAAGAAGGTGGATAATTGCCTGGGGATTGTAAGTCAGGAATGCACCGTCGGGAGAGAATTATAACCCGTTTCCTACTCTCTGAGTGGGATGGGAATAATTGACTCCTTTATTTAACCAACTGTGAAGCTTGGTCACCTATTTGTTCACTTCCGTGCTGGCGAGTTGAGTATTAGAGTCTGCTCTTTCCAGTGCGGGCGGGAGTGGAGAGGGAGACAGGGGCCAGGGGCCTGAGCAGCCGCACACTGGAGCAGGGTGGACTCTGGACCGCCCTCGTTAGGGTGCTTCTTCCTTCTTAAAGGATCATCTCCAAACCACTGCCCTCAGTTCACTAGCAATACTAGTGAAAGCAAACGCCCTCCCCTTGCACCTCACCAGCCTCTTGGCCACACAGAGTCCCAAGAAGAGCCTCTGAAAGAAGGTGCACAGGCAGTTAGAGAACAGCCATGAGGCTCAGGGCTGCCTCAGACCTAGCGCCCCCTCTGTCACTCCCCTCCTGCCTGCTGCCACAGGGAGTCCTGGCCGTGACCGTTCAGATGCCCCTGAGGTGTGACTGACTCAGCCAGCCTTATTCACCTTTAACACATTTGCCGGTTTAATCCAGACAGACAACGCAGTATCACCAGACAAAACGTTCCACCTGTGTTTCATATGAAGCTCACAGGTGTGGGTTTATCTGTACCAAAGATAGAGCTGAAGAAGGCAGCAGGCATATTTACCATTTATTTCAGAATTAAACATGTGTAGTTTATAATAAGTTATGAGACTATATATTCATTGCTCAGTTATGCCGCACTATCTCACTAGGTGACTAACAGTTTAAGAGGATGATACTGTTTAAAATGTTGCTCACACTGCCTGGCATAGAAAACAGGCCCAGTAAACAGTTGATATTATAGCTCTGATGGCCAAATTAGCTAAGGTGCTTACCAAGTATAGAGCGGATTTTTCTATTCCTCTCCCTTTGTTAGTCACTCAGTAATGTTCAACTCTTTGTGACCCCATAGACTGTAGCCCGTCAGGCTCCTCTGTCCATGGGATTCTTCAGGCAAGAATACTGGAGTGGGTTGCCATGTCCTTCTCCAGGGGATCTTCCTGACCCAGGGATCGAACCTGGGTCTCCTACATTGCAGGTAGATTCTCTACTGCCTGAGCCACTAGGGAAGCCCTCCTTTCCCTTTCTCTTTAGGGGCCTCCTAATAATGTCTCATTGATCATTGATCAATCAGATCAATGAGTAAAGATGCACATTGTGAGGAACTTTCAGCACAGTGAATGTGGGATTACGAAACGATGGACAAATAAGAGACCCAGGAAGAGCTGGATTGGCACGAGCCACTGAGAACAAGCTCCTGAAGATTCAGACCCAAGTGAGAGGACCACCAGCCATGCGTCCCACCTGGAGAAATCTCCCTTCATTTTTCTCTTGGGATGTGACATTATGGAATCAAATATTTACCTCTGTCAGTGTGGAGACCCTGCTTCCCTTTCCCTGTTATATTCTACCTTCCACACATATATTGGGTTAAGCAAAAGGTTCATTCAAAGTTTTCTGTAAGATCATAAGGGAAAACACAAAGGAACTTTTTGGCCAACTCAACAATTACATCTGGCTCTGAGCCTCGATTCAGGAATCCTGCACCCACCTGATTAGGCTCAGGTAAGAACAATAGTGAGATTCTACCCGGCTTTGGCACTTGACAGGGAAAAGGGAAGAGGCCCCGAATGTGGATGACCGGGGGGATGGCAGGAAGGCAGATGAAGAATCAGGATTATGAAAGGGATCCAGTCATCTTTCATCTGTCGTCGTTCCCGTCTCATCCTCAGCTTCTGGACAACCCACAAGGAAACACTGCTACCCAATGCTGAAACATCCTTCGATGAGCCCCGAGAATGAGAAAGCACAGACAGAGGTCATACTATCAGAGTGGCAGGAGAAATCTAAGACTGTCGTGACCATCCAGGGAAGTGTGGCCGGTGTGCCTTGGGGTAGGAGGGCATTCAGGCAGGGGCGGGTGCTCTCCTCCGATGGTTTCAATTCCACCAGTTCTGTGGCACACCTACCTGTCTGCTATGTAGCCGATACTCATAGAACCGATAAAAAATCCTACATTCACCGCCGACTGAAACAGGTCCAGCATCCAGGAGTCGGCACACACTAGGTTAAACTGCAAGGGGCCGCAAGGGTCCCGAGTTGGGAGAGAAAGAAAACAAAGTCCTGTTAGACACAACTCAGCCCAGGGGACATGAGAGGACTCCTTGTAATAACCCAACTCTTTCCTTGCTTGTGTTAATTTTCTTCACAATCTGAAGATTTGACCCTCAGCCTGTTTAGCATTCTACCTGGTGGTATGTCATCAGGCTAAACTCTATTTTGGCTAAATCAGCTGAAATTAGGTAATTACTTGTGCACGAACCATTCCTCTTTCTAATTTCAATGCACAGAGGCAAATAGGTGTGTGGACACGTTACAAGTGCTGCCTCAAGGAAGTTGGGCAGTTTAGTGTCTCTTTAAATTAGGGGAATTAGCATCTTGCGCATGGCTGTGGCCTTTGCTCTCATTTGGAACAAGAGGCAGCGTTGTAGGAGTCGCCGGTGCCGGCCCCGAGTTTGGGAGATGCGGTTTCAAGGGCTTAAAATAACTTTGTCTCTCTGTGTGTGCGTTGTGTGTTCCATTGCTCGGTCATGTCCAGCTCTCTGCACCCTTATGGACTGTAGCCCGCCAGGCTCTTCTGTCTGTGGGATTTCCCAGGCAAGAATACTGGAGTGGGTTGCCATGCCCTCCTCCAGGGGATCTTCCCCACCCAGGGATTGAACCCATATCCCCTGTGTCTCCTGCATCGGGAGGCACAGTCTTTACCACTGAGCCACTTGGGAAAGCCGTCTCACTGTCTGGGGTAAAATTTTTCTCTGCCCTAGACCTCAGTTTCCTCATCTCTGTACGAAGGAGTGAGATGAGCCAAGTTGTAAGGCCTCTTAAAAATTGTACAGTGTTAAATCTTTAATCCTTCACGTTTCATGTAACTGTCAGACCACTTTAGATCCTTAGAAAAGGCTCTTCTACCTAAATGTCTGTTCAGACAGAGTATCTTCACATCGTCCAAGTGGTCCTTTTAAGTTAAGCCAAGCACCTGGCTTTCTTTGTAGGATAATCTTGTCCCCCTATTTTGCTTTGCCTCTGATAAAATCATGTCTCACTATTGTATATAAAATAGATGACTAGCAGGGACCTACTATAGAGCACAGGGAACGCTACTCAATATTATGCAATAGTGTATGTGGGAAAAAAAATCTAAAGAGTGAATGTATGTATATGTATAAGTGATTTACTTTGCTGCACACTTGAAACTAACACAATATTGTAAATTGGCTCTACTCCAATAAAAATCTTTTTAAACAGCAAGCCTCCATCGTTTTCCTTTTTATGGAAAAGAGGCCTTACAATCAGATGTATGTCAACTGTGTATGTTAATGTTGCTCAGTTGTGTCCAACTTTTTGCGACTCCATGGACTGTAGCCTGCCAGTTTCTTCTGTCCATGGAATTCTCTAAGCAAGAATACTGGAATGGGTTGCCGTTTCCTTCTCCAGGGGATCTTCCCAAACCAGGGCTTGAACCCAGGTCTCCTGCACTTCAGGCAGATTCTTTACCCTCTGAGCCACAGGGAAGGACAAGTGTAGGAATGTCAAGTGTGGTTTTTAATAAACTAATAGTACCATAGCAAAAGCTCCAACCCCAGTTTGACATATATACTCTGAGCAAACTAAAGAGAAGAAAGTGAACCATTGAGAGAAAAGTATATTGTATCACAGTAAGGCACCAGTCAGGTGAGTTCTACGAGCTGTCTGGTGTCTGTCCATTCATATGACGGCAGATGGAGGATACAGCTTCCAGAAGTTCAGCTGAGGCTTGGAAATTTCCCCTTTCCTGGCATTATTTCCAGGAATTCTGATATGTTTTTGTTTATTTCTTATACTGAGACTTGCATACACTAGAATCATTATGGCCATAATTTGAAGTTTCAACTAACTCACACTCTAGACAAGTAAGACTGGTATGTTTTGGTTGGAGATGAGGATTTTATGAGATCCTCTGACTCCACGTCTAGGCTTCCCCGGGTTCTTCCATAAGGAAAGCTGCACTGTTTATCTCTTCTAAGTCCCACGGTCACCTACCACAGTCACCTACCTCGGTCACGATGGAGGAGCCGGGCGTGTCGTACACCCAGCCCTGCTCGCAGGGGCCCAGAAGCAGGGCGCTGCCGTTGGCGGCCAGGCCTGCCAGCGGGTCCAGGCAGCCGAGGGCGCTCTGGTTCCAGTCCACCTCGTAGCGGAGGCACTGGCCCTCGGGTCCCGGGCCCGGCACCGTGTAGTTGAGCTCCTCCGCCAGGCTCCAGCCGCATCGCCGGCTCAGCTCCGCCACCCCCGGGCTCTGGCAGCGGTGGTCTGGGGTGAAGCCCAGGAAGACGATGCCCACGTAGATGGGGGTGAAGGCGGCCGAGAGCAGACAGAGGAGGAAGAACGTTTGTTTCTGGAAAAAGTCGAATTCCCCGATGTGCTCTAGGATGTCGTCCACCGTCGGCATGATTCCGGGCAGAGAGATCCCGAGGTTCTTTCCTGCGCTGCTCCGTCGTCGCTGAGTGAGGCTGCAGCCAGCTCAGCAAAACGCCGACCAAAAGTCAAAGGTGAGTGTACTTTAGAAAGGGGACCAGCCTCTGGTCCAGACCTCTGCTGGTGGGACCAACTCCCAGCAGGTGCTTCCCTGGCCCCTGAATCCTGCTGCTCCCTGGAAGAATCGCAGGGTGAGATGCTGTGTTTACTATCGCATCCCTCCTGTGTGTGTGGGTCGCTCCCTCACCGGGCCCCACGAACGATCCTTCCTATGTCCCCCATGGGGAGAAATCCGAGAGCTTTCACGTATCACAGCCCTGTTAATCTTTCTCTTAGTAAACCGAGCGTCCAGGAGATTAATAGATTCATATCTCACCCACACAGCCGACCTTTTCCCTAAGGTGCTGCAGGGAAACGGACTGGATTTTGGCCGTGCTCCCCGGTGCGGTGTGAACCACACTCTCCGGCCAGAGTTCTTGTCTGGATTTGGGGGGTTCGCGAACTGGATCGCTGGACTCCCACTACCAACCACAGCCCGTGACTCGGCACCTGCTGGGGCTGCCTTGTGTTGATTTTCCTGGATTTCCCCATCCTGCTCTTTCAAGAAGGACACTTTGACATTCCTGCCTTTGAACCCTGCAACTGCTTGACCCGATTGTTAGGAAAGAATAATATGTCCTCTCCACATGTAGGTCAAGTGGAGACGCAGGCAGGGCTGGTCTTGTTCTGCTGCTTTTTTTTCTTTTTTTTTCTTATTTGTTATTTCTGCCTGTAATTGGTGTGGAGGGTACTTTTTAGGATGGCATTGGCTGCATCCAAGGGCAAGGGAAGCAGGCAAACATCTTTCCTGGGTGAGGGTGGAAGGATCCTCACCGAGGTGGGCAGCTGCCGCTTTAGGAAGATGGCTTCTTGATATATCTGCCTATTAGAACACCAGAAATCTAATCTTGTTTACTTTCTTCTTCTTTTTCTGTTAGGGTCTGTTTTCCTGTGGCTAGAACAGCATGAGTCTAAAAGTAGTGACTCATAGAAGTCCTTCTCCTCAAAGCAGCTGCAAACATCTTTTTTTTATTTAAACAAAGCAAGAACCCGGGTGCTGTGGGGTCCCTGTCTGCCTCCTCTGGGTCCTGCTGGGCTCCTGGAGGGGTTCTGCTTGATGGTGGCGGGCTGGGGGTGGGGCTCCTGCCATCACTGACCCCCGTTTGAGTGAGTGGATTCAGACTCTAGAACCAAGAACTGGTGCAGTATCTCTGGCACAAAGTTGTAGTACAAAGCTCATCCATGCAGCTCTACCCACTGACTATTTGATGTGCTCAGTCACTCAGTCTTGTCCGACTCTTTTGTGACTCCATGGACTGTAGCCTGCCATGGACCCCATGGACTTTTCCAGGCAAGAGTACTGGCGTGGGTTGCCATTTCCTTCTCCAGGGGATTTTCCTGACCCAGGGATGGAGCCCATGTCTCCTGCATTGGCAGGTGGATTCTTTATCACTGAGCCACCAGAGAAGCCCATTCAAAGGAGAAAAGAGAACAGAAGAAGTGAGACTTGAACTGAGTTGCTGGCTGTACCCGAAGCGGCCGAAGCCAAGATTGGACCATGGTGAGCAGGGGTCTTGGCTTCTGTGGGAATAAACTGTCATGACCTGAAAGCGCCAGCCCCGCGAGGCCACGGCTCGATCTGCGTCCGTCTTGGATAATAGGTGACGGGAAGGATTTCCAGGGAGATGAGGCCACAGCCAGTTGCCTGAATCTGAAGATGAGTTCCCGTTCTTTGCTCAGGAGATCTCCAGAGGCGAAGGGATTTTTCAAATAAAGATGAGAAAACCATGAATAACATGAAGAGCAGAAAAATAATGCCAACCAACAAAAAGGTAAGGTGATAATGAGCAAGAAAAACATGGCTTGAACTTCCACTTCCAGGAAAATGCAGCAGATGGCCTTTTTCTTCCCACTGAGCTCAACAAAAACCCGTGGACAATTTGCATAAAACAGTCACCAGGAGTCGCTGTTCACTGGAGAGGAGGCAGACCTGGAGGGCACCTCCGGGCCCAGAAAGTGACATGGGCCCAGGCTGGGTGCTGAAGAAGCAACAAGCCAGAAATACCAGTGGTCCCAACCAGTACCATGCGAAGCCCCAACACAGGCCTGCTCTCTCTAGATTCCTGGGAGTAAGTTGGAGCTTCATCATGACCACAATGGACATCTCCTATATATATAATAGGAGATCACATTGTCTCTTAAGTAATCGCAGAACTCCGTAAGATGAAGCACCGCTTTAAGAGTTGCAGTCTGCAGTTCTGCGGTGTGATCTTGTCCTCTGAACAAGGATGCTGGGCACCCTGGACGTGGTTCCCCGGCTGAGAACAATTAGCAGGGACCAGCGATTGCCTCGTCTCACGACTGTTAAACTCGTGGATCTCTCAACAGGATCCTCAGTGCACGGCCAGTGGACCTTGGAAGCTGCCACCTTCACTGCCCGACACTCGCTACTGATGGGCAGATCCACCTTCACTGTGCCTGTCCACATGTTCTCTACCTACTAGCCTGGTTCTCGCCTCCAGAATTACCAGAACAAGACTCCACTTCCCTGAGGGGACCCCTCCATCCTACAGTCGAGGTTTGTGCATCGCCAAGAGTGACTCAGGGAGACCAGAGAGGCCTAGCAGGAGTCCAGCAGGGCCAGCTGGGGCTTTGGTCTTGCTCCTCCAGCCTCTTCTCTCACCCCAGGTGCCGATGGTGGAAACCAGAAGAGGACCGTCAGGTGGCAGAGAGTGTGATGGGGAGGAAAGGAGGAAAGAAGGACATTCAGGTCTGCTGAGCGTGTGCTCTGCTCCAGGCAGCCTCTGAGGAGCCGAGTCTTTCCTGTAATAAGGAGATCGTTTCCACTGGGTGGATGTGAGTGCCCCTGATTTACAGAAGACACTGAGGGTCAGAGTGGTTTACAGACTTCCTGAATGTCAGCCAGTCAATTAAGGATGAATCAGACCCAAGGCAAGGATGTCCCCACATCTCCCCTGCCTTCTGTCATTTGCTGGAAGTGACATAAAGTGAAGTGAAGTGAAATGAAAGTCATTCAGTTGTGTCCGACTCTTTGCAACTCCATGGACTATACAGCCATGGAATTCTCCAGGCCAGAATACCGAGTGGGTAGCCTTTCCCCTCTCCAGGTGATCTTCCCAAACCAGGGATCGAGCCCAGGTCTCCCACTTTGCAGGTGGATTCTTTACCAGCTGAGCCACAAGGGAAGCCCAGTGACATGGGAATGGGTGAATTCAAAAGTAACCAAGGTCCTAAAACTTGACTCCACTCCCAGAGACCCAGAGGTGGTCCTGACTGCCTCTTACAAACCCCTGCACCCTGGATTTGACTGTTTAACACAGTCCACTTCCAGAGACCACATCTTCATGCCGTGAGCCAGAGGGCACCAGGTGAGAGGCCAGAAGAACGTTGCTTGCCTCGGAGAAAAGATGTTGAAACTCGCTGTGAATTACTTACGGTACATGACCAGATAAGGAGAAGGCAGGAGCTCAGATCACTTACAGCTCGGCCATGTGACACTTTCCCACTGAAGGGCTGGCACCGGAGCAAAGCCCACAGCATAAAACCCATCCTCTAGGGTGACAGACGGACCCTACAGCAAAGCCACACGGGCCCGGGGCAGGAGAGCCACGATGCGGGAGGGAACAGGGCAATGGGGTAACTCCCCGCGCACTGCCTGAGTCTCTTGGGCCCCCACCACTTCCTTTCTGGGGGTACCCACATACCCAGGAGTGCGGCAGGAGGCGAATGCGATCCCATGCTGAAGGATCACTTCATCCGTGTAATCGGATGAGTCATTGTATTGAGTCGGAAGTATTTCCGATCTTGTATCAGGTTCTTTTGAAATGTAAATAAACACTGTCCCCAGATGCTGTGTTCTGACAGCACCCAGGAAGGCCAGGGGTACCCAGGCTGACTTCTGAGCTCTCCCCACCAGAGCACCGGGGGTCACCTGGAAGTGTGCGTCCTACCCAGGGACAAGCCAGCGTGTAGGCAGTAGACTCCTGGCAGAGGGAAAAAGGGTGATCTGGCCTCTGGCCAGTGGTGCCTGCTAGGTAAGTTGGAGCCCACCCTAGACCAGGAAGATTGGAGGCAGGGCGTCTTGGGGTGGTGAGGGCTGTGTCTCTCCAGGCGGGTCACAGGGCTAATGACGGCACCAGGCCAGGCAGGACCGGAAGGGGAGTCCACACTTCCAGACCGTGCCCATCCTTGCCCTCGAGCACCCGTGTCTGTGGGCTGGTTCCTAACTTGTAGGCTGGTGACTATGCCTGAGTCAGAGAGCTCATGAGCAGGACCACTCGGGAGCCCCCAGCGCCGTGGCCTCTGCCATCAGCCTCACCCACAAGACGTGCTTCACCCCTCCCTTCCGCCTTCCCCCTCCCCGCCGTCCCCTCCCCGTCCTGAACACGCCTCGCCCTCTTCACTGCCTGGCTGCCCACCTGCAGACATGGGCCACAGCGGTAGGAGACCAACCCCAACCCAGGGGCTTCCCTGTGGCTCAGCCAATACAGAATCCACCCGCAATTCAGGAGACCCGGGTTCGATCCCTGGGTCTGGAAGATCCCCTGGAGAAAGGAACAGCTACCCATTCCCGTATTCTTGCCTGGAGAATCCCATGGACAGGAGCCTGGCGGGCTGCAGTCTATGAGATCGCAAAGAGTCGGACACGACTGAGCGACTAACACTTTCCCTTTCAGGCCCTCTGGAAAGAAGGACCTGTGAGGACATCGGAACAGCACCATCTGATACGTCAGTTTCTCAGAAATGTTTGTCCTGCCCGGTTCCCTTCATGTACAGGTGAGCCCACTGCACATTTGGGCCTTAACAACTGCTGGAAAGATCTTTCTCATCCAGCATCAGGGGTCATCTTCCAGAATCTTCCACAGGCTTGGACATTGTTCTTTCCTTTGGGGTCAGATAGGTTAGGTTAAAACTTTCTTATGTAGAACTTCCCTTATTGGAAGAAGGCTTTCTTTGACCTCAGAATATTCTCTTTTCCAGAGTAAACATCTCCAATCCCTGGTGGCAGGGGGTCTATTCTCCTCACTACCGGGAACGACCCTAGCATGAGCTCTGGTTTCTCTCTTCCCTTAACTTGTGGAGTCCAGGGCCTGGCACACCACTCTGAGAGGGGTCCCTGGGATGTGGAGAGCTGGGTGCTGCCTGCTCAAACAGGGGCGGGCTGACCCCAGCAAGCGGGCAACTCCTCCATCAACCCTCCTGTCAAGGAAGGGCTGGCAGGTCCTCTCCTTGGGCTTCCTGCATTGAGGAAATCTCTGATTGTGTTTATCTTTATTGGGTCTGTTTCCCCCACAAAATGATGCTCTGTGCTTATTCCCTTCGACTCCAGGAAGGTGGGCTCAGATCGGCCATCAGATCAGGGTGCCTTCTTAGGAGGGGCAGGAACGAGGAAGTGACTGAGGTTTCGGGGGTCCCTCCTGCCTATGGCACCTTCTCTTTCCCCTTAGTTCAGCTTCCATACCTAGGATTGGGTGGGGGGTGCAGCTCTGGGGGCTACACAAAGCCTGGACCTTGAGTGTTAAATTGTAAGACACTTGCTGCTACTGCTGCTAAGTCGCTTCAGTCGTGTCCGACTCTGTGCGACCCCATGGGCTGCAGCCCACCAGGCTCCCCCGTCCCTGGGATTCTCCAGGCGAGAGTACTGGAGTGGGGTGCCATTTCCTTCTCCAGTGCATGAAAGTGAAAAGTGAAAGTGAAGTCACTCAGTTGTGTCCGACTCTGTGCGACCCCATGGGCTGCAGCCCACCAGGCTCCTCCGTCCCTGGGATTCTCCAGGCGAGAGTGCTGGAGTGGGGTGCCACTGCCTGACAGGAAACTGCAAGGCAGCCTGGCTGACTTCTCGGGCTTCCTTTAAACAGCTGCAGGGAAACGTAATGCTTAAAGCACCCGACAGTTAATCTCGCAGACAGTCTTTCTCAGGGACACCACTTGTTTTCAGATCTGTACTGTTTGTTATGTACACAGTGCAGAGAATTCGGCTTTGGCCTTTGGCTTCTGTGTCAGGCTGAACCTGACGCTCAGACAGGCCTGATTAGAGACTGATCAGGCAGCTCAGCCTTCACGAGGTATTGTTTGCCAAAACACACGCCTCACTAATGTCCAGATACGATCAAACTTTCGTGGGCACTTAACTAAACCCCCAGAATAGTCAGCTAAGAATGGACTGCTCTCGTCAAAGACAGCATGAGTCTGGTCTGGCCAGAAGGGATACCCTTTAATGTTACCTGGGTGCCCCTGGAGAATGAGAAGAGAGGAGTCTTTAAGATTTTCATTTCCATTATTCTCAGCTTTCACTCTTTTTTTCTTAAGGGGTTGGATTAATGATCAATTTCCTCCTCATCCCACCAAGTTATTATTTCTTCAGACTGTTTATCCAGAGCACTGAGGACAAGGCTGCCTGTTAATCCTCTTCATCTGATTCTTAGGCAGGGATTTCTACACAGATGTGTGTGCCAGGCTCACAGGGAATAAATCATGCGGATATCAATTAATCCTGAGCCAATTGAAAAAAAAAAAAGGTGTCAGAAATAGAGCTTGTGGTTCACAGCAAAGCTAAACTTTGCCGCTGAAAGTGTCATGCCCGAGGTTCAAAGAGTTCTGGTTAAACAGAAAGGGCGAGGACATCTTAACTTTTCTGGGACTTCAGCTCAAGGCTGGGGTGCAGCATTTAAAAGGTAGGGGGCGTCTCCTTGGGAGAAAGACAACTGATTTCAGATCGGGGGTTGGGGGGAGGTAAATTCAGATGAGGCACCAGGACATCCTGCCAGGTCAGAAAATACAGAGTGTTGGACATGCAGAAAGGGCAAAGAGGTCCCCAGAGGTGCTCCCATATTGGCCTAAAATAGGACAGTTTGGGCACCAAAAAGAATAATAACCGAAATGGATTGAAATGTGTGTCTTAAAAAATCAACTACTTTATAATGATTTTTTGAATCTGGGCATTAATCTTCAACAGACACTAAATTTATTAGGTGCAATGGTGATAAGGAGTTTTACATTGGTTCAGTGGGTGGGGAAAGGGGACGTCAGGCTGCCACCACCTAGATGTCCCCATCTATAGCTGCTACTGCTGTTAAGTCGCTTCAGCCGTGTCTGACTCTGTGCGACCCCACAGACGGCAGCCCACCAGGCTCCCCCGTCCCTGGGATTCTCCAGGCAAGAACACTGGGTGGGTTGCCATTTCCTTCTCCAATGCATGAAAGTGAAAAGTGAAAAGTGAAGTCGCTCAGTCGTGTCCGACTCTTAGTGATCCCACGGACTACAGCCCACCAGGCTCCTCCATCCATGGGATTTTCCAGGCAAGAGTACTAGAGTTGGGGGCCATTGCCTTGTCTCCACATCTATAGGGGCCAGACTAAACCTTTAGGGAGTCCTGGGTGTTCTTTGGAAGGAATGATGTCAAAGCTGAAACTCCAGTACTTTGGCCACCTCATGCGAAGAGTTGACTCATTGGAAAAGACCCTGATGCTGGGAGGGATTGGGGGCAGGAGGAGAAGGGGACGACAGGATGAGATGGCTGGATGGCATCACTGACTTGATAGATGTGAGTCTAAGTGAACTCTGGGAGTCGGTGATGGACAGGGAGGCCTGCTGCTGCTGCTAACTCACTTCAGTCATGTCCGACGCTGTGCGACTCCATAGACGGCAGCCCACCAGGCTCCTGGCCTGGCGTGCTGCAGTTCATGGGGCTGCAGTGTTGGACACGACTGTGCGACTGAACTGAACTGAACTGAACGTCATAGTTTGAGGACTCAGTGATTTGCTGGCGGTAAATCCAAAGTCCTCTCTGCCATGCACAGAGACCCTCGTAATGCTTAGTGTGCTATTAATACAGCTGTATCATCACAGCGCGCTGTTTCTGTTCAGTCGCTAAGTCTTGTCCAGCTCTGTGTGACCCCGTGGACTGTAGGACCCCAGGCTCCTCTGTCCTTCACTATCTCCCAGAGTTTGCTCAAGTTCACGTCCATTGAGTCGGTGATGCTGTCTAACCATCTCATCCTCTTCTGCCCACCTCTCCTTTTGCCTTCAATCTCTCCCAGTATCAGGGTCTTTTCCAACGAGTCCCAGCAAAAATACATTTAAACTCTCCTGTCTTTCTCTCAGACTTCCACTTTAATACAGGTAGAGCCAAGCTGGGCTGTGTGAGGTGTGTGGTTCCTGGGTCAGGTACTAGCTTTTCATCTCTTTGTATACCACTCTTGTTTAATAAAGAGAAAAAGTGTTGAGTATATGACCAACAGAATTTAAGTCTTCTAAAAATTCTTTACCTTCCCAGAAAGACAACTTCATTTGAAAGTTGAAGGAAAGGCCTGTCGACTTCTGGTTGAAATGAGAGATGATGGCAGGTGATCAAGATGCCTTGTTTATAGCTGAGATTTCCTTAAGATAGAGTCTCAGAATTTAGGTTCCTCTGATTCAGGAATAAAAATAACAAGCAGGTCATGGTTTTCATAGGACTAGAAGTAAGTTGGTGAGCCTACAAGCCAAATTTATGTAACAAGGGCAAGTAAGAAAAGAATGCAGTGTGAATAAAATTGTCTATAACCAATAATTAAATTTAAAAATTTACATATTTTCTTCATATTATTTTTAGAGGGTGAAATAATTCAGTTTTAGGGGGAAAAAATTCATTTTTGTAAAAGGTAAAATAAGCAATATGGAAATGAACAAAACAATGCAATTGAGGACAAATGTATGTGTGTGCTCAGTCCTGTCCAAATCTTTGCAACCCCCTGGACTGTAGCCTTCCAGGCTTCTTAGTCCATTTCCCAGGCAAGAATGCTGGAGTGGGTTGCCATTTCCTCCTTCAGGGAATCTTGCCAACCCAGGGATCAAACCCACATCTCCTGTGTCGGCAGGCAGATTCTTTACCAGTGCAACCCCTGGGAAGCCCAGGTGAGGACAAGCAAAGGCTCTCTATTCAGAGCTTGCTGTAGCAATGGAGTCAGCCACTACCACTTGCTTTCTGGCAGAGACTCCAGAGTAGGCAGAGGAGTGCTGGGGGGCTTCTTAGTGGAGAAAGGCATGGCTCCAGGTGAGTCCTGATGGAGGCTAGGGGCATGGGGAAGCTGGAGGCAGCTGACAGGAAGCAGAGCATCCCTGTGACTGGTTTTGGGTGCATATTTTGTTTTCTATAGAAGTGAAAGTTGCTCAGTCGTGTCCAACTCTTTGGCTGGAGTGGATAGCTTTTCCCTTCTCCAGGGGATCTTCCCACCCAGGGATCAAACCCAGGTCTCCCACATTGCAGGTGGATTCTTTATCAGCTAAGCCACAAGGGAAGCCCCTTGTTTTTTATGGTGGATCCTAAATTGGAAGCCAGGGCAAAAATTAGAGATGATGTCACTTATTAATCAAGTCCTGGCCATTTTGGTTCAATTGCTGTTGTTTAGTAGCTCAGTTATGTCCAACTCTTTGTGACCCAGTGGACTGCAACACACCAGACTTCCCTGTCCTTCACCATCTGCCAGAGTTTGCTCAAACTTATGTCCAGTGAGTTGATGATGCCATCCAACCATCTCATCCTCTGTCATCCCCTTCTCCTTCTGCCTTCAATCTTTGCCAGCATCAGGGTCTTTTCAAGTGAGTCAACTCTTCACATCAGGTGGCCAAAGTATTGGAGCTCCAGCTTCAGCATCAGTCCTTCTAATGAATATTAAGGGTTGATTTCCTTTAGAATTGACTTGTTTGATCTCTTTGCTGTCCAAGGGACTCTTAAGAGTCTTCCTCAGCTTCACAATTCGAAAATGTGAATTCTTTGGCCCTTAGGCTTCTTTATGGTCTACCTCTCACATCCATACATGACTACTGGAAAAACCATAGCTTTGAATATATGGACCTTTGTTGGCAAAGCGATTGCTGAAGGCTATTGTTTGGCTTTCTGGACTGATGGCTGCAGAATTTCTATCTTTATACCCAACCTGGTCATTACAGTTTGTAAGTTCCATCTCTCGTAAGCTAGTGATTTGTTAGAAAAAGCTTTAACTACTCTCTGAAAAGAAACCAAACCAGATATGATTAGAGACATAGCAATGGGATGGGATGATAAGACATGATGTCATGTTTGGGGGTGTGGTCTCAAGAGCAGAGAGAACTTGCCTGTGGGAAACTCTCTTCTGGAATCTCCCAGACTGGGTCTCTGAGATAATAGTAACAGTGACATCAGCAATCAGGCTTACCTGGCAAATCAGAAAGCAGCAGTTCTGTCAATGTGAGGGGAGATGTCTGGTAGGAGTTCTCTAGAAAATTCTCTATTTTCCCTTCAAATATATTTCTAGTCCATTCTCTTGACTCTCTCTCAAGTGGAATTCTCATAAAGAAGTTGGGGTTTTTCATTCCTTCCTCCATTTCTTTCCACCTCTGCCTATTTTCCATCTCTCTCTTTCTCTGTCTTGAGGCTTATGTTATATTTCCATATGCATTGGTCCTCTGCTGACTTCCCTGGTGGCTCAGACGGTAAAAGCGTCTGCCCGAAATGCGGGAGACCGTTTGATCCCTGGATTGGGAGGATCCCCTGGTGAAGGAAATGGCAACCCACTCCAGTACTCTTGCCTGGAAGATCCCATGGACAGAGAAGCCTGGTAGGCTACGGTCCATGGGGTCACAAAGAGTCAGACACGACTGAGCGACTTCACTTTCACTTTTCACTTACCCTGCAGTTTAATTTGTCTACGTGCTGTGCTGTGCTGAGTCACTCAGTGGGGTCCAACTCTTTGTGAGCCCATGGACTATAGCCTTGCAGCCTTTTCTGTCCATAGGGATTCTCCAGGCAAGAATACTGGAGTGGGTTGCTATGCCCTCCTCCAGGGGACCTTCCCAACCCAGGGATTGAACTCAGATTGCCCACATTGGAGGTGGATTCTTTACCATCTGAGTCATCAGGAAGCCCAGATAATATGTTAAATATCTTCATATGAGACAATCCAACAACACAGAAAACAAGTTGAGGAAATGAAAATGTCCATCTCAATGATGGGATCGAGTGAAGATTCTCTTAAAATCAAGCTGTTCAGAAGCATCTAGAATGTGCACAGTCAGTCAGTCAGTTCAGTCGCGCAGTCGTGTCCGACTCTTTGCGACCCCATGAATCGCAGCACGCCAGGCCTCCCTGTCCATCACCAACTCCCGGAGTTCACTCAGACTCACATCCATTGAGTCTGTGATGCCATCCAGCCATCTCATCCTCGGTCGTCCCTTTCTCCTCCTGCCCCCAATCCCTCCCAGCATCAGGGTCTTTTCCAATGAGTCAACTCTTCGCATAAGGTGCCCAAAGTACTGGAGCTTCAGTTTTAGCATCATTCCTTCCAAAGAAATCCCAGGGTTGATCTCCTTCAGAATGGACTGGTTGGATCTCCTTGCAGTCCAAGGGACTCTCAAGAGTCTTCTCCAACACCACAGTTCAAAAGCATCAATTCTTCTGCGCTCAGCCTTCTTCACAGTCCAACTCTCACATCCATACATGACCACAGGAAAAACCATAGCCTTGACTAGACGGACCTTAGTCGGCAAAGTAATGTCTCTGCTTTTGAATATACTATCTAGGTTGGTCATAACTTTTCTTCCAAGGAGTAAGCGCCTTTTAATTTCATGGCTGCAGTCACCATCTGCAGTGATTTTGGAGCCCAAAAAAACAAAGTCTGACACTGTTTCTACTGTTTCCCCATCTATTTCCCATGAAGTGATGGGGCCAGATGCCATGATCTTCGTTTTCTGAATGTTGAGCTTTAAGCCAACTTTTCCACTCTCCTCTTTCACTTTCAACAAGAGGCTTTTTAGCTCCTCCTCACTTTCTGCCATAAGGGTGGTGTCATCTGCATATCTGAGATTATTGATATTTCTCCCAGCAATCTTGATTCCAGCTTGTGTTTCTTCCAGTCCAGCATTTCTCATGATGTACTCTGCATATAAGTTAAATAAGCAGGGTGACAATATACAGCCTTGACGTACTCCTTTTCCTATTTGGAACCAGTCTGTTGTTCCATGTCCAGTTCTAACTGTTGCTTCCTGACCTGCATACAGATTTCTCAAGAGGCAGGTCAGGTGGTCTGGTATTCCCATCTCTTTCAGAATTTTCCACAGTTTACTGTGATCCACACAGTCAAAGGCTTTGGCATAGTCAATAAAGCAGAAATAGATGTTTTTCTGGAACTCTCTTGCTTTTTCCATGATCCAGCGGATGTTGGCAATTTGATCTCTGGTTCCTCTGCCTTTTCTAAAACCAGCTTGAACATCAGGGAGTTCACGGTTCACATATTGCTGAAGTCTGGCTTGGAGAATTTTGAGCATTACTTTACTAGCATGTGAGATGAGTGCAATTGTGCGGTAGTTGGAGCATTCTTTGGCATTGCCTTTCTTTGGAATTGGGATGAAAACTGACCTTTTCCAGTCCTGTGGCCACTGCTGAGTTTTCCAGATTTGCTGGCAAATTGAGTGCAGCACTTTCACAGCATCATCTTTCAGGATTTGAAACAGCTCAACGGGAATTCCATCACCTCCACTAGCTTTGTTCGTAGTGATGCTTTCTAAGGCCCACTTGACTTCACATTCCAAGATGTCTGGCTCTAGATTAGTCAACACATCATCATGATTATCTGGGTCATGAAGATCTTTTTTGTACAGTTCTTCCGTGTATTCTTGCCACCTCTTCTTAATATCTTCTGCTTCTGTTAGGTCCAGACCATTTCTGTCCTTTATCGAGCCCATCCTTGCATGAAATGTTCTCTTGGTATCTCTAATTTTCTTGAAGAGATCTCTAGTCTTTCCCATTCTGTTCTTTTCCTCTATTTCTTTACATTGATTGCTGAAGAAGGCTTTCTTATCTCTTCTTGCTATTCTTTGGAACTCTGCATTCAGATGCTTATATCTTTCCTTTTCTCCTTTGCTTTTTGCTTCTCTTCTTTTCACAGCTATTTGTAAGGCCTCCCCAGACAGCCATTTTGCCTTTTTGCATTTCTTTTCCATGGGGATGGTCTTGATCCCTATCTCCTGTACAATGTCACGAACCTCATTCCATAGTTCATCAGGCACTCTATCTATCAGATCTAGACCTTTAAATCTATTCCTCACTTCCACTGTATAATCATAAGGGATTTGATTTAGGTCATACCTGAATGGTCTAGTGGTGTTGCCCACTTTCTTCAATTTAAGTCTGAATTTGGCAATCAGGAGTTCATGATCTGAGCCACAGTCAGCTCCTGGTCTTGTCTTTGTTGACTGTATAGAGCTTCTCCATCTTTGGCTGCAAAGAATATAATCAATCTGATTTCGGTGTTGACCATCTGGTGATGTCCATGTGTAGAGTCTTCTCTTGTGTTGTTGGAAGAGGGTGTTTGCTATGACCAGTGCATTTTCTTGGAAAACTCTATTAGTATGTGCACAGTAGTAAGAAATACAAGCAATTCAAGGATTAGTTCAAGGATCATTCAGTAACTGAGAAGTCTGGAGATGTGTTTACCCTCAGAGACAAAGTGGCCTAGTAGTGAGAGTGTTAAAATGAGGATGACTTCAGGAATAGACTCTAGGTCTCAGACTAGATAGCTGGTTTCTTCCCCCTTCTTGCAAGATTCTTCTTGCTTCTGCCACACAAGTTACGCAAATGTGAGGAGGAATCCTTTCCTCTATCAATCTTATCCTTTCTCTTGTATTCTATATTTATAATAGATACCATCATTCTTTTAATCAAGTTAGAAACTCTGAGGTCATGGGAGATGACTCCTTCCTACTTTACTCATTCAAACAAGTAATTTTTTTAATAGATTCTAATATACACATTTTCCCTCTATTTTAGCCTCTGGTATCAGGGTGTACCTTATAATCAATGGCACGTAGCAAGGGACAGCAATTTGTCTATAGTATTTTACTTAAATGGTTAAGTTTCAATGTGGTGCTTTTTCAATCTCCTTGTTTGTTTATTTTTTCCTCAATGTAATTTTGTATTCTTACATCACACATTCAAATACTTCCTTGCCATACTTCAAACTTTTAAAACCTATTCATTTAAAAATATCTTTTAAATGGATATATGTATATATGCATATATATGTATAACTAATTCACTTTGCTATTTAGGAAATTTGTTAATTTAAAAGTAAATAAATAAAAATATCTTTTGGATTTCTTTTTTGTGTATGTTTTCTGGAAGCCAGTTTTCTAACCCTTAGCTTAATTTGAGGAACTCAGTGTTAGCTGCTCATCACCTACAGGGCTTGAATCCATGACTTCTGTGCTTCTTTGGGGTTTGACTGCAGCGCCAAGGGATTTATGGCCCTCTCTTCGCAACTCATGTCGAAACTTAAGAACCACCCTCTGATTTCGAGTTTTTTCTAGGACTCTAGCCTCTAGGGAAATCCTTCTCTTGCTCTTGAGCTTGGCTCTCCGCCAACAACGGTTCTCTCCAGCATTTTCCCATGTGAAGAGCATGGCAAATGAGATCCGTAAGTCTGCCGTATTGATCAGCATCAACTAATATTTATGATGTGCCTACTGTATACACGACTAGGTGCTGAGGATGAGAAATGAACAAGACTCAGACCTTTACTTCAGGGAACTTAGAGTCCAGAAGGCCAGACAGACAAATGAAACATTTATATTAAAATACAGGCAGTTCAATGCTGCATAGGATTCTATAGAAGCACCAAGTTGGGGCATCTGACTCTGGCTTTAAGGGGAGGGTGAGGGTCAGTGAAGAAAATGGATGTTCTTTTAAACAAAGACTGTATTGGAAAAGATGGATGTGATAGAACACTTTCTGGGGAAAAGGTTTTTGGCTTTATTTTATTTTAAAAAGCTGCTCATGGGCCCAGCAATCACAATCACACATGGAAGTCCGTGCCTCACTAGTTCCCACAGTCTAGGACTTTCACAAGCTTTATTTTTCTTTCAACACCAAAGACATTGTTTGATGAATCATTTATTCAGCAAACATCATCCAAAAAGCTACTAAGACAGTTTCTCAAAAGATTAATTTTACTGCTGGGATATAGATTATACTTCAGAAGACTTGGGATCACGGCCAACTGCCATCATAAGTATTTGTTAGGAGGCTGTTTCCAATGATTTAGGCGGCTTTATTCTATTTTTTTTTTAATTAAAAAGTGCTATTAATCCACATATTGCTTGTAATATATGAAAGTTCTTGCTTATATTGAAGTTAAATAATCTGGGGCAATTTGAAAATAAAGGATCTGAAATGGAAAAAAGAAGCGAACTATCTGTAGACCCATAGGATGCTTGAGCTGTGTATTGTTTAGTCACTAAATCGTGTCTGACGACTCTTTGCAACCCCATGGACTGCAGCCCGCCAGGCTCCTCTCCACGGGATTCTCCAGGCAAGAATACTGAAGTGGGTTGCCACGCCCTCCTTTAGGGGTCTTCTTGACCCAGGCATCCAATCCAAGTCTCTGCAATTGCAGATGGCGAATGGCGGATTCTTTACCACTGAGTCACCAGGGAAGCCTTGCACTGTGTATTACCTTGTTGGAAATCTAGTCTGATCTAGCTGAAACCAGGTTTCCCACTTAGCAGCATCCTTGGTCTCTACTCACTAGATGCCACTAACACAACCCCCACTCCAAGTCATGACCAAATGACCCAGATGTTGCTAAATGTCCTGGATGAGAACTCGTGGTCCACGTCCTTTCTCTCAGAGATGAAAAGTGGAGGCCCAGAGAATGAACCATGTCACCCGACAGAGGCAATTAGAGGCCGTTCCTGCAAAAGCATCCCTGGTCTTCTGCCACCTCTTCTCAGGGGCTTTCCCCAGAAACTGCAATACGGCCTCCAGGCTAGTATGAGTTAACTGCTCAGTCTGATTTGCAGCAGAGGCCTGGGCTCAGACCCTCAACATAATGTAGCTTCTATTGACAAACTCAGGCTTGGCAAGCTTGTACTCTTTGAGTTGTCTCCAACATAATACTTCAGTACCAGGATTTTTGTGAAATTTCAATGATACTCATTGAATTCGCTCTAAGTAACCAAAAAGCTCCTTCCAAGCTCACATTTTCTATTTTTTGAGAAAGCATCGGTTTCTCTCTCCATCTCCTTCACTTGTGAAAAAAATAAATGCCTCGAGCCAGGCCCAGAGGATTGTGCCCTTGGTTCTTTTCCACGGTGCCGGTTATTGGGTGACGGAATGCTTGCCAAATGGTGAATAAATCCGTCCACAGCTTTTGTTCATCTGATAACTGGGTGTGATATATGCAAAGTTAAGGCTTACTCCATGAAAACATCCGGATTTATCTGGGATCTTTCCTTCTGGTCAGTATATTCTAACACCTGGGGGAAAAAACCTGCTAACTCACACTTTGAAACCCTGCGGTCCTGTTGTTGGCCTTTTACTCCCCATGCTGACATTTAAGTAAGAGATACGGTGGAGGGTGGGAGAAACCAGGCCGCAGAGTGCCCTTCTCTGGGGGCTGTACCACGTGACCCGGCCCTTCCTGGTTAGTGAGATGCTCCTTTGCTCACAGGTTGCTCGGGGTCACTGGGCATCTAGGGACACAGGCCTGACTTCGATTCTGACCCTGCAGAACTGTTGTCTTTGAAGTCTAGCAGCCTGCGGTTGGAAAAGACCACCTGAGCCAACAAATGGCCAGTGACACGCAAGCCCAGCTCCAATTTATGTCAGTGTGCCGGTGACGAAATTCACTGCTGGCCATCTGATGGGGCAAATCCTTGCCGACAGCCGGTGCCAGCGGCCACAGCAGGTGCTGCTTTGTGCTCGCTGTTGAAATGCCCACAGCTCTGAGAGATGGCTCAGGAATGCTGCTGACGCCACCCAAGCGCTCAGCACCCCTACCTACTTACGCTACCACCCTGCCAGGCAGGGCAGGCAGCTATGTTTCCGTATTGGGACCAGATGACGTCATGGTACCAGATGACAAATTTTAACCTGGCTTTGTGCAGAACCTAGAAATATCCAGTCAAATTGGAAACTGGGGGTGGGGAAAAAAATCAGGTCAGTTCTGCAGGGTCAGGATGTCTGGAGGCCCCACAGACCACTGATCTCTTTCCCCTGAATTACCATTAATACATCCGTGTTGTGAACTCAGCCATGCTGTGATTAAGTCCAGGTGGGCAAGGACCCTTTCCTCGTCCCTATTCAAACACAGCACAGCGTCAGATGTGGCAGTACAACATAGCCAAAGGAACACTGAGCAAGGCAGGTCTCAAGATCTGGAGTCCATTCATCCTCTGACAGTTTGATAAGTTTGGGTGAGTAGCTCATGGGCTTCCTTGATGGCTCAGTGGTGAAGAATCCGCCTGCCAATGCAGGAGACCCGAGTTCCATCCCAGGATCAGGAGGATCCCCTGGAGAAGGAAATGGCAACCCACTCCAGTAGTCTTGCCTGGGAAATCCCATGGACAGAGGAGCCTAGCGGGCTACAGTCCCTGGGGTCGCAAAGAGTTGGACAGGACTTGGCAACTAAACAACAATAGCAATAATGGCCTGGGAGCTGGGGGATGGGCAGGCGGACAGCAAAGCTCATCACCTCTTACTCATTCTTGACCCGCAGTTTGCTCCCGTACCTCTTTCCCTTCCACACCTTACAGAGAGCCCCCTCCAGCTCTGCCTACATGGCGATCAGCAGCTCTGTAGCCCCTGACCAAGCTCTCTGCTGCTTAGACAGCTTCCCTCAAAGGCTGCTCGCTCACCCTGATGCTGCCTCTCTTAGCTACTCTTGTCAGGACCAGAGATGGTCCAACTTATTTTTCCCTATAGCCCTGTTTATCAGTTTTACACGGGCAGCAGAAGCCATGAGTGCATTAACATGAAATTATACAAATGCAGATCTTTTCCAAGTATATTCCCTGCAAAGCATTGTTTTTTCCCAAACCGGATCCATTTTAGCTGCAGCTAAGGCCAGACTCTCCCGGTTATTAATCAGAAAAAGAGATGCTTGTTTTCAATTTTTTTTCTCTAGCAATTTTTTCCCTTAGATTTCTCTGTTGTTGCTTAGTCACTAAGTTGTGTCTGACTCTTTGTGACCCCGTAGACTGCAGCATGCCAGAGTTCCCGGTCTTTCACTATCTCCCTGAGTTTGCTCTATCTCATGTCCATTGAGTCAGTGATGCCATCCAACCATTTCATCTTCTGTCCTTCCCTTCTCCTCTTGCCCTCCATCTTTCCCAGCATCAGGGTCTTTTCCAATGAGTTGCATCAGGTGGCCAAAGTACTGGAGCTTCAGCATCTATCTTTCCAATGAATATTCAGGGTTGATTTCCCTTAGGATTGACTAGTTTAATCACTTTGATGTCCAAGGGACTCTTGTGAGTCTTCTCCACAGTTCAAAAGCATCAATTCTTCAATGCTTAGCCTTCATGGTCCAACTCTTACATCCGTATATGACTACTGGAAAACCTATAGCTTTGACGATACAGATCTTTGTTGGCAAAGTGATGTCTCTGCTTTTTAATATGCTGTCTAGGTTTGTCATGGCTTTTCTTCCAAGGAGCAAGCATCTTTTATTTCATGGGGGCATTTAACATCTAAAGTGATTTTAGAGCCCAAGAAAATGAAATCTGCCACCGTTTTCACTGTTTCCCCATCTATTTGACATGAAGTGATGGGACTGGATGCCATGATCTTAGGTTTTGAGTGTTGGGTTTTAAGCCAACTTTTTCACTCTCCTCTTTCACCCTCCTCAAGAGGCTCTTTAGCTCCTCTTCACTTTCTGCCATTAGTGTGGTATCATCTGCATATCTGAGATTGTTGATATTTCTCCCAGCAATCTTGACTCTAGCTTGTGCTTCACCCAGCCTGGCATTTCACATGATGTACTCTACATATGAATTAAATAAGCAGGGTGACAATATATAGCCTTGACGTACTCCTTTCCTGTTGGAACCAATCTATTGTACCATGTCCAGTTCTAACTGTTGCTTCCTGACCTGCATACAGATTTCTCAAGAGGCAGGTAAGGGGGTCTGGTATTCCCATCTCTTTAAGAATTTTCAAGTTTGTTGTGATCCACATACTCAAAGGCTTTAGTGTAGTCAATGAAGCAGAAGTAGATTTTTTTTTTAATTCTCTTGCTTTTTCTATAATCCAGTGGATGTTGGCAATTTGATCTCTAGTCCCTCTGCTTTTTCTAAATCCAACTTGTACATCTAGGTTCACATATTGTTGAAGCCTAGTTTGAAGGACTTTGAGCATTACTTTGCAAGCATGTGAAATCAGTGCAATTGTGCGGTAGTTTGAACATTCTTTGGGACTGGAACAAAAATTGACCCTTTCTAATTCTGTGGCTACTGCTGAGTTTTCCAAATTTGCTGGCATATTGAGTGCTGCACTTTCACAGCATCATCTTTTAGGATTAGAAATAGCTCAGCTGAAATTCCATCACCTCCACTAGCTTTGCTTTTAGTGATACTTCCTAAGGCCCACTTGACTTCACATTCCAGGATGTCTGGCTCTAGGTGAGTGAACACACTACCGTGGTTATCTGGGTTTAAGAACTTTTTTGTACAGTTCTGTGGATTCTTGCCACTCTTCTCCATCTCCTCTGCTTCTGTTAGGTCCATACCATTTCTGTCCTTTATTGAGCCCATCTTTGCATGAAATGTTCCCTTGCTATCTCTAATTTTCTTGAAGAGACTTCTAGTCTTTCTCATTCTATTGTTTTCCTCTATTTCTTTGCATTGTTTACTTAAGAAGCTTTTCTTATCTTTCCTTGCTATTCTCTGGAACTCTGCATTCAGTTGGGTAAACCTTTCTCCTTTGCCTTTCCCCTCTTCTTTTCTTAATTATTTGTAAGCCCTCCTCAGACAACCACTTTGCCTTCTTGCATTTCTTTTTCTTGGGGATGGTTTTAATCACCTCATCCTATACAGTGTCACGAATCTCCATCCGTAGTTCTTCAGGCAATCTGTCTACCAGATCTAGTTCCTTGAATTTATTTGTCACTTCGCTGTATAATCATAAGGGATTTGGTTTGGGTCATACCTGGATTGCCTAGTGGTTTTCCCTATTTTCTTCAATCTGAGCCTGAATTTTGCAATTAGAAGCTGATGATCTGAGTCAGAGTCAGCTCCTGGTCTTGTTTTGCTGACTGTGTAAAGCTTCTTTATATTTGTCTGCAAAGAATATAATCAATTTGATTTCATTGTTGACCATCTGGTGATGTCCATGTGTAGAGTCATCTCTTGTGTTCTTGAAAGAGCATGTTTGCTGTGACTGGTGCATTCTCTCAGCAAAACTCTGTTAGTCCTTGCCCTGCTTCATTCTGTACCACAAGGCCAAATTTGCCTATTACTCCAGGTATCTCTTGACTTCCTACTTTCCTATTCCAGAGCCCTAAGATGAAAAAGACATCTTTTTTGGTGTTAATTCTAGGAGGTCTTGTAGGTCTTCATAGAACTGTTCAACTCTGTCTTCTTTGGCATTAGTGGTTGGGGCATAGATTTGGATTATGGTGATGTTAAACGGTTTGCCTTGGAAACGAACAGAGATCATTCTGTTGTTTTTGAGACTGCACCCAAGTACTGCATTTCAGACTCTTTTGTTGACTAGAGGGCTACTCCATTCCTTCTAAGGATTCTTGGCTGCAGTAGTAGACATAATGGCCATCTGAATTAAGTTTGCCTGTTCCAGTCCATTTTAGTTCACTGATTCCTAAAATGTCGATGCTCACTCTTGCCATCTCCAGTTTGATCACATCCAATTTACCTCAATTCATGGACCTAACATTCCAGCTTCCTAGCAATATTGTCCTTTACAGCATCGGACTTTACTTTCACTACCAGTCACATCCACAGCTGGGTGCCATTTCTGCTTTGGCTCAGCCTCTTCATTCTTTCTGGAGCTGTTTCTCTGCCCTTCCCCAGTAGCACATTGGACACCTACTGAAGTGGGGGGTTCATCTTTCAGTGTTATATCTTTTTGCCTTTTCGTACATGGGTTTCTCAAGGAAAGAATACTGAAGTGCTTTGCCATTCCTTCCTCCCGTGGACCATGTTTCGTCAGGCCCTGACTAGCAGGGACGTGCCCTTCAGCCACTCAGCACAGCTGGCTGACATGCCCGGTGCCCTGGCTATGCCACGGCTGCTCCTCGCTGAGTGTGTAAACTTTCACCGACCGTTGGATGTTGGTCAGCCTGCACTCTGGGGGGCTGAGGCAGAGGCCCTGCTGGAGTCTCCAGGAAGGGGGTCTATGGAAGGCTGGAGCCGATGTTGGAGGCCGCCCAGGAGCAGAGGGCACCCTGCTATTGTCCACAGGTTTCTTTGTCCGCTGCCAATTTTTAAGGAGACAATTAATCAAGTAGCAAATGAAGTCGTTTTATTTTTAAACTCAAAATATCTCCATTAACTGCCTTTTTAAAACAGGTTCAGAGTTTTAACTTTTTGAAAGGAATTTTGAAGCAAGTTTGCAAGTTAAGGGGCTTCCCTGGTGGCTCAGACAGTAAAGAATCCGCCTGCAATGCAGGAGACCTGGGTTCGATCCCTGGGTTGGGAAGATCCCCTGGAGAAGGGCATAGCAACCCACTGCAGTATTCTTGCCTGGAAAATCCCATGGACAGGGGAGCCTGGCGGGCACAGTGCATGGGGTTACAAAGAATCGGACATAAAACTGAGCGACTGAGCGCACGCAAGTTAAGACCTCTGAACTGTGGGTTAATGCGAGTCCATTTTTCCTGTTGTTCAGGCCCCAAACTTCATGTCAGTCCTGACCCCTATTTTTCTTGCACACACAGGTAACCCATCAGCTCTTGCTTGCAAAATATGCAGAGGTGGACTCTTCTCAGCACCTCCCCTGCCGCAGTCCTGGCCTAAGCCACCGTGTGGTCTTGGGGGGTTGGGGGGGTGACAGGGCACCTCCGCTCAGTCTCCCTACTTCCCCAGGCCCTTTGCCATCTGCTGTTTTTAATCTGGCAAACAAGGGGGTCCCATTCCTCCTCCAAGGCTCTCTTTCTCTTTTTTCAATTATTGTTTAAGCATTTATTTATTTTTAATCAAAAGATAGGGTCTTCCCTTTTCACTTTCATGTAATGGAGAAGGAAATGGCAACCCACTCCAGTGTTCTTGCCTGGAGAATCCCAGGGACGGGGGAGCCTGGTGGGCTGCTGTCTATGGGGTTGCACAGAGTCAGACACGACTGAAGTGACTTAGCAGCAGCAGGTGGTGCAAAAGGTAAAGATTCTTCCCGCAATGCAGGAGACACAAGAGACACGGATTCAGTTCCTGGGTTGGGAAGATTCCCTGGAGGAGGAAATGGCAACCTGCTCCAGTATTTTTACTTGGAAAATTCCATGGATAGAAGAGCTTGCTGCTGCTGCTGCTAAGTCGCTTCAGTCTGCAGCTTACCAGGCTCCTCCATGGGATTTTCCAGGCAAGGGTACTGGAGTGGGTTGCCATCGCCTTCTCAGAAGAGCCTGATGGGCTACAGTTCACAGGGCCACGGAGTCAGGCACAACTGCTCTACTGAGCAGACACAATCGGAGGATAATTGCTTTACAATACCGTGTTGCTTTCTGCAATACATCACCGTAAATCAGCATGGTGCTCTTTCTTGCTCTGGGATAAGATCCTCAGGGTCTCCCCGTCCCCATACCCCACAACACAGTTTCACCTACCTCCTGCTCTCTGGCGCCTCTTGCAGGACCTTGCCTTGGCTGAAAAACCAACCAAAGCGTTCAGTGTAATCTTTTATTGCGGGGGTGGTGGAGGGAATATTCTGCCCATGACTTAGCGGCTGAACAACAGCTCTTTTTTTTAAAGCCTCTTCCTCATATTCATTTTATTTATTTATTTTGATCTTTTGGCCACAGTGCACAGTGTGTGGGATCTTAGTTCCTAGACCAGGGACTGAACCCACATCTCCTGCATTGGAAGGCAGATTCTTAGCCACTGGACCACCAGGGGAAGTCCCCAGATCTGAGGTTATTGATTTGAGACTTTATGTCCTTTTAAATACAGGCATTTTAGTGCTGTAAAATTTTCCAGAAGTACAGCTTTAGTGTCGCCGCACAAATTTGGACTATTGTGCTTTCATTTTCATTCAGTTCAAAATAATCTTTAATCTTCCTTTCAGTTTCTTTTTCATTGATTCTTGGATTATTTAGAAATATGTTATTTAGTTTCTAAACATTTTGGGGATTTTCCAATGCTCTTTCTGTTATTGATTTCTAATTTAATTTTATTGTGGTCAGAGAACTACTTTGTGTGACTTGCTTTTAGTTTTGCCAAGATATATTTTATGGTACAGAATGTAACTCTCTTGATAAATGCTTTGTATACACTTGACAGGGATGTGTAGTCTGCTTTTTTTTGGGTAGAGTGGGTAAAGTGTTCAATAAATGACAACTAGGTCAGCTGATTGCTACTGCTGTTTGTAATGAAAGAATATAGTTCTTAAATGATATAATTGAGTTGCTATTCATTTGATCAGTTATTGAGAAAGTAGTATTTAAATCTCATTTACTGTAGGCTTTTTAAATTTCTTGTCTCATATATGTCATTTTTTGCTTTTTTTTTTTTTGAAGTTCTGCTCTTAGATATATAAACTTTTAGGATTGTCCTCTTGATAAGTTAGCTCTTTATCTTACTGAAATAACCCTTTCACCTCTGGTGGTATATATACGCTTTTTAACTTACTTTGATATTAATATCTTCTTCAGAGTTGTTTTTTTTTTTAAACTGGGGTTAGCAAATCACCCATTTTTCTCCTTTTAACTTATTTGATTGTTTATATAAAAATGTGTTTTAATAAGTAGCATTTAATTGGATTTTGCTTTGTTTATGCTCTCTGCCAAGCTGAAACTTTTAACTCTTTTAGCTGAGCATTTCATGAACAGAGGAGCCTGGTGGGCTACAGTCCATGGGTTTGTAAAGAGGTGGACACAACTAAGCAACTATCACTTTCGCTTTTCAGATAATTTACATTCAATGTGATAATTTATATTACTCTATTTATCTAGCATCTTGCTGTTTATCCCATTGGCTTTTTGTTCCATTTTCCCTCTGTTCACCCTTCTTTTCCATTAATTGTTTGTTATTATTCTATCTAGTCCCTTTTATTGACTTATTAGCTAAAACTTTTTGTTTTGCTATTTAGTGTGAAATCTGTTATTATCCTTATCTTTGTTCCTCTCTATATATGTCTTTTTTTCCTCAGCTTCTTTTCTGATTTTTTTTCTTAGTCAGTGGCTTGTGAAATTTAATGACCAAGTGTGACTGAACTGAACTGAATTTGGTGTGATCCTTTTGAGCTCAGGGTTAGATAAACATTTTGGATATATGGGTTTATGTTGTTGTTGTTATTCAGTTGCTAAGTCATGTCTGTCTCTTTGCAACCCCATGGATGGCAGCACGCCAGGCTTCCCTGTCCTTCACCATCTCCCGGAGTTTGCTCAGACTCATGTCCATTGAGTCAGCGATGCTATCTAACCATTTCATCCTCTGCCACTCCCATGAGTTTGTATTCTTCACCAAATTTGGAAAAAGTTCATTGTTTATTTCTTTTTTATAAAATTTTAAAAATTTATCGTTGGCTGTGCTGAGTCTCCGTTGCTGCACGAGCTTTTCTCTAGCTGCAGTGAGCAAGGGACACTCTCTAGTAGCGGTGCGTGGGCTTGTCATTGTGGTGGCTTTTCTTGCTGAAGACCACAGGCTCTGGGGCATGTGGGCTCCAGTAGTTGTTGCACAAGAGCTTAGCTGCTCTGCAGCACATGGGATCTTCCTGGACCAGGGATCGAACCTGTGTCCCCGCACTGGCCTGTGGATTCTTCACCACTGAGCCACCAGGCAAGCCCCCATTATTTCTTTAAATAGTTTTCCTGATGCATCCCTCTATGTTTTTCTTCAGGGACATAAATACAAATATATTAGGTCATTTGAAGTTGTCCAAAAGTATGCTGATGGTTTTGTCATCTTTTTAAGTTCTTTTCTTTTGATATTCTATTTTGGATAGTTTTTATCGCTCTATTGTCAAAGTCACTATCTTTCATTCTGCAATGTCTTACTTGTTGTTAATCACATCCAGTATATTTTTATCTATAGTTCAGTTTGGTCCAGTTGCTCAGTCGTATCCAACTCTTTGCAACCCCTTGGACTGCAGCACTCCAGGCTTCCCGGTCCATCACCAACTCTCAGAGCTTGCTCAAACTCATGTCCATCGACTTAATGATGCCATCCAACTATCTCATCCTCTGTCGTCCCCTTCTCCTCCTGCCTTCAGTCTTTCCCAGTCTTTTCAAACGAGTCAGTTCTTCAGATCAGGTGGCCAAAGTATTGGAGTTTCGGCTTCAGCATCAGTCCTTCCAATGAACACTCAGGACTGATCTCCTTTAGGAGTGATTGGTTGTATCTCCTTGCAGTCCCAGGGACTATCAAGAGTCTTCTCCAACATCACAGTTCAAAAGCATCAATTTGGCGCTCAGCTTTCTTTATAGAAACTATCTGTAGTTAAAAATACATTTTTCTCTGCAGTTAAAATTTTTTATCTGAAATTTGTAATTTTTATCTCTAAATGTCTGATTTGGACATCTAGGACACAGTTATACAGTTATGATACTTCTTGAACATCTAGAATACAGTTGTACAGTTATAACTGTTTCATGTCCTTATTTGCTAATTCTAACATTTAATCGGTTCTGTGTTGGTTTTGAATGGTTGATTTTTCTCCTTATAATTATTTTCTTGTTTCTTTCTGGCTTGGTGAATTTTACTTTGGTGCTGAATATTTTTCTACTTCTAAATATTCTTGAGCTTTGTTTTGGGATGCAGTTAATTAAATGCAGAAAAAGTTTGATTGTTTTGGGTCTTGCTTTTAAGAATTTAGTTGAAACAGAGCTGCATTTAGTCTCAGGTGAATTATTCCCCATTACAAACAAAACATGACTTTGAGTGCCCTACCCAATGGCCCACACATTATGATGTGTTCCTGTCTTGCTGTGGGGACAGGCACTTTCCTTGGCCCTGTGTGAGTAGCTCACCTTCTCAGGCAGGTCTTTACCCAGCCTCGCAGGTTCCTCACATGCATCTGCCTAGCAGTTGATGTTGCTGAGTCTCTAAGTTGTGTTCGATTCTTTGGGACCCCACGGACAGCAGCACACCAGGCTCCTCTGTCCATGGGATTTCCCAGGCAAGAATACTAAAGTAGGTTGCCATTTCTTTCTCCAGGGGATCTTCCCGACCCAGGGATCGAACCCTCCTCTCCTGCTTGGGAGGCGGATTCTATACCACTGAGCCATCAGGGGAGCCCGTGCCTAGTTGTACTCTGCTAAATTCTTGAGGGAGCTCCTCCACAGATCTAAGGAATTCTCTCTCCTTGCAACTTTCCTCCCTGGTCTTTAATTCTGCAAACTCTAGGCACCCATTCGCCCACACTCTCAGCTCTGTTAATTCAATAGAGCTCTGTTGACTATGGAGGTCCACGGGGTACCACCTGGACTCACAGTCTCTGAACCATGGCCTGGAAACTCTCTCATGGAAGTAAGCTGGGGTCATTACAGAGCTCACTTTGTCTATTCCCAACCCCTTAGGAGTACTGTTCTCCATTACCTGATGTCTAGTGCCTTGAAAATAGCTGTTTGATACATTTCAATGGGTTTTCACAATTGTTTTGGGCGGGAGGGTAAGTCTGGTTTCTGTTACTCCATCTTGATCAGAAGCAGAGGTTGCAAGTTAGCTAGATTTATTTCTTCCTAACAAGCATGTACACATGTGGCTATTCCATTCGCCCACACTCTCAGCTCTGTTAATTCAATAGAGCTCTGTTGACTATGGAGGTCCACGGGGTACCACCTGGACTCACAGTCTCTGAACCATGGCCTGGAAACTCTCTCATGGAAGTAAGCTGGGGTCATTACAGAGCTCACTTTGTCTATTCCCAACCCCTTAGGAGTACTGTTCTCCATTACCTGATGTCTAGTGCCTTGAAAATAGCTGTTTGATACATTTCAATGGGTTTTCACAATTGTTTTGGGCGGGAGGGTAAGTCTGGTTTCTGTTACTCCATTTTGATCAGAAGCAGAGGTTGCAAGTTAGCTAGATTTATTTCTTCCTAACAAGCATGTACACATGTGGCTATGATTTTATTAATATATTGCACACATCTAATAAATATTTGCTGTAAGTAAAATTGATCCTAGTTTTATATTGGAGCTGAACAGATGAATAATCGATGGATTTTGTTTGCTAGGTAAGCCATACTTGCTAGGTACAAATGAGGTTAGAGAATCCTGCCCTCACTTGTCTTCCTATCACTAACGTGCATTCAGGGACTTCTTCCCGATCAAGGGAGTCATATCCCTCCCCAGTGAAGCTCTTTGCTCCCATCAAGTATCCACTGGAAATTTGGGGAAGTTCACGCCTTCAAATTCCACTTTTTGCCTTTCTGAGGATTTTGTAAACAGATTTCTCTTAATGGGGCTGTCACTTTTCCAGCTTTAAAATCGAAATCTGAAGTAAAGCCCTTCTAAGAATATACTTCCCACAATGAGTTTCTTAAGCATGGAAATATTTAGATATTTTCCATAGATGTTCGGAAAGTAAGTGGTGGAATTTCCACACGAGGTGCTCCCATGTCTCTGATGGATGGATGGGAGTCCTCAAAGCAGGAATAAGAACAGGACAACCCACACCAACACAGAAATAGCCTGTTTTCTCTTGGAATGGAGAGCCAAGGTTAAGCCAGTACATTTTAAGAAGCTGGACATTTGTGCCAACAATTCTTTCCCAGTTTATTTTTGGCCTTTTTATTTTAAAGAGTTTTAACCTTACAAAGGTGTTCAAAATTTACATTTTTTTCCTTTTGCTTCTTCCATTATTTTTATACCTTTACCTGCATTATGAGAGGGCATAAAGTTTTACTATGTTATTTTATGGAGTTATTTCCCCTGTATCATTATTTAATTCCTATGAAATTTATTAGGGATGTGAGATAGGAAGCCAAACATTTTTTCCAAAATGTCAAAAAATTTTGCCAGCGCTATTATTTTAAAAAATACCCATCACCTTTTATTTGTGATGCTACATGTATAAAATATATAGTTTTTGTGAGTACTAAGATTTGTTGATGGATTCTTAGTTCTCTTGTGCTTATTTTTCTGTTCTCCTTCTTTTTTTATTTTTTTATTTTAATTAATTTGTATTTTTTAGTTTGTTTTGCTTTACAATACTGTATTCATTTTGCTATACATTGACATGAATCAGCCACGAGTGTACATGAACTCCCAATCCCGACCCCCACCTCCCCACTCCCGCCCCACACCATCTCTCTGGATTATCCCCGTGCATCAGTCCCAAGCATCCTGCATTCTGCATTGAACCTAGACTGGCAATTCGTTTTACTTATGATATCATACATGTTACACTGCCAGTCTCCCAAATCATCCCACCCTCTCCCTCTCCCACAGAGTCCAAAAGGCTGTTCTATACATCTGTGTCTGTTTATCCTTCTATAATGCTACTTTGAATCATAGACAGGGTCTTCTGTAGATAAGACCCACACTATTCCTGTTCACTGAATGTTCTTTTTTTATTCAATCCATGTTCCAGATAAGCTTTATGCCAACTTTTTCAAGTTCAGAAAAACCATTAAAAATTTCTTTGAAATCAAATAGAACATCTCAATTATTTGGGAGAAGAACTGCTGTTTTGATAATACTTCAATCTCCTTAATCTTATCCATCAGAAATATTTTCTCTATCAATTTATACAACTCAATTATGTCACTTGGTAAATATGTAAATATTTAGTAAGATAGACATATACTCCTTGTGTATTTTAAATAAGATTTCCCTCATTATTTCCTTTTGTTATTATTGCTATTGTGGGTGTAACACTGGACTTTATAACCGATTTTTGCTGGTTGATAGAAAAGATATTGATGTCTCTACATTCTCCATTGGTCTCCTTTAAATATATCCTGTAGTTTTCAGTGGGTTTTGCATTTTTTTTGAATCAATGGGTCACTTGAAACTCTTAATATTCTCTTGATTATAATTCTATTTAATGAATACCAGAAACACAAGCTGGAATCAAGATTGCCGGGAGAAATATCAATCACCTCAGATATGCAGATGACACCACCCTTATGGCAGAAAGTGAAGAGGCGCTAAAAACCCTCTTGATGAAAGTGAAA
>SJXQ01000854.1:403900-450554 GCA_006408695.1 Aepyceros melampus
AGCATCATCTCCAAAGCTCACATACAAGGGGATGGGGACCATCTTCACCGTCATAGAAAACACTCCTGAACTTAGTCAACACATGCAGAGTGAGCTAGTTGTGTGTCCAAGACTTCAAGTTACAAAGGTTGCAGGTCTCAGCTTCAGGGTGGGAGGGGTTCATCATCTAAATGTGAACAGCAGGTTGGGAGAGACTCACTTCAATGACAGCCTTTGCTATGTTCACTCACAAGCATCAAGCACTGTGCTGGATATGAAGTACGTAGAGTAGTTTGAGAGAAGTATATTATAATGCATATAGGAGCCTTTGTCTATACCATGAAGTTATAAAGAGGCAAAAAATAATGGGATATATCAAAACACCAAGAATGGGATGTTCCAGAACACCTGGAATCTGTTCTTACCACTCACATGATTTTGAACACTCATAACACATGTAAACACATGTAAACCAGGTGTGTGCATGCCACAAGGCCATGATGGGTCACGTAAGTACAATGACCCAGGAAGACTTCCTGGAAGAAGTGGTTGTTGGCATAGCCGAAAGGGGACAGAGACAGTAGACTCTTACCAGGAGCCTTTCAGTCTCCGTTTTGGGTAGCAGAGCAAGCCCTCGGCCCTCCAAGGTGGAGTTGGTGTCCTGGTAATGGATTTCATACATAGGCATCAAACATACAGATGGCCCATAAAGTCACACAGATGTGTGGTCTCCTGTGCCGTCCCTGGCTTCAACTGTAGAATAGGGGAGAAGGGAATACTTTCCCATAAGAAAAATGAACTCGAAGTGTGATTTTTAGTCACAGTCAATATTCAGCCCTGCTACCTACAAGTTTTAAAGTTTTAGTAATTTGTCTCATGGATGATCAGAAGCCTTGGACTCAGGGGATCAAGGTCAAGGATCAACTCCTCATTTAGGTCCGTTGGAATGGATTATTCTCTAGCTACAGTTTGTAACCTCTGATTTTTTTTAATGAGTAGGTCAATATTTCATACTAAGAGGGAGGGGTATGCAAAGTGTGATCTTATATTCACACAGCAATCAAGTATGTATTCAGGGCCCTGCCTTCTGTGTGCTCACCTCTCACTAGACCGCGGATACCTAAGCCCTCGGCCCTCCAAGGTGGAGTTGGTGTCCTGGTAATGGATTTCATACATAGGCATCAAACATACAGATGGCCCATAAAGTCACACAGATGTGTGGTCTCCTGTGCCGTCCCTGGCTTCAACTGTAGAATAGGGGAGAAGGGAATACTTTCCCATAAGAAAAATGAACTCGAAGTGTGATTTTTAGTCACAGTCAATATTCAGCCCTGCTACCTACAAGTTTTAAAGTTTTAGTAATTTGTCTCATGGATGATCAGAAGCCTTGGACTCAGGGGATCAAGGTCAAGGATCAACTCCTCATTTAGGTCCGTTGGAATGGATTATTCTCTAGCTACAGTTTGTAACCTCTGATTTTTTTTAATGAGTAGGTCAATATTTCATACTAAGAGGGAGGGGTATGCAAAGTGTGATCTTATATTCACACAGCAATCAAGTATGTATTCAGGGCCCTGCCTTCTGTGTGCTCACCTCTCACTAGACCGCGGATACCCTGAGGGCAAGGCTGGTGTCTTATATGTAGCTCAGTCCCCAGCGCTGCTCTGGGAAGAGGAGAGTGAGTGAGTGAGTGAAGAGGAGAGGTCTCAGTCAAAGTCTGAATGACTGAGTGAGAGAATCCCCAGCATGAGAAGGACATTGAGGAAATTCACGGCTCCCGCCCTGTCCCCTGGGAGCTGGTGAAGACAGTGCCCTGCTGGCTACCATAGCTTTGCACACTTGGATCGGCAGCGATGGGCTGGTGGGACAGGGCTCCCTGACCCTGCTTTCTGGAGTGTACTGGAGCTTTCTGGAGTGTGCTCCCTTGGCAGGGAGATGGCACTCAGCTCGGGGGCAGAGCTCTGGAACGAGCCTCTCCCTGAGGGAGACTGAGGAGTGGACTCCACCTGGTGGTGTCTGCAGAGACCTCACCTACCTGATCGAAGCCAGGAGAAGCCAGTGCCCATGGCTGGCCCTTCAGGTTTGGATCTCATGAGGAGGAAGACTCCCAAAGAGAGGCTGGGGGCTGGGTGACTCCCGGGAGCATGTGTGGGTTCCAAAACTCCCAGGGGAGGTGGGCTCTGCTCCCCTGACCCCACCCCAGAGAGCGGCATCCCCAGGGAGACAGCCGTCTTACTCCCTGAAACATGGTAATAAAGCGTTCTGGGAAAATGCTGTCCGCATGCCCCTGAATGGTGCAGCTGTGACTAGCCAGCTGTGGGGTTGGCTCTTGGACCTCTGTTTTCCCAGTGGGTGATCCGAGGGAATGTGCAGAGGGAACTTTCAAGGGAGACATCTCACCCCGGTCTCCCACCTCCCAGCCAACCTCCCATCTCTGCTATGCCCACGCTGCCTCATAGCTTCTGTGTACATGGGGGCTCTACCACTTATGGGGCACATCCATGTCTGAACTGGAACCTAGCTGGCCATCCAGTGAGGACGGATGAGGAGTGCCCTTGTCCGTGGGAAGGCAGGCAGGTGAGTTCACCCCGCGAGTAACCAGTGGCGTGGGACCAGCCCGAGGCAGTGTGCGCTGCGCCCCCAACAGAGGCCAAACTCTCAGAATCCACCATCCCTGCTGTTCTATGTCTTGTAACCTCAGTGTTTGCTTTGAGGACTGATGTACCCATGTAGCTGGGGCTTCCCAGGTGGTGCTAGTGGTAAAGAACTTGCCTGCCAGTCAGGAGACATGAGACACGAGTTTGGTCCCTGGATCAGGAGGATCCCCTGGAGAAGGAAATGGCAGCCCACCCCAGTATTCTTGCCTGGGAAATCCCATGGACAGAGGAGCCTGGTGGGCTACAGTC
Source organism: Aepyceros melampus (assembly GCA_006408695.1). Lineage (NCBI taxonomy): Eukaryota > Metazoa > Chordata > Mammalia > Artiodactyla > Bovidae > Aepyceros > Aepyceros melampus. The sequence goes on from SJXQ01000854.1 coordinate 406,786, forward strand.
CTTGGGGGTGGCAAAGAGTCAGACACGACTTAGTGACTAAATAACAATGACGACAACACATAACGGGTACAGCTTGCTCCGTCTAGCAGGCCATGCAGGCCACTTCATGGTTTGGCAGCTTATTTAGAGCGATTAGAAAAAGAAGAGATCTGAAGGTTTATTCGAGGCATTTCTAGAGCAAGCAAAACACTTCCCACATCTCCTGACCACACAGGAATTGAGAAGCCACAGCAGCAAATGTGCAAAGGGTGTTCCAAAGAAAACACACACTCTTCTTTTTCTAAATCAGGCATTGGAGCTGGTGTGTCTTTCCTTTCTTGAGGTCGTGTTGGACTGTCCGTTCAATATGGGTATCTGGGACTTTCTTTTATGGGAGAAGACAATTCCAAATGCACAGAGTGAATTAGCTGAAACCAAAAAGCGTAGGGGAAAGAAAATTAAGCTGGGGAGAGGGGAACGAAATGTCTTGACAAGGCCACAGAGAGGCATATAACATAAACCACAGGGACAAATGTAGACACTTCCTGAGAAGGGGAGCTGCCATGAGAAGCCAGTTTGATCTCTGATCATTTGACCCCTAGTGGAAGAGGACTGTATATAACGTTTCATCAACAGCCTGTTAGAGAGGATTACCCGAACCCACGTCATTTCCCCAAACTGGATTAACCTAAAATGAAGCAACAGAATTGCTGTTGCTTTGGGAGTTAAGAGAACTCAGGAAACACAATCCTATAAAAATATTTTTTTAAAGGGCAAAAGTCACCAAAAGTCCTTCAACAAGAAGGGCAGAACAAGTCACAGTGGGTGTTTGCTACAACTGGAACGACACGGGATGATCAGTTAAGGCTTTTACAATTACAGCCACAAACATATACGCACACATATACATACACACACATATACACACACACATATATGTGGACACGCAGATATTCACACTGATACAGGCTGATCACGTCCCTCCCCGTTCCTAACCCTTAGTCCCTCAAAATGTGACTGTGTTTAGAGATGGAGCCTGTAGAGAAGGAATTAAGCTAAAATGAGGCTGTTTGGGTGGTCCCTAATCCAGCGTGACCAGAGAAGAGGAAATTTGGACAAAGAGGCTCCAGGGAAACGCACGTGTGTGCACTGAGGGAAGACTACTGAGGGAGGGCCCAGGGAGAAGGTTAGTTCAGTCGCTCAGTCGTGTCTGATTCTTTGCAACCCCGTGGACTGCAGCATGCCAGGCCTCCTTGTCCATCACCAACTCCCAGAGCTTGCTCAAACTCATGTCCATCGAGTCAGTAATGCCATTCAACCATCTCATCCTCTGACATCCCCTTCTCCTCCTGCCTTCAATCCTTCCCAGCATCAGGGTCTTTTCCAATGAGTCAGCTCTTCGCGTTAGGTGGCCAAAGTATTGGAGCTTCAGCTTCAGCATCAGTCCTTCCAATGAATATTAAGGACTGATTCCCTTTATGATTGACTGGTTTCATCTCTTTCTAGTCCAAGGAACTCTCAAGAGTCTTCTTCAACACCACAGTTCTGTCAGAGTGAAACCGACCCTGCCTATGCCTTGATCTTGGCCTTCTAAATTGGATCATCAGAAGTGAAGGACTCATCACTATGGGGGGCATGGCTCCCAGTCAATAGAATTAGATATTATTTAGATATATGAAAAGTGAATGTGTTAGTCACTCAGTTGTATCCAACTCTTTGGACCACATGGACTATAGCCCGCCAGGCTCCTCTATGCATGGAATTCTCCAGGCAAGAGGACTGGAGTGGGTAGCCATTCCCTTCTGTAGGAGACCTTCCCAACCCAGGGATTGAACCCAGGTCTCCAGCATTGCAGGCATATTCTGTATCAACTGAAGCACCAGAGAAGTCCATATAGACATATACATATATCTGTCTATGTACTCACACACGCTCACACATACATATTTATATACACCTGCGTAGGTGGTGCGGTGGTAAAGAATCCACCTATCAATGCAGAGACGCAAGAGACACTTCCTTGGGTCAGGAAGATCCCCTGGATTAGGAAATGGCAACCCACTCCAGTATCCTTGCCTGGAAAATTCCATGGAGAGAGGAGCCTGGTGGGTTACAGGCCATGGGGTTGCAAAGAGTAAAACACAACTGAGTGACGGAACACACACACACACACACACGTACAAAGGCATCTATGCATCCCCCATCTGAACTACACTTCTTAGGTTTACTGAAAACCGTGAGTTCACACCCATACCTCCGCTTCCATTTAACGCCACAGGGTTTACTCACGTTTGAACCGTCCCTATCAGAACCTCCCATCTCTGACAGTGAGCCGCCTGGGCTTATCCGGGGCAGAGTTCCCTTCAGTCCCTTTGGGGCTCTGAGCCCCAAGCCAGGGCCCCTCGACGGGTCCTCCTTTCCGCGGGGCCTCCAGCACCCCTTGTCGGGCAGCCCCCGAAAGCGACCACCCGCCTCCCTCCCCCAGGCCCTGCGCCTCCCCTAAGCCTCCTGCTGCGCCTCACCATCCACACTCTGCTCGGAACCTGACTTGGCCAGCAAGGCCCCCTCCTCACCCTGACCAGCCCTGGCAGCCTGGGTATGGCTGCCTGCCCTGCACACGAAGCTGCTCCGGAAACGAAGAGAAGGGGTGAGGGAAGGGAGGCCCACCTCTGCTCCCCTCATGGGCGGGGCCCCCGGCAAATCACTCCACCGTGCGTGTGTTTTATCAGCCCCTCGCTGGCGTCTGTGTGTTTCAACTTTTTAAAATTTACCTTTATTTATTTATTTTTGATTCTTTTCTTTTATTTTTTTTTGGTTGAAGGATAATTGCTTTACAGAATTTTGTTGCTTTCTGTCAACGCTCAACATGAATCAGCCGTAGGTATACACAGATCTCCTCCCTTCTGAACCCTCCTCCCATCTCCCGCCCCATTCCACTCCTCTAGGTGGATACAGAGCCCCTGTTTGAGTTTCCTGAGCAATAGAGCAAAAACCTTTGTTTATTTTTAATTTTAATAATTTAACTCTTAATATAAAGTGACGTTGACGTCTGCTGCACAGCGTGAGTCAGCCATCCGCGTACACACACCCCTCCCTTTGGAGCCTCCTCGCCTCTCCCCAGCATCCCACCCCTCTGCGCTGCCACAGAGCGCCAGGCTGACCTCCTGGGCTGTACAGCAGCTTCCCACGAGCTTCTGTTTCACGCGTGGCCGTGTGTATCTGTCAGTGCCACTCTCGCAACTCGTCCCACCCTCTCTGTCCCCCTATGTGTCACAAGTCTGTTCTCCATGTCTGTGTCTCTATTCCTGCCCTACAAATAGATTAGTCCATACCATTTTTCTAGATTCCATACGTATGCGTCTAGATTCATATATATGTGTTAATATACAGTATTTTTCTCTTTGTGACTTACTTCACTCCATGTTACAGTTTCTAGGTTCATCCACCTCAGTTCAACTGACTCAAATTCTTTCCTCTTACAATACAGTAATTGTCCACTGTATATCTGTACTATATCTTCTTTATCCACTCATCTGTCGATGGCCATGTTCTGGCAGTTGTAAACAGTGCTGCAGTGAACATCAGGGTCCATGTGTCTTTTCAAATTACGGTTTTCTCAGGGTATATGCTCAGTTGCTCAGTTGTGTCCAGCTCTTTGCGATCCCATGGACTGTAGCTGGCCAGGCTCTTCTGTCCATGGGATTTTCCAGGCAAGAATGCTGGAGTGGGTTGCTATTTCCTTCTTTGATATTTTGCTGTCACAAACAAAGCTGCAGTAAACATCCTTGCATGTACACTGGGTTTTACTTTTATTTCTATGGGACAGATTCCCAAGGGTGGGATTACTGGGTCAAAGGTAAAGGTTTTAATTATATCTGACTTTTTTTTTCTGTATTTCAAAAACAAAATTTATTAAGCAGTTTTACACAATCAGCTGTTCACAGTCTGCAGTTAAAACATTGTGTATATTCAGTTCAGTCGCTCAGTCGTCTGACTCTTTGCGACCCCATGAATCGCAGCTTACCAGGCCTCCCTGCCCATCACCAACTCCTGGAGTTCACTCAAACTCTTGTCCATCGAGTCGGTGATGCCATCCAGCCATCTCATCCTCTGTTGTCCCCTTTTCCTCCTGCCCCCAATCCCTCCCAGCATCAGAGTCTTTTCCAATGAGTCAACTCTTCCCATGAGGTGGCCAAAGTACTGGAGTTTCAGCTTTAGCATCATTCCTTCCAAAGAACACCCAGGATCAATCTCCTTTAGGATGGACTGGTTGGATCTCCTTGCAGTCCAAGGGACTCTCAAGAGTCTTCTCCAACACCACAGTTCAAAAGCATCAATTCTTCGGCACTCAGCCTTCTTCNCATGAGGTGGCCAAAGTACTGGAGTTTCAGCTTTAGCATCATTCCTTCCAAAGAACACCCAGGATCAATCTCCTTTAGGATGGACTGGTTGGATCTCCTTGCAGTCCAAGGGACTCTCAAGAGTCTTCTCCAACACCACAGTTCAAAAGCATCAATTCTTCGGCACTCAGCCTTCTTCACAGTCCAATTCTCACATCCATACATGACCAATGGAAAAACCACAGCCTTGACTAGATGGACCTTTGTTGGCAAAGTAATGTCTCTGCTTTTGAATATGTTATCTAAGTTGGTCATAACTTTCCTTCCAAGGAGTAAGCGTCTTTTAATTTCATGGCCGCAATCACCATCTGCAGTGATTTTGGAGCCCCCCAAAATAAAGTCTGACACCGTTTCCACTGTATCTCCGCCTATTTCCCAAGAAGTGATGGGACCGGATGCCATGATCTTCATTTTCTGAATGTTGAGCTTTAAGTCAACTTTGTCACTCTCCTCTTTCACTTTCATCAAGAGGCTTTTTAGTTCCTCTTCACTGTCTGTGTACATTCACTGCTATTCAGTTACAAAATCTTCAGACAGCAGTGAAAAACATATCAAACAACAAGAAAAAAACAGTACTATGGTTCCTTAAAGAATAAAATATTAGGTGATGTCACTTGAGATAGGAAATGAGGGCTTTAAAAAAAAATACACATTTACTGTACTTCATTTAGGTAGGCTTTCCCCTTGTTTGCTTATAGCACAAGTTTAAGTGCCCAGAAACTAAAGTAATAATGTACTATGTACCATTTCAGCTTAAAATATTTTGCATTTATCACTTGACACATACTGTTCTTTAAACCTTTTAATACACAAATTTATTAATAATTTTAAATTTATTAAACAATCTATTAAATAATTTTAAATTATTAATAAATTTATTAATTTTAATTATATAATCATATATTAAGTAATTAAAATTTAATTATTTAATTGTGGCTGAGAGGCTGAGTGTTAGTTTCTTCACATGGTATCTGACATCTTTGGTAGCCCTTGCACCCCGGCGGGGTTCAGCTGAGCCTGCCTGCAGTTTCATAAGTGGGGAGACAATGTCATGTTCTCCAATAGCTGTGCCAGCCAAGAAACTCCCTTTCAATCCTGTGGGTCTCCATCAGGGGTCGAGTGAACCCCCATCCCCTCAGCTGCCAGACTGCCCGCACCCTTCCCTCCTCACCCAGCTCCATGTTCTGCAGACTTGAAAGTGACTCTCTGCTGGACACTGGGGTGCAGCCTGACTCTGCTGGCTGCGCACTGGGGAGGTTGACCAGAAAGCCAGTCCTTGTCCCACCCCCGCCACCCCCCCGCAAGCTGAGGGCCCTGGTGACATGTGACAGGCAGCTCAGACACAGAGGAGGTCAAGGAGGGCAGTGAGGGCTTCCCAGGAGAATGACCCTAGTCTCAGAGATCAGGCAGGTGCCAGCCGGGCAGAGGAGAGCCAGGGTGTGCTCCACGAAGGAAACAGGTGACCAGGAGTGTGCCCAGAGTACACCCTCTCCACTGGGGACCCAGGGCCCCCACCTCCTCCTGTAGCTCATCCTGCCGGCCCGGTTCCTCCCAGCCCACCCCAGACTCAGCAGACTCTGCCCTGCCTGTGCTCTCTCCCCTGCGGAAAAGCCACCTTTTGAAGAGCGGCTTCTGCCTGCCGCGTGAAGCCTTCCCCAGCTGCTACAGCCACACTTAGCACCTGCCCTCGGAACAACCAGCCAGGTGCCTGGCACCTCGTGTTTGTCAAGTCCCTGCAGATCTTAGTGCCAGAAACCGATCACACGTCTCAGCATCTGATCTCAGGCTGGGAAGAGGGCTTGGGGTTTCCTGCTGTTCCTACCAGATGGCGGCTCCCTAGGGGTCAGACCACACTGTTCATGGCTGGAGCCCAGCTGGTGGGTGCAGAGGAGGAGCAGCTTTGTTCCATTGTTTTTGGACATCACAAGGGCCTCATCTCCTGGAACTCCTTCACACCATCCTGGGGCTCTTCAGGGAATGTGAGTGCTCAAGCAAAATCTTCCTCCCAATTTTGGTATTTGCAAAGTCATCCAATCAAGCTTTCCCATCACGTGGGTGGGGTGAGCAATATTGCACCCTGGGGAAGAGGGGAGGAGGCTTCCTTTGTGTTTTCTCTTTCTGTCAAGGCTCAAGGTGACTAAATGTTGGCCAGCTGAGTAGCCCCTGTGTCTTGTGGGCTCATAAGGATTTATCTGGGCTTCCCAGGTGGCTCAGCACGTAAGACTCTGACTGCAATGCAGGAGACCCAGACACAGGCGAGTTTGATCCCCAGGCTGGGAAGATCCCCTGGAGGAGGGCATGGCAACCCACTCCAGTATTCTTGCCTGGAGAATCCCATGGACAGAGCAGCCTGGTGAGCTATAGTCCATAGGGTTGTGAAGACTTGGATACGACTGAAGCGCCTGAGCACTCATGCAAGTATTTAACTTAAAAGTTTGACTCAGCAAAGCTCTCAAGTGGGGGTGGAGCACCTGATGAACAGGGCTGGTGGAAACGCACAGGATCTGGACTTGTGACTTGGGGAAAAGGGGTCATGAGCAACCTCCTGGCTGGGCTCCTACCTTCCCTGTGCTGTGGGGATGGTAGCTGAGTTCCCAGCATCTGACCAGCTGCTGACCACACCCTTCCAACAATAGATGAGGACAGCTGAGACCCACTCTCCCTGCTGAGACCAGTTCTCTCAGGCGTATTTGAGGTTTTTCCTTTGAAAGAGTTACTAAATTCACCATTAAAGCTGATATCTATTGGGAAAAAAAAAAAAGTTTGACAACCACCACCACCAAAAAAAAAAAAGGTAATCTCTAAAAGCCATTTTTTAGGGGATCAGTATTTTACAGTTTAAATAAAGTTGCAGTTTACCTTAAATTGAACTAATGAAATCCATGTTTGGTGGGGAAGTCAGAGTGTATTAAAGAACAAGATGTTTGCAGTGAGAATTATGTGCACCGTGGTTCAAAGTAACTGTGTTCAAATAGATTAATGTAGTTTCTGAAGTTACTAGTTGTCAAAGTTCTATTCTGTCTACAAGGCAGGCCATTAGCAGCTGTGACATTGGGAGAATGGTGATTTCAAGGTTCCAGCCAAGAATCTGCCTTAGAAATGGCTGGCTCAGAGAGAGTTGATTAATTCTGGGTGGAATGATTTCTAAGAAATTGCTATACTTGGTAGCCAGTCTCTAAGAGAACTCTTATCTGAGTGCTAAGCATGTGCTGGCTAGATTCTGAAGTCAGCAAGTAAGGATTCGTTCAGTTCAGTTCAGTTCAGTCGCTCAGTTGTGTCCGACTCTTTGCGACCCCATAAATCGCAGCATGCCAGGCCTCCCAGTCCATCACCAATTCCCGGAATTCACTCAGACTCACGCCCATCGAGTCCATGATGCCACCCAGCCATCTCATCCTCTCTCATCCCCTTCTCCTCCTGCTCCCAATCCCTCCCAGCATCAGAGTCTTTTCCAATGAGTCAACTCTTTGCATGAGGTTAAGTTGGTATTAAAGCCAGTGGAGGTTCTCCCAGGAATGTGTGATGGGACAGTGCTATGGCCAATGTCAACAACCCTGGTAGGAAGAGGCATGAGGCTGTGCTTCCTGGAACCAGTTTTGTGACCTTGAGCAAGTCACTTACCTCCGAGACTTCTCCAAGTCCTGTTGTTGTTTAGTCACTAAGTTGTGTCTGAATTTTGTGACCCTAGGGACTGCAGCACACCAGGCCTCCCATCCTTCCCAATCTCTCGGAGTTTGCTCAGACTCGTGTCCATTGAGTCAGTGATGCCATCCAACCATCTCATCCTCTCTCATCCCCTTCTCCTCCTTCCTTCAGTCTTTCCCAGAATCAGGGTCTTTTCCAATAAGTCAGGTCTTTGCATCAGGTGGCCAAAGTATTGGAACTTCAGCTTTGGCATCAATTCTTCCACTCAATATTCAGGACTGATTTCCTTTACAATTGACTGGTTTGAACTCCTTGCAGTCCAAGGGACTCTCAAGAGTCTTCTCCAGCTCCACAGTTGGAAAGTACCAATTCTTTCAAGGCACTCAGCCTTCTTTATGGTCCAACTCTCACATCTGTAGCTTTGACTAGATGGACCTTTGTGAGTTAAGTGATGACTCGGCTTTTTAATATGCTGTCTAGTTTTGTCATAACTTTTCTTCCAAGGAACATTCCAGTCCTAAATGTTCTGATGTATTAACCTTGGGAAGGTAGTTACGAGTATTAGGTAGGAGAGGTTTTTCTGATGAGAAAAATAAAAACACATATTCAACAGTTTAGACTTCTAACATGCATTTGAATTATTTCTTTGCATTCATGCTATCAGACTGTAATCACTTAGATTACGGTGACTGGAACAGAGTGGAGCGATTCAGGAAAGGTTTGTGAAATAGGCAAGTTCCTGAATTTAGAGGGAAGGGAGGAGCCTGACCTGAAATGGGAGGGGTTTTCCAGGCAGGGATTGTAGGAGCAGTGAGTGGGAAGAAGAGTGGGCACTGAAGTTTGGGGGACAAGAGAAAGGCTGAGACGCTAAGGCCATGGTAAAAATGCTTCTCTTGCAAAAATAGATACACACAGACATTTTGAAAATAAGAACGGTGGACTTGAGCAGGAAATCTGCTGGTCTGTCAGTTCCAGTTGATTGTACATCACAAAACAGGAAAATAAAATTCAGAACTCTGAAGACTGGCATAGTGTAGCCAGCAAGATACTCAAAAGAAAAAAAAAAATGAACCAAAGAAACAAGAATAAAATAATCTTCTATTAGTCTGACTCATAAAAGGAAGAGGTGGCTACCAGAAATTGTTGGAATCATCTGAGGATTTAGACATAGAACAAAGGTAGCTTTAAAAAAGTTGAATGGCATTTTTCTCACATCCCTTCCCCATTTTGACACAAATCAGCAAAAGCTGTCACGGACCAACGCCGTGATTTAACTGACCCACTTAAAGACAGAGAAGCTGAACTCTAGGACTAATCACAGCATATGTTAATTTCCATGAGTTCTTCAGTTAACAGATCACTTTAGCAAGATCTCTGGAAATAAAAAAGATGTGTATGTAAGCAGAGATGGTAGGGGATCTGTGGAGAAAGAGAACCAAGCGTGGCTTTCTTGACATAAGAGAAGCCATTTTGGACCCAAGCCATTTTGGGGTCTAAGCATGGCAGTAATGTTTGTCCTTAAACAGGTCTCGGGGGTTAGTGATCTTCAGGGAACACGAGAATGTAGAAAAGTGCAATTGTCATCAAGGAGGAGAAACAACAACAGCAAAGATAATAGGTCTGTTGGAAAGTTTCCCAGTTCGTTTCAATAATGAAGAGTAACCGGAAGTGCTCAGCCACCAGGTCAACTGGAATCTTGTGGATGAAGATGCTGACCTTTTCTGATGCTCAAGACTTCGGTTAACTGAGGCTTTGTCAACCACCTAAGACAATTTATGGATATGCACATACCCTTAGCTTAAAACTTTCCCAGTTTTGTTGTTCAGAGACACACTGCTTTGGGAAAGATCTTGGCATTCCCTTTACTTGCTACAGGTAATGAATCCTTCCTTCTGTTCTTTAGCTTGATTGTGTCTTGGCTTTGATGCTGAAAGCTTGACTTCAGTGCACAAGTGCAGGGCCTAATCAAATCTCAGAGACAGAGTTTTGGGGAGTATTGAGTGAAGTAGAAAAGAATAGTCTTATAGGTTTACCAGGGAATAGGGGACATAGAGGGATCCTGCTCTTTAAAAATGATGTGTCCCAACCCAGGAGGATTTGATGAGGAGCTTTATAGCAATGGTGCAAGGGTGGGACTGCTGAAAAGATTAGTGTGTGTGCAGGGTCTGCGTGTACGTGCTTAGTTGCTCATACAGACTTGGTTGACTCTTTGCAGACTTTCTTGTGTCTGACTCCTTGCAACCACTGGGCTGTCACCCACCAGGCTCCTTTGCCCATGGGGATGCTCTAGGTCAGAATACTGGAGAGAGTTGCATGCCCTCCTCCAGGGGATCTTCCCAACCCAGGAATGGAACCCAGGTCTCCTGCATTGCAGGTGGGTTCTTTATCATCTGAGTCACCAGGGAAGCCCATGAATATTGGAGTGAGTAGCCCATCCCTTCTCCAGAAGATCTTCCTGACCCAGGAATCAAACCTGGGTCTTCTGCATTGCAGGTAGATTCTTTACTAGCTGAGCTACCTCTAATCTGGTCCCAGGTAACTTTGATGAGCTTCTCTGATTCCTTGAATGTTGCCTCAAGTGGTCTTTCTCTTGTATGAAGAATGCTGACATCTTGAAGAAATTAAAGACATTGTTATGTGTATCCATTGAGGTGGAACTAGGACCTGCCCCAAGGCTGCACTCTCGTTTCCCAGGACTCGTGGAATGGGGTCAACAGGGTCAATGATCCTCCAAATACATTTTTAATTTGTTTGAGATAAACTCACCATCATAGCGATGTTCAAGTCTGCAATTCGGTGGCTTTTAGTGTATTCAAAATGTTGTACAACCATCACCCATCGTCCAGTTCCTCTAAAGAAACCATGTACCCCCCAATTCCCTCATCCTCCCGTGCCCTGGAAGCCACTAAGTTACTTTCTGCCTCTACAGATGTGCCTGTTCTGAACATTTCATATATTTGGAATCTTACAAAATGTGTTTTTTTTTTTCTGTCTAATGATGAATTTCATAAGGCAGATTCTGAGGTGAAATTTAATTCATCATTGATACTCCTACTATGGAATCTGAAGACCCTTGAAAACCAAAATGTGGCTTTTTGTATCAGGCTTCTGTCACTTAGCACAAAGTTTTACAGGTTCTTCCATGTCAGGTCACCCATGTGCCAGGGCACTAAGACTTACACCTATGTTTCTTCTGAGAAATTTATAGCCTAGCTCTCACGTTTAGGTCTTTGATTCATTTTGAGTTAATTTTGTATATGATAGGAACTAGGGATCCAAAGTTAGGTTATGCTTTTGCATGTAACCATTCAGGTGTTCCAGCATCATCTGTTGAAAGGCTATTCTTTTCTCCACTGAATGGTCTTGGCACCCTTGACAAAAATCCATTATCCATAGAAGATCACTTCATTGTCCCAGTTGCTGTCACTCATGTCTGCACTCCAGACAGCAAGAAGAAGAAAAAAAGGAAGAAAGGCACATCAACTCTCTTTCAACTCAACTTCCTGAGGTCCTACCCAATCAACTAGCATCTCCTTGGACAGAACTGGGTCCATGGCTGTACATTTCTGCAGAGGAGACTGGGGGATGTGGTCATTACTCCAGTTGTTAGAACTCACTGCAAATTTTAATTTTTCATTCATATACTGCATTTATTAGGAGCCATTGATAGATTCATATAAATTTATACTCTTCAATAAACTTAAAAGAAAGATATTAATTAAATATAAAACAGGCATGTAATAGAGACGATCAACCTCGCTAAAGCAAATTCTTTCAAGACTCTAATAAGTGTTAGTCGCTCAGTTGTGCCTAACTCTTTGCGATCCCATGGACTGTAGCTTGCCAGACTCCTCCGTTCCTGGAATTCTCCAGGCAAGAGTATTGAAGTGTGGTGCTGTTCCCTTCTCCAGGGGATCTTCCTGATCCAGGGATTGAACCCAGGTCTCCTACATTGCAGGCAGATTCTCTACTGTCTGAGCCATCAGGGAAGCAAAGTGTTCAAAACTTTAGTTAGATTAATGAAGAAGAATAGAGTTGATGAAAAGGGGGACAGAATGACAGACGCTGGGTGGAATTTCCTCCTGCCTTGGAGATGCAGTCTCTCTGCTTCCTGGTAAAGTGCCTGTTAAACTCCTAACATCAGCCATATGTGTGCCCTCCCCTCTGGCCACAGCCCGCTTTGCCTGGGTCTTCATTATCGCATCCGAGCTGCTGCCCTGACCTGCCCAGCCCTCCTCCATCCCGCCTCCACTGTGCTCTTCACGTGCTGCTGGCCTGCAAGAGGTCTTCCACCATGACCCTGGCATCCCAAGACCTTCTTGCTCTGGAACCAATTCTTTCTTTCCACCTCTGTTTTCTCTACATCCATTAAAATACTCTCCATTCTCCAAATTCATCCTGGAGATTTCCAGCCTCCACAATTTTGCGGATGCTTCTCCCTCCAATTTTCTTCTTAGAGAACCCAAATGTCACCCAGCAAAACCGCACTATTTCTATCAGGTCTTCAACTTGAAAATTAGACTTCTTTCACTTGATACTTACAGTAATTTTGTGTATGTTTTATTTTGATATAATCTCAGATGTACAGAAAAGTTGTAAGAATAGCAAAAAAGTCTGTGTACCATTTCTCAGATTTACCAGTTATTTGTACTTTGCCTTATTTTCTCTCCCTCCCCACACACAGTCTTTATGAACCATTTGAAAAGAATTGGAGACGTGCTGCCTCCTGTCCCTTAAATACTTCTGCATGTATTTCCTATGAACAAGGACATTTTCTTATATATAACCATGGTGCAATTATCAAAGTCAGAACGTTCAGCACTGATGCTATACTACTGTCTAACCCAAAGTCTTTATTCCAGCATCACCAGTTGTTGCAATGACGTCCTCCGTAGCTATTTTTCCAGTCCAGGACCATGCCCTGCCCTTAGTTATTGCATTTCTGGTCTCCTTTACTCTAGACTAGTTCTTTTGTTTGCCTTCCTTCTAGGGCTGTGACCAAATGTGTCACACAGAACTTAACAATTTCGCTTTCATACAATGGTTATTTATACACATTCCTTACTTCCTCTTCCAACCTTTGTGCTCCTTCGCAGGGTTATCGATGTGTGACACAACTTTTAAGCTTGCCTGGCACTTAACAAATTACCCAACACTCAGTAGATTTATTATGAACAGAATGACCGCTGTTTCTGTGCTTGGAGGATTTAATTTGTAGGAAGATGTCCTAGCTCTACAGGGTCTCCCTCGATTAACAAGGCACTTGGAAATCAAAGATTGGTCCCCAAATAGAGAAGGTGGTAGGCTAAGGCAGAAAAAGATTTTCCTAATATTCCCGTGAAATCAAGGATCTCCCAACTCTGAGTCCTTCTGTGCTGTAGATTCCAGCCTCTCTAGTCCTCTTAGGAACTGTCAATCCACCTTCCTTCTTTTCTAGGTTTAGTTTCAGTCTTTTCCTTGAACTGTATCTTTTCTCTTAACATTAAACACGTTCGATTGTCTCATCTTAAAATAAAGCTCTCTGCCCTTCAGTCTAACTTCTTTCTATCTATCAATAGCTATGCTGACATACAGTCACCCACTCTGATGGAGTTTCCAGACCTTGTCTTATGTGTCCTTTCAGCACTTCCGAACACTCTTGAGCACTTTTGTCTTCTGAAAACACTGTCTTGTTTTGGATTCTCAGACACTACCCTCCTAGGTTTCATCCTTCATTTACCAGTTTCTTTTGAGGCTCTTTCCTCTCCACCCAGACATTACATGTGGGAGTTCCTCAATTTGAGGCTCTTTCTCTTTGCACTTTGCACTTAACACTTTCTTCCTTGTAATTTCATCATTGTCTGTGACTTCAATTAGCATCTGTAAGTAAATGCCTCAAACTTCCCCAGCCTGACCTTTGACTCAGAGCTCCAGACCACCTTGACTGTCTATTTTACGTCATCTTGTTTTGGATTCTCAGACACTACCCTCCTAGGTTTCATCCTTCATTTACCAGTTTCTTTCGAGGCTCTTTCCTCTCCACCCAGACATTACATGTGGGAGTTCCTCAATTTGAGGCTCTTTCTCTTTGCACTTTGCACTTAACACTTTCTTCCTTGTAATTTCATCATTGTCTGTGACTTCAATTAGCATCTGTAAGTAAATGCCTCAAACTTCCCCAGCCTGACCTTTGACTCAGAGCTCCAGACCACCTTGACTGTCTATTTTACGTCTCCAGTAAGATCAATGGACGTGAGTTGAGTGAACTCTGGGAGTTGGTGATGGACAGGGAGGCCTGGCGTACTGCGATTCATGGGGTCGCAAATAGTCGGACAGACTGAGCGACTGAACTGAACTGAAGATGTCTTAAAGGCACCTCAACACAACATGTCTATATCAGTCAGCTACAGCTGCTAAAACAAACTGCCACAGATTGTGTGGTTTAAACAAATTTATTTTCTCATAATTGGACCATAAAAAGGCTGAGTGCCAAAGAATTAATGCTTTTGAACTGTATTGTTGGAAAAGACTTTTGAGAGTTCCTTAGACTGCAAGGAGATTAAACCAGTCAATCCTAAAGGAAATCAACCCTGAATATTCACTGGAAGGACTGATGCTGAAGCTGAAACTCCAATACTTTGGCCACCTGATGCGAAGAGCTGACTCATTAGCAAAGACCCTGATGCTGGGAAAACTTGAAGGCAGGAGGAGAGAATTGATGCCAGAGGATGAGATGGATGGATGGCATCACTGATTCAATGGACATGAGTTTGAGCAGGCTCTGGGAGATGGTGAAGGATAGGGAAGCCTGGTGTGCTGCAGTCCATGGAGTCACAAAGAGTCAGACACAACTGAGCGACTGAACAACAAGACATCTGAGATCAGGGTGTTGGCAGGAATGGTTTCTTTTGAGACCTCTCTCCTTGGTATGGGGACGGGTGCCTCCTCTGTGTTCTCACATGGTCCTTCCTCTGTGTATGTCTGTGTCCTAATCTCCTCCTCTTATAAGGACACTAGTTATGTTGGATTAAGGTCTACTTATATGATCTCATTTTAATTTATTTGCCTCTTTAAAGGACCCGTCGCCAAACACAATCACCCTCTGAGGTGCTGGAAGTTAGGGCTTCAACATATGAATTAGGAGTGTCTAACGCCAAGTTTATTGTCTTTCCCTACAAATTTCCCATCTCAGTTAATAGTATCACCCTGCACCTAGTTCCACAAACCAGAAGCCCAGGAACCATCTTTATGCCTTCCTCTCTTTCCTTAAGTCACCTACCGCACCAGCTAACTATTTATTGTAGTATCCCTGGGGTCATCTATTTTGTCCATATCCATCTCTAAGACTCTCCAGCTAGAACACCTGTCTCACCAGGACTCCTGAAATAACATCCTAATCGTTTTTCCTTCTTCCATGAGTGGCCCTCTCCAGTCCATGCAGTAATAGTAGCTGCTGTGATCTTTTTCAAATGAAAACTGAGTCATCTTACTCCCCCAGTTAAAAGCATTGGATGGTTCCCCGTTGTCTTTAAGGCAAAAGCCAAAATCCTGAACCTGGCTCCAAAGCCTGGGGTGGTCCCTACAGTCCCACTGCCTCTACAGACTCATCCTGAACCACAAAAGCTCCCCTTCTGCTCCAGAGTCCAGCCTCACCGACTCCTTCCAGCTCCTACAAGCCTGTGTGTTCTGATGGGAGGCTCATCATTCAACTTCCCTCCCAGGAAGCACCCTTGTCCCACACCCTCCCGCCCCCGCCCCAACTGCTTATCCTTTATCCTGTCCCTGACCTCTCAGCTCTCAGGGCATTTCCTTCTGAGTTCTTTCCTGTCCTGTCTACTTCGGCAGAATTTCATTATTATACCAGTGAAGAGATGAGTTTGCCTTCCTCTCTCTCGTCCTTCCGAAGCCTGGCATCTAGTACATTTTAAAACAAGAGAAGGGTGGGACTTTCCTGGTGGTTCAGTGGCTAAGACGCCCCTCTCCCAGTGCAGGGGGCCCAGGTTTGATACCTGGTCAGGAAATTGGATCTCACACGCTGCAACTGAGAGTTCACACTGATCTCCACAGCTCTGGGGATCGGACTGGTTTGCAGATGCTTTAGTCAGTAAAGAATCCGCCTGCAATGCAGGAGATGCAGTTCGATCCCTGGGTCAGGAAGATCCCTTGAGGAAGGAAATGGCAACCCACTGTAGTATTCCTGCCTGGGAAATCCCATGAAGAGAGGAGCCTGGTGGCTGCAGCCCACAGAGTCGCAAGAGTCAGACCCGACTGAGCCGCTAAACCACCACCACTCCTGGAGATGAGCCGTGGTGGGGGGTGTTTCCTCCTCTGTCTCAGCCTCAGGGGTCTGCACCTCACACCCCTCTCCAGCAGCAGAGCCGAAGGGAGAGAGAACAAGTGTCCACCCATACAGGAGGCCACACAAAAAGAGGGGAGGCCTCGGGGACCAGGAAAGAATGAAGTGATGTAAAGATCCAAGGGGGCTGGGGAAAGAAGGCGGAAGAGGGAAGGTCCTCGCAGATCCAGAATTAAGGCATCTCTCGCTTCACGGGTTGTCTGCACGCTCAGGGAAAGTGCAGAGAATGGTGTGTTGTGTAGAGAAAGTGAAAGTGAAGTCGTTCAGTCGGGTCCGACTCTTTGCGACCCATGGACTGTAGCTCACCAAGCTCCTCCATCCATGGGATTCTCCAGGCAAGAATACTGGAGTGGGTTGCCATTTCCTTCTCCAGGGGATCTTCCCGACCCAGGGATCAAACCCAGGTCTCCCACATTGCAGGCAGACGCTTTAACCTCTGAGCCACCAGGGAAGCCCTTAAATACAAGAATCCAGTCTCTCAGAAAACCTCCTATAGAGACACAGAGCTTCAGATCCAAGTGCTAACATCAAAGATTTCAAGGGAGGAAAGGAAGCCAGGTTGAAGGAAGAAGGGGGAGGAGGCGGGAGAGGTGGGGCGAAAGGGGTGGCCTTACAGACGTCTCCTGCCACCTACAGATGCCCAGGCGTTATGGGACATTTCCCTGGGCCTCCAGAGAAGGGAGGACTGGAACTCGGCCCTACCAGAAATCAGACCAGACCAGAACCAGAATTCGAGTTCTCTGCCAAGAGGAGGTGATCAGTCTCCAATCCTCAGCTCAGGCTGAGGGCCGTTTGACCAGATTCCTGTGTCCAGGACCGGGGGACTAGAAAAACAGGGAAGGATAGGAAGGGTTAAGGAGAGGAAAGAGAGAGGGAAGGGGAGAGTTGTGTAGAGAAAACAGTCCCAAATTTCCATAATTGCCTCTGAGCCAACATGACAGGCCTTGTTACACTCCGCAAACATGGCTGGCCCCAGGCAGCTGCACACACTTTGAACTTCCTGCAGAGGATGACGGGAATTAAAGAGTGCAGCCAATCGGGAGCCTGCTTTCATTGCTGATCCCACCACCTTCCTTCCCCGGTTACGGGTCACATGCATCCTCTTGCTGCCCTGCCCACTTGACCACAGATAACTGAACCAGGTACGGATACCCGACTAACGACTCACAGATTCTCTTTTCTGTGAATTCAAAATTAGAACTTGGAGATATCAAACTTTCTTTGATTTCTCGGTTTACTAGGCCTTAGAGATTAGGCAGACACATTTGCTCCGCAGGTCAAGAAACAAACAAAGCAGGTCTGTGAAAAGTGAGAGAAGGTTGGGCAGACATCCAATGATTAGCAGTAACTGCATCTTCGAGGAAGAGAGACAGAATGAATAGATGCTCTGCTGGCTGATAGCTCACAACGTCCAGTTCCAGGCTTTACAGTTCGGTTCTAATCTTGCATTCGGCCCCCGTATTTTACCTGCCCTAGGTCTCCATCTCCATGAGCTGTTTCTCTTTTTTCTGATAAAATCTCCTTTCAGCTCCAGCTAATTTCAGTGAATTTCTGTTTTTATAAACAAAATAATCTATTAGGTAGAGCCAGTAACCTCTGAGTTGGTTTCCATCACTTGGCACCAATAATAATCTGAGGTTTGTAGCCAATGATTTTATGATGTGTTGTTATTGTCCAGTCGCTCAGTTTTGTCCGACTCTTTGCAACCCCGTGGACTGCAGCACGCCAGGCTTCCCTGTCCTTCACCACCTCCTGGAGCTTGCTCAAACTCAAGTCTGTTGAGTCTGTAATGCCATCTTTCAAAGCATCAGGATCTTTTCTAACGAGTCAGCTCTTTGCATCAGGTGGCCAAAGTGTTGGAGCTTCAGCTTCAGTATTCTTCAGTATCCTTCCAATGAATATTCAGAACCGATTTCCTTTAGGATTGACTGATTTGATCTCCTTTCAGTCCAAGGGTTCTCAAGAGTCTTCTCCAGTTCAGTGAGAAGTTAATAGCATCCGTTCTTCAGTGTTCAGCCTTCCTTGTGGTCCAATTCTCACAACCATACATGACTACTGGAAAAAGCATAGCTTTGACTATATGGATCTTTGTTGGCAAAGTAATGTCTCTGCTTTTTAATATGCTGTCTAGGTTGGTCATAGCTTTTCTTCCAAGGAGCAAGTGTCTTTTAATTTCATGGCTGCAGTCCCATCTGCAGTAATTTTGGAGCCCAGGAAAATAAAATCTCTCACTGCTTCTGTTGTTTCCCCAACTATTTGCCATGAAGATGATTGGACTGGATGCCATGATCTTAGTTTTTTGAATGTTGAGTTTTAAGCCAGCTTTTTCACCCTCCTCTTTCACTTTCATCAAGAGGCTCTCTAGTTCCTCTTCACTTTCTGCCATAAGGGTGGTGTCATCTGCATATCTGAGGTTATTGATATTTCTCCCGGCAATCTTGATTCCTGCTTGTGTTTCATCCAGGTGTACATGATGTACTCTGCATATAAGTTAAATAAGCAGGGTGACGATATACAGCCTTGACGTACTGCTTTCCCAACGTGGAACTAGTCCATTGTTCCATGTCTGGTTCTAACTGTTGCTTCTTGACCTGCATACAAGTTTCTCAGGAGGCAGGTAAAGTATTCCCATCTCTTGAAGAATTCCCCACAGTTTCTTGTGAGCCACATAGTCAAAGGCTTTAGCATAGTCAATGAAGCAGAAGTAGATATTTTTTTGGAATTTTTTTGCTTTTTCTGTGACCCAACAGATGTTGGCAATTTGATCTCTAATTCCTCTGCCTTTTCCAAATAGAAAAAAGGTTTAAATTTAATTAATTTAATTTTAATTCCTTGTAACCCATCAAAACCAGCAAACAAAACAATGAACCCAGGTGGTGTGATTAAGACAGAGCTGTAATGTGCTTGGCTAGTAATCCAGGAAGTCTTCAGGTTCAGTGTTGCTATGGTAAGGGTGCCCAAAGCTTTCTATCCCCTGGATGTTTGATCTGACACTATCTAGATAAGGATTTTAAAGGACTTTGCAGGTGCAATGAAGTTTAGGAATCACTTGACTTTTAGATAAGATTATCCTGCATTACCATTTGGGCCGAGTACAATCATATGGGTCCTTAAGAAGCAGCAGAAGAAGGCAGAAGGGGAAGGAAGAGACATTCCAAGCAGAAGGAGTCAAGGCATGATTTCTGGCTTTGAAGATGGAAGGGCCCCGAGCCCAGAAGTGTGGGCAGCCTGAGGAAGCTGAGAACAACTCTCAGCTGACAGTCCACCAGGAGACAAGGACCTCAGTCCTACAATCCCAGGGGACTGAATTTGGCCAACAACCCAGATAAGCCCAGAAGTGAATTCTCCAGATAAGATCCCAGGCCAGCCAACTCCTTGACATTCACCTATGACACCCTAAGCAGAGAAGTCAATTGAATCACACTGTGCCCAGATTTCTGGCCCACAGACACTGTGACCTAATAGGGGGGTCTTTAGTCATTCTGTTCTTGATATATATTACTGCAGCAATTGAAAATTAATATGACTGTTGTCTGGGGTACATCTGTACCACCTCGGGAACCCAATCCACTCCAAGGCCTGAGGCTACCCTTTCTACCATCTGGTTCATGTCTATTGATTGTATAGGAAACAAAGAGTAAAAGGAAAGGAAAAACAGAATTTTAGGTCAAGCACTCCAGTCTCTCCTTGGGAACTCTTTATGTATGTATGGATTGTATATGCACATTAATGAGGTTTTTAATTTTTTAATTTATTTTTATTATTTTTTTGGTCTGGAGAATTTTTTTTTTAGTTGGAGGCTAATTACTTTACAGTATTGTAGTGGTTTTTGCCATACATTAACATGAATCAGCCATGGCTGTACATGTGTCCCCCATCCTGAACCCCCTCCCACCTCCCTCCCATCCCATCCCTCAGGGTCATCCCAGTGCACCAGCCCTGAGCACCCTGTCTCATGCATCGAACCCCGACTGGAGATCTGTTTCACATATGAAATCTTATTTATTTGACTGTGCTGAGCCTGAGTTGCAGCAGAGGAAACTCTCTTTGTTGTGACACGGGAGAGTTTTCAGTTGTGGCGTGTGAGATCTAGTCTCCTGACCAGGGAAGGAACACAGGCCCCCTACATTGGAAGCACAGCGTCTTCCCACTGGACCACCAGGGAAGTCTTTAATGAGGCTTTTAAAAATTACAATAAATGATAAAGCAACTGATATCCTTAACTGAAGGTCAAGATCATCCTGCTGCATCACATGGGCCCAGGAATCCCCAACTGTGGAATTTATAATTAACCCTCTTCCCATGCAGGTTGGTAATACCATAAAAACAATCTTTTTCAGGGTATTTTGGGAATTACATTCCCAGTGAGAAATGAGAAATGCAGGCCCGCATGGAACTGGAAAGGCTATCAGGAGAAAACAGCCCACTAATCTTCCTGGAGCTGGAAAGGGAGAATGAGAAAACAATCTCAGGCTTAACATTTTTAAAAACAGGGAGAAGAGCTCTGGGGAGTCGTTTGGGTCCTTGACTCGGGATCCCAGGTGTGGTTGGGAGGCAGGGCACGGAGCTCCCAATCCTCAATTGGGCAGGAGGGCCCAGCAGAGCCCAGAAGGGGTTTCTACTTGTGGAGTTTATGGGGTCACTGTGGATGGATTGTGAGAGAGTGTTTTAGTGACTCCTAAAGGGGCACTCATGCGAAGAGTTGACTCATTGGAAAAGACTCTGATGCTGGGAGGGATTGGGGGCAGGAGGAGAAGGGGACGACAGAGGATGAGATGGCTGGATGGCATCACTGACTTGATGGACCTGAGTCTGAGTGAACTCCGGGAGTTGGTGATGGACAGGGAGGCCTGGTGTGCTGCGATTCATGGGGTCACAAAGAGTCGGACACGACTGAGCAACTGAACTGAGCTGAACTGAAAGGGGCAAGAGGTCAGTTGGTAATGAATCTGCCTACAATGCAGGAGACCGGGTTTGATTTCTGGGTCGGGAAGATCCCCTGGAGAAGGAAATGGCTACCCACTCCAGTATTCTTGCCTGGAGAATCTCATGGACAAGGAGCCTGTAGGCTACAGTCCACGGGTTTGCAAGAGTTGATCACAACTTAGGGAACAAACCACCACCAAAGGGGAAGGAAGAAGTGACCAACACCAGGGTTAGGGATGGAGCCCTGAGATTTGGAGCCCCAGGAAGACAGGGGCAGAGCAAAGGCTACAGGACCCCCACTTGGAAAAACTCAGAAACTCTGAGCAGAAACCTTGTGGTCCAGAGCACCCAGAGCGACTCGGAGGCCAGCCTCACCCTCTCTCCACCCTAGAGCCCGGGATCAGTCGTCTGCTCCCAGAGCAGAGTGGCCAGCAGGAGGGCGAACGGAGGCCTCTGCTCATGGGGGTGCCAGCGGAGGTGATGGGGGAAGAGAGCAGGCTTGGTTCCGAGGGTGAGGGTGAGCCTCGGGTGGGGGGAGGCCTCTGGGATGGGCGAGGCGGCACTGGGGCCTGACTAAGCAGGTGGGCTACATGGCCTGAGAGCCTTCAGTTTAGCTGGAAATGCCAAATGATGTCATTTGCTTCCAAAGGTGGGTGAGGCCTTCAGTCTGCACCCTCATGCCAAAAGCAGTGTGTGGGCTCGTTTAAGAGACTCTGCCAAGATGGAAGACAATTTTCATTTAAAAAAAAACCAACATCAGAAACAGGATATATCTCAAAGGACTTCCCTGGTGCTTCAGTGGTAAAGAATCCTCCTGCCAATGCAGGAGACGCGGGCTTGATCCCTGATCCCACGTACCCAGAGCAACTGAGCGCACATGCCACAACTGCTAAGCCTGTGCTCTAGAGCCTGGGAGCTGCAGCTACTGAGCCTGCAGGCCCCAGAGCTGTGCTTTACTGCAAGAGAAGCCACCACAGTGCCCCGCAGCTGGAAGGCAGTCCCTGCTCGCCACAACTAGAGAAAAGCCTCAACAGCAACAAAGAGCCAGCACAGTCAACAGGAAATAAAACTTAAAAAAAAAAAAAAAAAAAAAACCTCAAATGAAACCCGTGTCAAGGTAGAGTGTCGGAGTTTCTTTTAATCAGCCCATGCAATCCTTCAAGAATCTCCCCCAGGTCCAAGAAAGCAGAATTCCACTAGGCCATTCTCCATACCCACAGCCTCCTTCCAAGCCTCAACCTCAGAAAATTTTCTAAACACAGAAAATCAAGAACAATGGCTCAGCTGAGCCCTGGTTTGGGCAAGAAAACCTGAGTTTGCCACAAGAAGGTAAAGTTCCCTGGCCTACTTTTAGAGAACAAAGGAAGGAGAAGGATGCTCTCTTCATTTTTATATCAAAGCTTGTTTTTCTAGGTACAGTGTAGTGAGTTGAATCATCGTCCTATCGTCAAAAGATATGTCCTAAGCCCTGGAAGTTGTGAATGTGATTGTATTCAGAAGAAAGGCCTTTACAGATGTAATTTAAGGAAAGAATCTTGAAATGTGATCATCCTGGTTTATCTGGATGGTCCCTAAATCCGATGGATGACAAGTGTCCTTACAAGAGACACGTGGAAGATAGAGACAGAGCAGAGGAGACAGAGGGAGAGGTCAGAGTGAGGCAGCCACAAGCCAAGGGATGCCCGAGGGTGGAAGACAGACGACGGGAGAGGCAAGGAACAAAGTCTCCCCTAGAGCCTCAGGAGAGAGCACAGCCCTGCCCACTGGACTTCTGGGCTCCAGAACCACCAGAGAATAAATTCCTGTTGTTTTGGCCCACTCCATTTGTGGTAATTTGTCACAGTAGCCGGGCCTCCCAGGTGGCACTATTAGTAAAGAACATGCCTGCCAATGCAGGAGGCATAAGAGACGCAGGTTCCATCCGGTTCCATCCCTGGGTCAAGAAGATCCCCTGGAGGAGGGCATGGCCACCCACTCTGGGAACACCCAGTGTTCTTGCCTAGAGCATCCCAGGGACAGAGGAGCCTGGCGGGCTACAGTCAGAGGGTTGCAAGAGTCAGACATGACTGAAGCGAGTTAGCACACATGCACATCACTATAGCCGCAGGAAATGGATACACATGGTTACAGGAACTGGGTCTGTACAGTTCAGCCTACACTGTCCACTCCTTTGCAACTACCAATTGGCCCTCGCCTTCTTTTATGAGGATTAAATCATGTGCTGCTGCACCTGCTGGCTTCCAATACCTTCCTGAAAGGAGTTCAGGGTGGAGAGCAGAAATGAGGCCCTCCATGCTCTGGGAAAACTGGCAGGACAGGTCTTCAGATAGATATTTTTGGGAGTTGATTTCATGAGCCTGATCTTTGCATCTCTTTATATCTAGAAAAGCATGAAAATCCTTGATGGAGCTGACCGTTCCTTGTGACTAGCAGAAATCTTCTGCAAAAAATACGTGCTTGATTGCATGTAGTCTCCCTTCACCAAAATCACATTTATACTGACCACCCACAGCCTTTACTTCTTTGGAGCTGTCTCTCAGAACTATTCGAAATGCTGTATCCCAGGCTATAGTCCTCATTTTGCCTCAAATAAAATTTGACTGAGATCGGCCCTGGGATTTCTTTGGAAGGAATGATGCTAAAGCTGAAACACCAGTACTTTGGCCACCTCATGTGAAGAGTTGACTCATTGGAAAAGACTCTGATGCTGGGAGGGATTGGGGGCAGGAGGAGAAGGGGATGACCGAGGATGAGATGGCTGGATGGCATCACTGTCTCTGTGGGCGTGGGTCTGGGTGAACTCCGGGAGTTGGTGATGGACAGGGAGGCCTGACGTGCTGCGATTCATGGGGCCACAAAGAGTCAGACATGACTGAGCGACTGAACTGAACTGAGCTGAACTGAAAATTTGACTCACAACTTTCCTGTTGTGCATTTTTTTTTAAGTCCACATCTTCCTTTTATGTCACTTTCAGTTCTGGTCAGGAGGTAGCTAAGAACTTTCTGATGTTTTACTCATGACTGTGCCTCAAAAAGAATCAGTACAAAAGCTGAACATTGAAATAACAATAACTGAAGGTATGTGGTATAATGTGAGCATTCTCACTATTTTGAATGCTAACAGCCAACACTAGGAAGACTTGATTAACAATGAACTTTGAGGAGGGACGCCAGGTTTCTGAGGAATGTATTACATACTTAGGAAAGATCCTTTTCAATGTCAGCATCCTGGAGGTCTTATCAACTTTGACAAAGGGAAATAAAAAGGGTGGAAAGTGAAGGATGAAGCTTGCCAGGATTCTTATATGGTTGAGTCAGGAGATACTTTCTAAGGTTTTAGAACAAGAAACAAAGGATTAACAGCTTCATTTTTAAAAAGAAGAACTAAAATTTGTTCTATCATCATAAAATATGTAGAGGATTATGGGAAGCTCTTTGGCCACCTGATGTGAAGAGCCGACTCATTGGAAAAGACTCTGATGCTGGGGAAGATTGATGGCAGGAGGAGAAGGGGACAATAGAGGATGAGATGGTTGGATGGCATCACCGACTCAATGGACATGAGTTTGAGCAAACTCTGAAAGATGGTGAATGACAGGGAAGCCTGGTGTATCGGTGTCCATGGAGTAACAAGAGCCTGACATGACTTGGCAACTGAGCAACAACAACAAAAAGGGAAAGGCATGCTTATTTTTGTAGAAGCGTCAGTAGATCCTATCAAGGATTGCTAAATGAGCAGTGGAGGGATTTCCTTGGTGGTCTGGTGGTTGAGACTCCATGCTTTCACTGTTCACTGTCACAGCCCAGGTTCAACCTCTACTCAGGCAACTGAGATACCCTAAAGTGTGCAGCACAGCCAACAACACAAAAGGCAGTTGAAAAAAAAGAGAAAGAAAGAAAGGAATGGAAGTAATATCCCATAAGACTGAAAATGGAAATCACTAAACAACAGTCAGCTCCGGGAAGTCCTGAGGATGGAAATCATTAAAAATCTACCAGCTCTGGGAAGTGGCCCCAGGGACATGGGCGGTTCATAGGAAGATTGCTGTTTGCCCACATTCCCTCTCTCTTTTTTTTTTTTCACGTGCATATATTATTTCTAATTGATTTTTGAAAAATTAATTTATTTAATTGGAGGCTAATTGCTTTACAGTATTGTAGTGGGTTTGTCATACATTGACATGAATCAGCCATGGGTGTACAAGTGTTCCCCATTCTAACTCCCCTCCCACCTCCCTCCTCATCCCGTCCCTCAGGGTCGTCCAGCAGGGAAGTGTATTTTGAGGTAGAAGGTGGGGCCGGTGAAGAGGGACGACAGAGAGGGTGGGACAGCCGGGCGAGTCCCTGTGGCCCTTGCTCCAGCCCGGGGTGTCAGGTGCCCGAGAAAGCACCACTATCATGAGCTCCAGAGTTCTCGGAAGGCCTCAGTGTCAGACACCCTGGTTTTATGTACTCAGACGCGAGGGTCCTCATTTCATAAAGTCACCTTTGGGAGCACCAGGGTGCCTCTGTGCCATGCCTGGGCTGGGGTCACAAATCCGTGGAGACAGGGAAGAGCAGGGTAATTAAAAGATGGGAGAGAGCAGCTCTGAACTCCCCCGAGACGCCTCTTCTCCGGGAACCGCTCTGCTGGCGATGCATCACTGTCCCGATGTCACGTGGAAGGTACCACGAGCTTTAATATCTGTGGCAAGTAGCAGCGCATGTCACCAGCACTCACAGAAAATTCTGGGTCATCTTGAAGCTGGTAGGGGGAGTGCTTTTACACTTATTTAGCAAAGGGTCAGAGTAAAGGAGTCGGTTCCATCCAGTTTTCTCTTCCTCTCTCCCACCTCCGTTTAGAATTCATTTCAAAAGTGGATTTTGGAGATAGTTTTGATTATTTCAGGACTTGGAGGCTGTGCTTATCACAGACAGAAGTCAGTGAACCTTTTCATTAGGTGCTGGAGAAGCCTGTGCTCAGATATTCAAGGGGGTAATCCATCATCCCACACTTCTGGGGTGGAAATCCCATTTTTTATGTCCTTGACCATATTGATTCAAGATTCCTGGCAGTGCTGCTTGTAATAGACTAATCAGGAAGGCTGTTCCCATGGCAAGCTTGCGAGCGAGGACCCGGGGGGGTGCCATGGACTCCGCTTTGGCTCTGTGCCTCCTCCTCGCCCCCAGTGTGGACCTGCGGTCTCCTCCACATCCCTCGCATCCATCAGGCCCTTTTGTCCCCACTGTCCCTCCTTATGAGCTGCTCCCTTTCTCTCCTGTGAGAAAGAGGAGAGAAAACACCTCCCGAACAGCCACGTTGCCTCTAGTCTCCGATCTTTGAAGCATCTTTCCTCCATTACGCAACCTCGCTTTCAGAGGAATTCTTTCAGTTCTGTAGAAGTCTTGCAGCTTTTGAACTGTGACACGTGGCTTCCTTGTCTTGACCTCCATACGCTCACCCTCCTCACTCTGGAACGCCCTTTGTTTCTGTCTGAGTCTCAGACAGAACTTGTGCCTCCAGTGTTGCAGCCTGACACCTCTGATGTGTTTTCATAGTCTCTCCCTCGACAGCAAGCTCCTTAAAGGTGGGGACAGTGTTTTATTAATCTCTGCACTTCTGGGACCTGGTGCCATTGCAGGGACTGAATGAATTAATGCAGGCTTGAACGACAATGAAGCAGACAGGGCTCGATGCTACTTCGTGGAACTGCTTCTTCATTACACTTTTTTGGTTCAGTCCTCCAACTCCTAACAAACCATTAACTCACATTATCTGTGTCCAGGCCACCCGACTCCTCTCATTTACCCACAGGATACTGTCACAGACTCATACAGTGCTTTGGTGAGTTGCCTGTTTCCCAGAATAGGGCACCAGGAAATGCCAGTATTTCAAGATGTTCCAGCAGAAAAGGATTTCAAGGACACAGTAAGTTCTGGATGCAGTGCAAACCATTCTCCTTTGGGAGATATACCATGCAGCTTAAGGACTTTGAGAAGTTTAACAGAAAACATTTAATTTGGTTGTCAAGGCTTCCCAAACTCATTTGAACACTTTCTCTCCTCAGGTGACACTGGGAAGCCTTAACATTTCTTAAAGTTGGCCTGTGCAGTCTTTTGATTTACCCACCATGAGGTTTTTTTAGTAATGAATGACACTGGAATCCTATTTGGTTTCTAGGCAGTGACTTTTGGGAGACTTCCCTGGTGACCCAGATGGTAAAGAAGCCACCTGCAATGAGGGGGACCTGGGATTTGATCCCTGGGTTGAGAAGATTTCCTGAGGAGGGCATGGCAACCCACTTCAGTACTGTTGACTGGAGAATCCCGTGGACAAAGGAGCCCACAAAGCTGGGCTACAGCATAGAGGTCACAAACAGTCACACATGACTGAGCAACTAAGCACGTGAAGTGACTTTGGGGGCCATCTTTTGCAGACAAAGTGGCATTTTTGGCCACAAACAAAGTATAGTTTTTGCAACATCAGTTTTCCAAATAAGCAATTATTCTGAGTTGATGACATGTTTTAGAAATTAATGATTTTCCCTTAAGAAAATCTCTGACTATCTGAAACATTCCATCTATCTTATGAGATTTTGTGTGTTTTTTTAAGAAATATTTTTGTTCTTCCTAGCCAAAATATAGACATACAAAAGTTACTATTTTGATTTCTTAATTGAAATGTAAGTGAGTTAGAGTCGGGTCTTACTTCCTTTCAGGCTTCACTCCAGGCTCCTTAAGGGAAAAAGCAATACTAATTTCCAACATAATCTGGATGGTGAGCTTCCAACCCGAAGATTTTGTGATTTTCATAGAAACTTAGGGTGCATCTCTACCTACATCTTAGACTAAAGTCCAAACTTCTTGTTTAAAGTGAAAAGATACTTCATCATGAAAAGAAACCTATCTGCCTAGTTGACTTCTGTACCTGGGCTTGTGCAGAATGAAATGATATTTCTTTCTCTGATACCACTTTGGCAAGTTTAAGGGGCTGCAGTGTAAGTACAGAGCACCAGCCCGCAGTTTATCCCCGTGACATCTGAAACTGTTTCTACTACTCACATTCAGTAGAGTTGTGTTTCCCAAAAGGATAATAGTAATCTCAAATCCTATTGCAGAGCTGGTATTTACAAGCTCAATTTCACATTTTTTCCAAGCCAAATTCCCTAAATATCTGGATTAATTAGTACTCTGAAAAGGGACTTGCCATCTGAAAACTGAAAAACAGTGCCTAGAAATGATGATTCTTGGGTATTTGCATCATTTCATGTTTGAGTGAGAATTATGCTAATAGCTTTGGACATCCATCTGCAAAGCATTGTTTGATGTTCCTAATGAAGATTTCACAGTCCTGAGACAGCCGAGTGGAAAGAACTGGTTTGTCTCTCATTGTATCTGGTAAATAAAATGGAATAAGTGTTTCCCAGCAACACGACCTGAGGATCTTTTCGATTGTGTCTATATAATACCTGCAAGGGCAAGAAGGCGTAAGTTACCCCTTGCCCTGCCAAGTTTCCTTTGTAAACTTGTTGTGTTGGCATCACCAGCTCCTGACAAGTACATCAGAAGCACATCAGAAAACGTCAGTGGAGCAATAATTAGCAACTGCGTCAGGCGCCTGGGCCCATTTTGATAAGGTGAGCTCATGGCTTTCTTGCTCTTGGATGAGCAGGAAAGAACAGATTCTGGAAGCCTCAGAGCACCTAAATAATTTTTCCACTTGTATGTGGGGGAAGGTATCTTTAAACCAAAGCATTAAGAAAAAAGAGGCTCAGAAGATATGAATATTTAACATTGATCACCAGATGAGTCACTGAGCCTTCCTAAAACGACTCAGAGAGCCGAAGGATGTTGTAGATGACTTAGAAAAATTACGCTGAGAAATACACACGAGAGAAATACACGGTGCAGTCCTGGTTGGCAATAAGAAGCCTAAGAAGACGATAATAACTTGTACGACACAACTGGAAAAGAGTATCTCCTGCTAAGTGGGGTGTTATTGAGCGCAAAGTGATTTGACACAAGCATCAGTACTTAGGAGTTAAGAGAAACAGGAGAGTTTGGGAAAGAAGCAGGAGCAGGGAAGGAATGCCACTTGGAAGGAATTTTGAAAATAGTTAACACTGATCAGGGCTTCCCTGGTGGCTCAGCAGTAAAGAATCTGCCTGTCAGTGCAGGAGACGTGGGTTTGATTCCTGGCTCAGGAAGGTCCCCTGGAGGAGGAAATGGCAACCCACTCCAGTATTCTTGCCTGGAGAATCCTGTGGACAGAGGAGCCTGGCCGGCTGGAGTCCATGGGGTCGCAAAGAATTGAACACGATTTGGTACTAAACCACCACCACCAATATTGATGGAATTCTTCTCTTCGTCCAGTGCTATGCTAAGCAATCAACTTACAGTGTCTCATTTATTTTCCCACACAGTCCTGTGGGTTTAATACTGCCATTTATCCTCATTTTCCTAATGAGGACACTGAGACTCAGCAGGGGTAAGTGATGTGTCTAAGCCACACAGCAAATCAGTGACAGAGGTGGAAATACAGAGCAGCTGGCAGGCCACGTACCACCTTGCTCCAAAGCCAGCTCTGCCGTCACAGAAGACATGGGGATGGATAGGAATCTGAATATAAATGTACACGTAAGTATTAGCTGTGGTGGAAGCAGAAGATAGCTGTATGAGACAGCATGTCAGTGTGAGAAGACAGTTTATGAAAGTAGGAACTGGCATGGATTCAAAGGGGTCGATGAAGATACCTGGAAAGAAGAGCGTAACTTGGGAGGGGGTAAAAGACAGGGAGATGGGTCATGGGAGAGCCCAGAGCATGGGTCGCGGTTAGCATGTGCCAGGCAGGCTGGCTGGTCTGGAGCTGAGATTCAGGTGAGGATTGACTGGCCAAATACTGACCACGGTACTTTGCCTCTGTGCTTTGGACATAGAGAAAAATTATTTAGAGACAAATGCTCAGGCATGTCTTCTGATGTGACTGTAGCCCAAGAGCCCTGTGGGAAAGAGCTGGAACCCTGACTGTGTTTAGGGGTCAGACACACACAGACCCGAAGGTGCGGAGCAGTGGAATCTCGAGGACTGAGGGTGAAGGCAAGCTGCGTCCAGCCCGCTTGCCCCTCCACTCAGCTGACACGGGGCCCTGGGAGGGTGACTTGCTCTTCGCCACCATCAGCAAGCCTCCCCGTGTACACAGCGCCATTCTCATCAAACCGTTTCCAACAAGATGCTCCTCTAGTGCATGCCCATCACTTCATCCGGTCTCTGCCCAGACAAACCACGATCCGTTCTGGTTCTGGACCACTGAGAAGACTTGTGAGTGAGATTTTTGGGCCATATCCTCTTTTCTCTGTNGTTATAAGGAGAAAGGCTGACAACTGTCCAAATGGCACGTGAGCACCCCTAATAGGCAGTCCCGCACACTCCCAGAAAGGCTCGGGTGGGAGAAGCCTGGGAGGGACAGGGTGCAGAGCGAGTGTGGGGATGTGGATAGACGCACGTGGGGGTCTTGAAGCAGCTGCCTTTGTGAGCACAGGCTGGTGACGTGCAGAAAGCCGGTTCTTATCAACTGTCCCGGCGAGTCTTTAGGTGTGCTATGGAGTGGTCTCAAGTGTGTTAGGGAGTGTCTTTAGGTGTTTTACAGAGTGTCTTTAGGTGTATTATGGAGTGTTTATGGTGTGCTATGGGGTGTCCTTGGAAGGGCAATGGCACCCCACTCCAGTACTCTTGCCTGGAAAATCCCATGGATGGAGGAGCCTGGTGGGCTGCAGTCCATGGGGTCGCGAAGAGTGGGCCATGACTGAGCGACTTCACTTTCACTTTTCACTTTCATGCACTGGAGAAGGAAACGGCAACCCACTCCAGTGTTCTTGCCTGGAGAATCCCAGGGACGGGGGAGCCTGGTGGACTGCCATCTATGGGGTCTCACAGAGTCGGACACGACTGAAGCGACTTAGCAGCAGCAGCATGTGTTATGGAATGTCCTAGGTGTGCTATGGAGTGTCTTTAGGTGTGCTATGGATTGTTCTCAGGTGTGTTACGGAGTGTGCACACAGAACCCCATGGGCCATGGGTATGTCTTAAGCAAAGAAAGCAGGTATTTTGAAGTAAGATCACTAACACCAGTGACCAAAGTATCAAAGAGCAGAAGAAACACAAATCCTACTGTGAAGAAGGTCATAGCTTTCTCATCAGATTTTGGTGAAATAGGATCGATCACTGTATTAGCAAAAACTTCTCTTTTCTTGGCCCATCTAAAGAGAAATGCTTATTTTGAGGCAGATGAATTCCACAGCCCGTGGCTTCAGTTTCGCTTGTCCTCAGTACTAAACCCAAGGACACCTTCAAATGGCAGGCACACAATCTCGTCTATAGGTGGGGTGGGGTGGGGCAGCTATGGGAGGACTCTTGTAAGTTGGTTTCCTGGATCCCAGGAGTGTGTCCGCATCGACTCTCTGCCCAGCTGTAAAGCTCTCCCGAATCCCTTGAGTTCTGAAACTGGTTCCAAGAGCCGCCTCCGTGCAACTGCGAGGCTGAGGATGGTGCTGGGCCAGGGGGTGGGGCTGGGCTTGGAGTGCAGGGACTATCTTGCCCTTGAAGGGAAGAGCTCAAGGTCATGGTCTTTGGGGCACACGCTTTCCGGAGCTGGTTGTCATAGCAATCAATACACCATTATTTTGTTTCTTAAATAATTTTTTTGGAAACAGTTCAAGACTCACAAAAGTTGAAAAATAGTACAGATTCTATATATCCTTCACCCAGTTTCACCAAGTTTCCTTAATAATTATCTGCTACATAATCATGGTATATTTTCCAAACCCAAAAACTGGCATTGGCAAGATACTCTTAACTCAGAGGGCTTACATGAGTTTGATCAGTTATCTCCCACCTCCCAAACAAGCATAATGCTTTAGAATTAGTAGATCATTTTATTCTTCCAGTGCTAACAAAGCTAAAGGAAAAAAAAATCTCAGTTTTTGCAACACAATCTTCCTTCCATTCTTTACTATAAAATACTTAACTGATATTGTTATTTGACTGAAGACTGAGTAGGTTTTATATTTACAGAAATCCCTTCAATTTTGATATCAAAGGGTAAAGATTTTCTTTTAAATTTCTAGGCTATACAATACTTGTAGCCAAAAGAATAATATATGAAATGACAACTTTAAAAATTAACCTGAGTCAGTGTTTAATAACAGTGTTTCAGCCTGGCTCCTGGACCTACTGGTGTTATAAACTGAGTGAACTCATTTTAGATGAGTTACTTGATCTCCTTGGATCTTAAATCCTTGACTGCAAAATAAAGGAATTAGACTATATGACTTCTGAAATTTTTTTAGTTAAAAAATCCCTATGGGATCACTATGTCAAAAGAGAGATTGTCATAGAAAGCATAAGATGGTTTTATTAAAAACAGACAAAACAAAAACCAAACCCTCGCACAAAAAGGAGACGTGTCTTGCACTCACACAAAAGTCATGGGAAGCGGACAAAAGAAAATTCAAGGACAGCATCCCTGCGGAGGAGGACTCCTGCCTGCAGATGGTCCAAAGAGAAGACATGGTCTGAATTTCCCATAAACCACTTCAACTTGTGGGGCGTTTGGACGAGTGATGTTAACCGTTCCAAGTCTTCGTTTTCCAATCTGTAAAGGATGATGGATCTTGTTAGCGTGGTTCTGAGGAATAAAAGGGATATAACAGGAAAACACACAGTGGAGTCCTGTTCTGTGAATGTTAAAGAGACCCTGAGTGTCAAGGGTGAGCATGGAGCGGATGTGGAGTTAGATGGTGTGAATGGAATGAGGGATCCGCCTGCCTCCCAGGAGCTTAAGTAGGGAGCTTCCGCCTCCGGAGGAGGAGACGTTACTGGGCTTAGGTGTGGTTGTCATCACCCTAGGCTCTTGAAAACCGAGAAAGGTGACGGGGTTGCCCCTGTGGACACATAGAAAGACCCCCGTTCTCAGCAGGGGCATGTGAACTGCCAGAAATGGGGAATGCTAGAGCATTCTATTCTGTTTTTAGGAAAAATAGATAAGTCCCACATACTTTTATCTCACTGTAAATTTGGGATTAGAATTTAGACTGAATTCCACAGCCTAGGACATCTAAATATGAGAATGGAACACAGAGTTAATATTCTCTCCCCATTTTGCTGCTTGTATTCATTTCTTATCTACAAACGCCTTCTCTTCTGCCTGGCCTTTTCTGCTACTATTTATAGCATGTCTAAAATATAGCCTTCCAAACACAATGCTCAGGATAAATGGTAAAATCATCTAGATCACAATTAATTCAATAAAAAAGACAGAAAAATTAATTAATAAGAATGCAAATGTTTCTATGTGCTCCTGTCCAGCAGCCCATATAACGTTGCTATTTACATCAACATTTCCTAGTAGGTATTCTTGCTCTCTTTATACTCTTTTTATTCCTTTGAGCCACATTTGCTCTTTTTATTCCTCTGAGCCACATTTTAGAAAGTGTCCATTTTGAATTTTTCAGGGAGCGTTCACCTTTTCATGTTTAAGGCATAGTTTTAAAATCTCATGACAATGAATATTCTGTCTGCCAGCATTCTACAACTTGCATTAGAAAACCAATGTGTACCCACTCCAGTATTCTTGCCTGGAGAATTCCATGGACAGAGGAGTCTACCTATAGATAAGATAAGAGTCTGTCTGTGATTTAATAGTAATAAAATAATTTAAGCAGACCATTTAAAAAAAAGAAAACCAATGTACATATATACATATATTTGGCTCCCTGGTAGTCAGTGGTAAAGAACCAGCCTGTCAGTGCAAGAGATGTAAGGGACATGAGTTTAATCGCTAGGTCGGGAAGATCCCCGGGAGAAGGGCATGGCAACCCACTCCAATATTCTTGCCTGGAGAATCCCATGGACAGAGGAGTCTGGTGGGCTACAGTCCATGGGTCACACAGAGTTGGACACGACTGCAACAACTTAGCATGCACACACATGTATGCATATATGTGGCTTCCTGGGTGGCTCACTGGTAAAGAACCCACCTGCCAATGCAAGAGACGTAAGGGAGGGGAGTTCAATCCTTGGGTCAGGAAGATACCTTGGAGAGTGAAATGGCAACCCACTCCATTGTTCTTGCCTGGGGAAGCCCATGGACAGAGGAGCCTGGTGAGCTACAGTCCATGGGGTTGCAAAAGAGTCGGACGTGACTTAGCAAATAAATGCCAACAACAAAACATATATACATAGATATATATTAAATTGTACTAAATATGACCTGGATTACTGTATTTCATTTTTGTGTTTAAAGGAAAAGAGAGCTTGAACTCACTGTATTTTACAGCCAGGAAATAGTCTAATTATCTTAATTTCATTGTACTTTTAGAAATAAATTATTTATTGTCCCAACCAGGACTCTTTGACTCCAGTATACACTGGGAAAGTAGACATCTGTAACTTGAAAAATACAAACAAAAATTAATTCCAAAAGGAAAGGAACCCACAAGTAGAAAACCTCTCAGACACAAAATCAGCTAAACAGAGCCACTTTCTGTGACTCTGCTAACACAGAGCTCATGTCTCCAGACCATCTTTCAAGCCTAGACTCTGGAAATCGCTCATTACCTACAGTGTTACAGCATCTGTTTGTGCCTGGGGTACAATAAAGAATTCTTCTGTGGATCTACATTATTGCACAAAAAATAAGATTGCATAAAATGCACTGTTAAAGCTAGTATGTGAATTGTTGTCCCCTGCCCGCAATCTGATAAATGCAAAAATCGGAAGTAAGCATTTAGAACTTTTCTATCAATCTGGCATCACCATGATATCTAACGTGTGACTGGTGGACAGGTCTCTTTGAATGGGATGTAGACCAGATATTGTTGAATTCACCTTGAGGGTGTCCATGTCTTGAGAAGCAGACGATTCGTGCCCAATAAGACCACACATTGGTCTTCAGTAAATCAGAAACAGGTTGACAAACAAATAAACAGGCCTCCTTTACCATTTATGGGAGGCATTGATATCAAATGCAGTTTTGCAAGCTGTTTCTTTTACAGAACATGTGAGCATCACTCCATTTCAGTAACTATGTCAATATAATATCATTTTCAGTGAATGTGTTATTTTCCAGTTTCTAAATTCAATTGTGTGTGTGTGAGTGTGTGTGTGCGCGTGCGTGCACGGGCACAATCAGTCATTCAGTCCTGTCTGAATCTTTGCAATCCCGCCAGGCTCCTCCATCCATGGGGTTTCTCCAGGCAGGAATACTGGAGTGGGTTGCCATTCTCTTCTCCAGGGGATCTTCCTGACCCAGGGTTTGAACCCAGGTCTCCCGCAGTACAAGTGAATTATTTACCATCTGAGCCACCAGGGACATTTAAGTTCAATTTAAATTAAA
Organism: Aepyceros melampus; assembly: GCA_006408695.1. NCBI lineage: Eukaryota > Metazoa > Chordata > Mammalia > Artiodactyla > Bovidae > Aepyceros > Aepyceros melampus. The sequence continues at coordinate 442,442 of SJXQ01000854.1, forward strand.
TGTCACTCAGATTTTAATTGGTGCCTGCAAATCTCCTGAAACTGCATTCTCCCAAGTGAGGACGGCATTACTGTGATTTGTGGACAGTGGTACTGGGTCGGAAACGGTGGATGGCTTCTGAGTGCTGTGCCCAGGGGGACCGCCACCACATGGTTGAAGGGTCCTCCCTGAAAGACAGTTTCATCCAGAATGAGGTCCAACTGCAGAAACTTCTGGGCAATATTTTAGCACTTAATAGCATAGTGGCCAAATCCCCAAAGTAATAGATGTCCTAAGAGCTTTGGAGACCCACGGAGAATATCCTGTCCGCCTGGCACTTCCCGAGCTACACGGATGACAGAAGCTGACCTATCTTTTGCCCTCAAGCTCGTTTCCCCTTTCCTCCGCCTCTATTCCTAGTCAGTCATGATCTGACCTCCCCCCACCTCAGCGGTACTCTCAACATGGTGCTCCGGATGGCTCCTGCTCAATGACAGGCATGGGACAGAAAAAACCCACTTACCATTCCTGGCCTAAACCATGTGTGATGGAAAGGTTTTCGAGAGAGATAACATGCTTCACCTTGCGCTTGTTAAAATGACACAAAACAAGTGTTGGAAGGAATGGCGCAAAGGACTTGCTTTTATATCTATTTGGAGAGTAAGTATGAACTCTCCAATCTCTTAGGCTAGATCGGGTTTTTCTACCTTGCCAAAATTCAACTCTGGAATATTTTTAGCTCTATTGAGTATTTTCTTCATGGCTACCATCTTCTCCAAAGATGACTTTGGAGAAGTCCAAGATCCTAGATATTTCAAGTACAGAAAGGATCTATTGCCAAAGAATAATAGTATCTGTGATACTGTCTCCCAAACCAGAAGTTTTCCTCTAGGGAAGTCCAAATTATAGTCAACTAGTGAGAGAATGGGCCAGGGAAAGAAATGAGTATTGGTCAGTCTAAATCAACATTAGGCTCCAGCATTCTGCCATATAACAAGGGAAGTGCCCTGTGGTTTTTACTACATTCACACACGAAAGTAACAAATAGCCCTGTGTGTGTGTGTGTGTGTGTGTGTGTGTGCGCGCGTGTGTGCATGCGCATGCATGCTTAGTCGCTCAGTTGTATCTGACTCTTTGCAACCCCATGGACTGTAGCCTGCCAGGCTTTTTTGGTCATGGAATTTTCCAGGCAAAAATAATGGAGTGGACATTGTATTTAATTGCATTGAACAGCTTCAGCTACATGCAACAAATTCTGGTAAATTCTCTTCTCATTTTTATTCTATAACTAATATTTCTTATTTTCCTTGTTATGGTTTTTTAGAAACATTCATCACTTAAAAGTGAACATTTAATTTCCAAATACATGGGATATTGTTTAAAGTATCTTTAACATTAATTTATCATTTAGAGTCTTTCTAATTTAAATGCTTTCTCTTCTGTAATCACCCGCTGTTTTTTCGTTTTCTAACTTTGTTGAGACTTTCGATGGCTAAGATCTCTCTTGGTAAATACCACATTACATTTGAAAAGATGTGGGCTATTTTAAAATATCTTTTGATATTGATTTCTAACATAATTCCACAGTGATAAGAACACAGACTCTGCACGATTTCAGTAACTACAGTCCATGAATTTCTGCACCTTGTTTGATGTCCCTGGATAGGTTCCAGTGTCTCCTAGTTCACAGTCTATGGGAACTTGAATAGAATTTGTATCCTACTGCTGGGTGAAAATTATATAAATCTTATGCTGAATTGGTTCACAGTGCTTTCCAGGTATACTTTATTCTTATACCTCTCTGTATATTCATTCTATTAATTTTTGAGAGTTTGATATTGAAAGTCCAACTAAAAATTCTTAATTGATCTACCTAAAAAAATAATTGTAATATATAGTGGAACTATATGCAACTTTGTTCTGTATTTTCCAAATCTCCTGTAAATGTGTTATCATACTTTCATAATCTAAAAAAATAAAAATTTTTAAAAAGAATAAAATAAAAATTTTTAAAAAGAAAAAAGAAAGAATATTGGCGTGGGTTGCCATTTCCTATTCCATGGGATTTTCCCCACCCAGGGATCAAACCCATGTCTCTTGCAACTCCTGCGTTAGCAGGAGGATTTTTTATCACCATGCCACCTGGGAAGCCCAACAAATAGCAACTCCATTCCAAATAAGGTACGAATGAGAGTGTTTTAAATATTCATACTCGTTTGTTAAAAAACAAAAGGAAACCATGACTTCTCATTTTTCCCCTTGAGGCTGGAGCATGTGCCCCAAGTCACTTGCCAAAGTTTCTGTCATTGGATTGCTTTCAAAAGTTTTATTCAAGATTTATCACAACATTCCCAAGGAAACCAATCTTTTTTTGTGCTCTACACAAAGCACAAATGTCATTATGACGTATTTTGGTAATTCAATATGTGGTGAATAAACACTAATAATCTGGTATATCCATTCCTAAACATGATTTTTAAAATACAACTATAAAATTTTAGGTAAAAAACCCCAACAATTACCTTTTCAAAAAGAGTTAAAGTCTGTATGTTCAACAAAAGCTGAGAGCTGTGGGCCAACAGATGCTTAGTGGTCCTATTCAGCAATCATTTATTGGCCACTATGCCTGGAACAGGCTTCCCAGGTGGCCCGAGAACCTGTCTGCCAATGCAGGAGACCCGAGACACTGGGTCGATCTCTGGGTTGAGAAGATCCCCTGGAGAAGGAAATGGCAACCCACTCCAGTATTCTTGCCCGGAGAATCCCACGGACAGAGGAGCCTGGCGGGCTGCCGTCCAAAGGGTCGCAAAGAGTCAGACACAACCGAAGCCACTTAGCATGCATGTACACAAGTCTGGACCAGCTCTGTCCAACAGAACTTCCTGTGTTGCTGGAAATGTTCTTTATCATCATAGTCCAATATGGCAGTCACCAACGGCTAATGTGTTTATCAAGTACTTGAATTGTGACTTGTTAAGAACACAGCCTTTCATTTCACTTAATTTTAATTTAAATGCAAATAGCTACATATGGCTAATGGTACCTTATTGGACAGTGCAGATGTAAAACAGATATTGCTGTTTAAAGATAGAAAGAGAAACATTTGGCTTTTCTCTAAAAAATATACAGAGTAATGGGAGTAATAAAATGCACACATAATTTTACATCAAAACCCCAACTGAATTTCTGTGGAACTTAATAAAGGATAAAATTTATACAGAAGGAAAAAAAAATCCCAAATTGCCAAGATGACTCTGAAAAGGAACAAAATAAGGGGAGAGAAGGGATGAGACCTGTCCTCCCAAATACTAAGAATTGTTACAGAATTATTGTGGTTAATAGTAAAATACTGTCCTGGAAATAGACATGTAGAGTGGTAAAAGAGAACAAAGAGCCCAGAAACTCTTTCATGCATTTTTTTTTCTTTTTGGAAGATGCAAAAAACAGAAGCTATAAAACAAATAGACACACTGTACTACATCAGAATTTAAACTTGTAGTCACCAAACACTACAAACAGAGTGAAAGGACAAGCCACAATCCAAGAGAGAGGGGACATATTTATACATAAGGCTGGTTCACTCATTGTACAGCAGAACCTAACACAAAATTGTAGGGCAATTATTTGTTGTTCAGTCGTTAAGTCGTGTCTGACTCTTTGCAAACCCATGATGGCAGCACACCAGGTCTCCCTGTCCTTCACTGTCTCCCAGAGCTTGCTCAAGCTCATGTCCATTGAGTCGGTGATGCCATCCAACCACCTCATCCTCTGTCATCCCCTTTTCCTCCTGCCCTCAATCTTTCCCGGCATTGGGTCATTTCCAATGAGTTGGTTCATCACATCAGGTGGTCAAAGTAGTGGAGTTTCAGCTTCAGCATCAGTCCTTTCAATGAATATTCTGGATTGATTTTCTTTAGAATGGACTGGTTTGATCTTGGTGCAGTCCAAAACTCTCAAGAGTTTTCTCCAGCACCACAATTCAAAACCATCAGTCCTTTGGCACTCAGCCTTATTTATGGTCCAAATCTCACATCTATACACGAGTACTGAAAAAAAAAAAAAAAAGCTTTGTCTACAGGGCCCTTTGTGAGCAAAGTGATGTCTCTGCTTTTTATTTGCTGTCTAGGTTTGTCATAGGTTTTCTTCCAATTATACCAATTTAAACAAAAAAGACAAGCCACAGATTGAAGATATAGAACATACATAGCTGACAAAGAAGCAAAGTAAACAAATAAACAAGTAATTTTCAAAAACTTCAGTAAGAAAGAAAGAAACAAGTAACAAAGAGAACACAGGCAGAGGATATGAGAAGTGACTCGCGGAAGACAAACCTAAATGAAATCTGTATGCAAGTCAGGAAGCAACAGCTAGAACTGGACATGGAACAACACACTGGTTCCAAATAGGAAAAGGAGTACGTCAAGGCTGTATATTGTCACCCTGCTTATTTAACTTATATGCAGAGTACATCATGAGAAACGCTGGACTGGAAGAAACACAAGCTGGAATCAAGATTGCTGGGAGAAATATGAGATGGCTGGATGGCATCACAGACTCAATGGACGTGAGTCTGAGTGAACTCCGGGAGTTGGTGATGGACAGGGAGGCCTGGCGTGCTGCGATTCATGGGGTCGCAAAGAGTCGGACACGACTGCGCGACTGAACTGAACTGAAGTGCTAAGTCACTTTCGGTCCTGTGCGACTCTTGGCAACCCCATGGACTGTAGTCCACCAGGCCCCTCTGTCCATGGGATTCGATGCAAACATGCTCAGTCTGACCAAATCAGTAGTGTGTAAATCAGAACAGTGGCACTGCATTTCAAACCCACAGTGTCTGCTACTGCACTTGAGGGTAACAAGCAAATGTGTTAGTGTGGATGGGGATGATCTCACAGGTTGCTGATGAGACATGAATTGGGGTCACCTACTGAAAGCAATTTGGCAACTTCTGGTGAAGCTCAAAATAGGTATATACTATGGTCCTGATGCAACAGTTAGAGCTGGACATGGAACAACGCTCTTGTTCCAAATCGGGAAAGGAGTACGCCAAGGCTGTATCTTGTACCCTGCTTACTTAATGTATATGCAGAGTACATTATGCTAAATGCTGGGCTGGATAAACTACAAGCTGGAATCAAGATTGCTGGGAGAAATATTAATAACCTCAGATATGCAGATGATACCACCCTTGTGGCAGAAATTGAAGAACTAAAAAGCCTCTTGATGAAAGTGAAAGAGGAGAGTGAAAAAGTTGGCTTAAAAGTCAACATTCAGAAAACTAAGATCATGGCATCTGGTCCCATCACTTCATGGCAAATAGATGGGGAAACAATGGAAATAGTGAGAGAATTTATTTATTTTTTTTTTTTGCACTCCAAAATCACTGCAGATGGTGACTGCAGCCATGAAATTAAAACATGCTTGCTTCTTGGAAGAAAAGCTATGACCAACCTAGACAGAATATTAAAAAGCAGAGACATTACTTTGCCAACAAAGATCCATATAGTCAAAGCTATGGTTTTTCCAGTAGTCACATATGGATGTGAGAGTTGGATTATAATGAAAGCTGATGGCCGAAGAATTGATGCTTTTGAACTGTGGTGTTGGAGAAGACTCTTGAGAGTCCCTTGGACTGCAAGGAGATCCAACCAGTCCATTCTGAAGGAGATCAACCCTGGGATTTCTTTGGAAGGAATGATGCTAAAACTGAAGCTCCAGTACTTTGGGCACCTTATGCGAAGAGTTGACTCATTGGAAAAGACCCTGATGCTGGGAGGGATTGGGGGCAGGAGGAGAAAGGGACGACCGAGGATGAGATGGCTGGATGGCATCACGGACTCAATGGACGTGAGTCTGAGTGAACTCCGGGAGTTGGTGATGGACAGGGAGGCCTGGCGTGCTGCGATTCATGGGGTCGCAAAGAGTCGGACACGACTGCGCGACTGAACTGAACTGAAGTGCTAAGTCACTTTCGGTCCTGTGCGACTCTTGGCAACCCCATGGACTGTAGTCCACCAGGCCCCTCTGTCCATGGGATTCGATGCAAACATGCTCAGTCTGACCAAATCAGTAGTGTGTAAATCAGACAGTGGCACTGCATTTCAAACCCACAGTGTCTGCTACTGCACTTGAGGGTAACAAGCAAATGTGTTAGTGTGGATGGGGATGATCTCACAGGTTGCTGATGAGACATGAATTGGGGTCACCTACTGAAAGCAATTTGGCAACTTCTGGTGAAGCTCAAAATAGGTATATACTATGGTCCTGATGCAACAGTTAGAGCTGGACATGGAACAACGCTCTTGTTCCAAATCGGGAAAGGAGTACGCCAAGGCTGTATCTTGTCACCCTGCTTACTTAATGTATATGCAGAGTACATTATGCTAAATGCTGGGCTGGATAAACTACAAGCTGGAATCAAGATTGCTGGGAGAAATATTAATAACCTCAGATATGCAGATGATACCACCCTTGTGGCAGAAATTGAAGAACTAAAAAGCCTCTTGATGAAAGTGAAAGAGGAGAGTGAAAAAGTTGGCTTAAAAGTCAACATTCAGAAAACTAAGATCATGGCATCTGGTCCCATCACTTCATGGCAAATAGATGGGGAAACAATGGAAATAGTGAGAGAATTTATTTATTTATTTTTTTTGCACTCCAAAATCACTGCAGATGGTGACTGCAGCCATGAAATTAAAACATGCTTGCTTCTTGGAAGAAAAGCTATGACCAACCTAGACAGAATATTAAAAAGCAGAGACATTACTTTGCCAACAAAGATCCATATAGTCAAAGCTATGGTTTTTCCAGTAGTCACATATGGATGTGAGAGTTGGATTATAATGAAAGCTGATGGCCGAAGAATTGATGCTTTTGAACTGTGGTGTTGGAGAAGACTCTTGAGAGTCCCTTGGAATGCAAGGAGATCCAATCAGTCAATCCTACAGGAAATCAGTCCTGAATAATTATTGGAAAGACTGATGTTGAAGCTGAAACTCCAATATTTGGCAACTTGTTGCGAAGAACTGACTCATTGGAAAAGACCCCAATGCTGGGAAAGATTGAAGGCAGGAGGAGAAGGGGATGACAGAGGATGAGATGATTGGAGTCATCACTGACGCCATGGACATGAGTTTGAGTAAGCTCCAGGAGTTGGTGATGGACAGGGAGGCCTGGTGTGCCGCAGTCCATGGGGTTGCAAAGAGTCGGACATGACTGATCGACTGAATTGAACTAATGGTCCTGACAGTCTGTTTGTAGGCATTTACTTTATATCAGTTCTTGCCAAGGGAATGTGCACTACAGGTTCACTGCCGTATCATTTATAATTATGAAAAATTGAAAATGAGCTGAGTATCTCTGGAATAAATTGTAGTACAGCCATTCAATTGAATGATACATAACATCAAATGAGCTAGGTCCACATTTATCAAGACTTACAGGTCTCAAAAATATAATGTGGAGTAAAAAAGGAAGTGACAGAAAAATACAGAGTATGGTACCATTTGTGTAAATTTCAAAGCACCCCAAGTACTATGCAGGTTCCCCCCATTCTCTGAAAGTAGAGCTTTCCGATGAAACCTCTCCTAAGCTGAAATGTGGAAAATCAAAGAAGCAGTCACCTTAGGACACACCTTGCTAACAGATGCAGAAAATAAACAGAGATGAAGCACAGATGCTCACGGGCAATTCAAACCTGTGCCACCTTGAAGGTGAGATGATCCAGGTAGCTGCTGGGGCAGGTGCTGCTAGGCAGGGCCACTCTCCCTGCTGGGGTGCACACTGCTTCTTGAAAAACTCACTGCAAAATAAATGCCGAATGCTATTTTCAATTTCCCTCTTTGATTTCTTTTGGTTAGGAAAAAACAGGTGCTGATGTCCTTCTTTCATGAAAGCAAAGTGTCATAAAACAAACTTTTGAAGAGTAGGGCACCCCTGTGTAGTCGTTTGTAGTACTTAGGTATAAAAAGGGTTAAAATATGGATGATATGAGTAACATCTTCGTAACAGCTGTACCTGGACAAGGAAGGGCCTAAGCCTTTACCAAAGGGGGCCACACTCTGGCCTTCCTCTCCCCTAGGGCCAAGCCGGTGTACCCGCCTGAAGCCCATCCCCCTTCCCATCTTCCTGCCCC
>SJXQ01000854.1:455045-470498 GCA_006408695.1 Aepyceros melampus
GGTAAGGGGCCCGGCGGCGGCGGGCGGCGCGCGGATTCCCGCGGAGGCCTGGAGCCCAGCAAGCCGGCCGCCGGGACGGTGCGCGGAGGCTGGGACCAGTTACCTCCGGGCCCCCGCCAGCTTCATCCTGCACTCGGAAGGGCTGCGTCGCAACTGCCCGCCCCGGGGTTGTGGCTTTTCTTTTCCCCCTCTCTGCTAGGGAGTTAACGGGGCTTCCCTTATGGTTCAGCAGGTAAAGACCCGCCTGCAATGTGGGACACCTGGGTTCGAACCCTGAGTTGGGAAGATCCCCTGGAGAAGGGAAAGGCTACCCACTCCAGTATTCTGGCCTGGAGAATTCCGTGTTAATGGAGAGGTGCTTTGGTTGCAGGGGTGAACGAAAACTGCCCTAGAAGCCGAGTGGGGATCTGAGCATCCAATGGGATGCGCGTTATCTCTGAGCTGTGTGTGAGCAAGTAGTCGGAAAGGATGGGTGGACGCGGATAGAGAACCACCGCAGAGTCTGGGGCGAGCGACTCGGAACAGGTCCGCGCCGGCTGGTGGTGTCCAGCCGGCAAAAAAGGAAGGAGAAATCTAAATTTGAAGACAGAGCCACCCACGTGATTATCTGAAACGCAAAAGGACAAAGGTCGAGGCTATCCTGGGAGCAAGATTTTGGTAAAACTCCTTTGGGGCAAAGGGCAACATTTGAGAGAAGTTGGGAAAGCTGAGGTTTTGAATTTTTAAAAAAAATCCGCTCCCCAAAGCATGGGGAGTGAACACCCCACTTACTGTGGGTGGCTGCGGGGGGCCGGGTGGGGGCACTCCTTACGGTTGGGGTAGCTGGAGTGGGCCGTTCCCACGGGCTTTTTGGCTGTGTCTGGGTCCCAAAGAGTTGGACATAACTGAGCGACTTCTCTTTCACAAGGAGGCAGGGCATTGCAGGTTAGGTGCCCTCTCCCTTGGCGGCAGGACTGTCTTGGTTGGCTCTAACCTCAGGGACCCACTGAGCTCGGGTGGATGGGATGAGCAGTTTTACTGAACTTTGCCTGCAATCACAGATCAATTGAATTTCCAACAAATGATTGAATGTGCCCAGGCAGTTGTTGGGGGGGGGAGGTGTCTTTAATTGATTGTCACAAGGAGTGTTTAAGGACTGCCTTGAATAATGGGGTGAAACACTGGCTTCAGGGTTTGCAGTGCCTCTTCTGCCTGTTAACAGTGTTCTTTGGTCTGGTGACCACATCTCTCTGGTGTTGGGGTTGTCAATCTTTGCGCTTACGCATGCTCTGTGTGTGAACACACTGTAGAAGGTCCTCTGCTAAGAGCTCTAGAGATCAAACCCCAGTCAGGCCATATCAGTGTGTCTGGGGTACTTTAATTTCTACCTAATTCGTGGGTCACCATCAGGACTTGCTTTATAGACTGGTGATGGTAGGGATTTCACTCTTGAAATGAATGGGCGTGGGAAAGGGTATTATCATCAGTACTTCCTTCGAGTTGCATCCAAGGTGGCTGCTTCTATTCCATCCAGCATGACTGCTTAATGCTACTTTCCAAGCAGACCAGCAGATGCCCCTTGGAGAGTAGACACCTGATTTTTGAAGACGTGACTCTCAAATGAAGAATGAAATGAGCCTTAAAAGCGAAAGGCACACACGCTGCAGTGGGGTTTCCCTGAAGGCATGATCCATGCTCATCAGAGAAGAGAGACGCTACGACATCTAACCTCAGATGCCTTATTCTGGACTTCCAGGCTTGTTTCAAGCCTTCCAGGGTTATTTCAAAAGAGGGATGGTTATGAAGTCTTACGGTGCTCAAGACGGCGCTGTGGAAGATGAGCGCACGGCACATCAGGACCTGGGACTGCCTCCAGGTGGCTGTGTGGCTTGGGTGGATTGCTTGACCTCTCTGGGCTTAGCATTCTCAGCTGTAGTAACAGGGTTTGGATTCAGCCCTTTGTAGTCCTAATCAGTGACATCACTGGATGGCTATTCTCAGTGTAACCAGCACAATGACAAAAATCTTCAAGGAAAACTAAAATGTTATCCAGAATTCTCTCTTAAGGCCTCTGACATGTTTCGGAAATATATTAGAGATTATTTTTTCTTTTCTTTTGGTCCAAAACTGTTTGCTTCTTCTAGTTTGTTTTTGCTGTTTTGATTCTTGAGAGGAAGCCCTCTGTCTGTTCGGGAGGTTCAGCATCTAGAACAATTCCTTCCCTCTTAGAGTTCTTCACTGCTAATACACAGCTGTCTTTGGTTTTGCATGTGGTCCAATTAGGGTTTATTTTTCATATTCTATCAGAGTGATGAAAGAAACTATAGTTCTATCTCTGACTCACACCGTGTACAAAGTGTGTTTTCAAGGTCTTAAAAATCAATCACGGAAAGGGAGGGTGAATCGGGAGAGCTCAGAAGGTGGAAGGGGAGCTCAGATTCCATAATGACCCCCTATGGCTGTCATATTTAATCTGGCACCATTGCGGGGAAGAGAGCATTGTCCCAGCTTTGCAGAAGGGGAGCCTGAGGCAAGAGAATGTGAAGAGACCTACCAGCGTCCCAGACGTTCCATGTAGCCAAGTTGGGTCTGGATCCAGGGGGTCTTGATTGTGAATTGGTCTCCTTTGGTCCAGGCAGCGCTTGGAGTCCTTGGAACAGGTCCACACAACACGATACCGGAGCGCTCACACTTCAGAACCTGCAAGAAACCTTGTTGAACCTCCCTGTTTACTTAGTTACTATCCTGGTCTCCACTGACCAGCCTGTCATTTTGTTTCGTTTCACGGTGTCGGGAACATGATACGATGCAGGTGGGGCGGCTGTCTTCCCTGTCGTGGGAATGGCTGTGCTCCCAGCACAAACGCTGCAGAATGGGCACTTCAACCTCAGCCACCCCTTCTTTCATCTTCCAAAGCGAAACAAGCACCAAGGAGTTAAGTCAGAAGTCAGTACCAAGTGTAGGGCTGTTCTAGTCCAGCTCTCCGTCCTGTTTATCCTGCTCTAGGCGATGCGGTGGATTTTTCACCTACATTGAAGGTCCTCAACACAGACTTTTCTAATGTCTGAATCACAGCCTTATCTGGTTGCCAGACATTGGGCAGAGGAAAGCATGATGTGTTGCGGACAAGTCCAGGCCCTCGCCACCCAAATATTTCAGTTTCTTCCCCAGGGAGTGAGTCTTTGAAACTGATGTTGAGACTTTGAAATACTTGCTTGGTGGAGGATGGAGAGGGGCGCTCCTCTCGCACTAGGAACAAGGCTTCAGAACACCATTAAAAATAGATTGATTTGCCCTTTCTAGATTATTCTTTCTCCCACACATAAAACATGAAAGTCCATTTGAGGGAAGTGGCTGTCCCACTGAAGAAAGCAGAGCCTGCTCTGATCTTGGGGGCTGCCCTGGTGTTTCTCTGTCTCTGCTCTGCTTCTTGCACATCCATCCCAGGACAAGCACCCAACCTCAGAGATCAGAGCCATGTGCGTCTGGTTCTTGCGTCCCACCAGTGTGGAGACGCACTGCTGTGAATACCGGAGAGTGGAGGTTAGCCAGGCTCCCGGTTTATTCTGAGCTGAGTTTCTGATTTGCTCTGGGCCCTTGGGAAAGATCTCACTTTTCTATTGTTTTAATTTTAAACATGACGTGTGCCTTCCCTGTTTTTTGCTGAATCAACCTCACCAGAGCATCTATTTTGTTATTACTTCAAAGGATCGACTGTGGCACTGTTCATTTTCTATTTCTCCTCTTTTATTTCTTTTTAGTTTCATTATGTTTTTAATAAAAATAAAAAGTTATTTTATTGGCATATACTTAATTTACAATGAATTTCTACTGTACAGCAAAGTGATTCAGTTATACATGTGAAGTGAAGTGAAGTCACTCTGTCGTGTCCGACTCTTTGCGACCCCATGGACTGTAGCCTTGTAGCCTATCAGGCTCCTCCTTCCATGGGATTTTCCAGGCAAGAGTGCTGGAGTGGATTGCCACTGCCTTCTCCAGGGGATCTTCCCAACCCAGGGATCGAACGTGGGTCTCCCACATTGCAGGCAGACGCTTTACCATCTGAGCCACCAGGGAAGCACTTACCTTCTTTTTCATATTATCACAGGATATTGAATATAGTTCCCTGTGTTGTACAGTAGGTCCTTGTTGTAGAATTTAGACTCTTCATTTCAATTCTTTCAGTGGTTACCCCTGAAATTTTGCCAGGTTTACTTAACTGAGTCTGAATTGAATACCGCAACCTTCTCCTAAACAATTTAGGATTTTAAACACTTTGATTCAATCACTCCTGTATCACAGGCATTAGTAGCCAATATTCTAGTTTTGTTCTTTTGTTGTTAATTTATGGATTTTGTGCAAATCGTGTGTGTTTGGTTCACATTTGCCCTTCATCTAATCATCCATTCCGTTTCACTTTCCCTGCTGGTTTTTTATGTACATCTTTAAAACGTTTCTATTTAGTTTGTATCTCTTGATGGTGAATGTTCTCCACTTTTGTTTCTATGGAAATGTCATTCACCATTATTCTTGAAAGATCGTTCTGCCAGGTAAATAGTTTTATTTTGCTAGTTATTTTTCCTTAGCCCTTTCAGGTAGAGAAGGCGATGGCACCCCACTCCAGTACTCTTGCCTGGAAAATCCCATTGAGAGGAGCCTGGTGGATTGCAGTCCATGGGGTCGTGAAGAGTCAGACATGGCGGAGCGACTTCACTTTCACTTTTCACTTTCATGCATTGGAGAAGGAAATGGCAACCCACTCCAGTGTTCTCACCCAGAGAATCCCAGGGACAGGGGAGCCTGGTGGGCTGCCATCTATGGGGTCACACAGAGTCAGACACGACTGAAGCGACTTAGCAGCAGCAGCAGCAGCAGCCCTTTCAGGATGTGAGCTCTGCCTCATTGCTCTCATTTTGCTTTCTAATTGTCCTTTTCTCTTGGGCTGTGTCTAGGTGGGTATTTTTTTAATTTATCCAGTTTAGTATGCATTGCTTCTAAAAGGTCCCTGGTGTATAGTAGGCATTCAATAAATAGCTGTTGAAAGAACCAACTGTATTTTCTTTAACTGCAAATTTTACTTCTTTGGCGGGTTCTGGAATATTCTCAACCATTATCTCTCCATTTCTTAGTTTCTACTCTTTCTTTCTGAAATTCTAATTAAACTTAAATTGAACCTTCTTTATCTGTCCTTCATGACTCTTAAACTTTCTCTCATATTTCCCGTTTCAGTATCTGTATGATGGTTCAGGTAGCTTTTCAGACTTATCTTCCACATCACAATGTTTCTATTCAGCACTATCAAATCTGCTGTTTAATGAGTTCATTGAAGTTTTTTATTTCAGCCCTTATCTTTTTCGTTTATCATTTTTTATCTTTCAAATATCCCTGGTCGTGTATTGCTAGTCTCTTATTGTTTGCTCATTTTTGTGTTTCCATTTTTCGGTGTTTTAAATGTTTTACATATGACTAGCATACTGGAGTGGGTACCCATTCCCTTCTCCAGGGGATCTTCCCAGCCCAGGGATCAAACCTGGGTCTCCTGCATTGGCAGGCAGATTCTTTACCACCTGAGCCACCAAGGAAGCCCAGCTCTATATTTTATATCTGGTAATTACACTCCCCCAAGCCTTTGATGTTCCAAACGTCTCACTTGTTGTTTGTTATGTGTTTGGCATTTGTGTGTGTGTTGGTTGAGCTTAATGAGTGAGCCGTCATCCTGGTCTGTGTCTGCAGCTTGGTGTCGGCCACAGAATGGCCGAGCAGGTCCATGCAGTGATGTTTGTATGATCCCAGAGCCGAAAGAGATGAGAACACAAAAGCACATCTCCTGCTTTCTTCTGGCAACCTATTTATTATATTACCAATGACAGCTCCATTGAAATTTATTTAGCATTTACTATGTGCTGGGTGGGCCTCCCTGGTGGGACAGTGGTAAAGAACCCACCTTGCCAATGCAGGAGACATAATAGACGCAGGTTCAATCCCTGAGTCGGGAAGATCCCCTGGAGGAGAAAAAGGCAACCCACTCCAGTATTCTTGCCTGGAGAATCCCATGGGCAGAGGAGCCTGGAGAGCTGCAGTCCATGGGGGTCACAAAAGAGTCGGACATGACTTAGCAACTAAATAACAACATATGCTAAGCACTGAGCCAGGCTGGTGAACAAAGATGGCTAAGTCTTTCTCCCATGAGCTCAGGCCTGGCAGAGAGACTTGCCCCGAGATAGCAAAAGGCCACAAGTGGTGACAGGTGTGGTGAGGGATGCCGCCTTCTGATTGCTGGGGCTGAATCAGAGCAGACTGGGCACTGACCTTGACCACAGCCTCGGGGGACAAGGAGGAGCCCGAGAAGAATATACGAGGAGAAAAATGTTCTCATCTCCATCCTTATTTATTCGTAGCCATTCAAATGTCCCTGGAGCAGTGACTGATGGATATTCCTGGGACCCACCCACAGACGTGGACTCAAAAGATGGGAGTGGTGTTCCGGAATCCTCATTGTTCACATGTGTAAGGCCCTTGCAGGGACCACATGAGGACTGTGACAAAATCCTTGTGGGTGGAACAACCTATATGTGGTTGAAGCGAGTGCCAGCTCCCCCAGACACTCTGCAGACCTTGGGGCAGAAGCATTGGCCCTTTCCTCAACCGGGAGTCCCATGCTTTATCTGATGAAGTGCTGCAGTGTACTTGCAGAAAGCTTGGGGGTCTCCAGAGATGGGCAGCTGACAGTAAAACCCTATAATTGATTGGAACGAGGTGTCCACAGCTGCACCACACTCTCTGGGAATCTTGGCGCCCCGTGGGGTGGGGCTTTGGGCACAGGCAGGGGCGCAACCACAGGGGATGTCCAACAGATAAGGCATGGATGTCTGTACTTTTCTATGTATGGGTTAAAGACCCTTGGCATCAGGCAGTTTTCTGTAACATCGTATGGAAAAACCCAAGTGAAGTTTTTGGCCACCCCAATATAATGGAAAGAATATCCCTGTCCTTTGGGGTCAGAGAGATCTCACCCTAAAGCTCAGCTGCTCCATGTTTCCACTTTAAGGACAAGTCGCAGAACCGGCCTGAGCCTTAGTTTCCTTAGATCTAGAATGGACATAACTAGGAATTCCCTTGCAGTACAGTGGTTAGAACCTGGTGCTTTCACTGCCTTAAGCCCAGCTTCAGTCCCTGGTTGGGGAAGTAATATCCTGTAAGCTGCCCAGTGCCACACACACACAAAGAAATTTCCCTGTAGCTCAGGTGGTAAGGAATCTGCCTGCAATGGAGGAGACCTAGGTTCAATCCCTGGATCAGAAGATCCCCTGGAGAAGGAAATGGCAACCCACTCCAGTATTCTTGCCTGGAGAATTCCATGGACAGAGGAGCCTGGCAGTTTACAGTCTATGGGGTCACAGAGTGGGACACGACTAAGCAACTAACACAGATACACACATAATAACACTTTCCTTAGTGATTGCTCTGCCATACGCATGTAGAGTGCCTATCACTGTGCCTGGCCCTAAGGGATACTCAAAAAACTGGATCCTGTTAACATAGAGAGTCTTGAGCTGGATGGGGGTAGGGGAGGCAGAGAGGAGATAGATGCTGGTTCAGACTTGACCCTGGAGCTGTAGCTTGCTGGCCTCTGGTCAAGTGCAATACATCACTAATAAACTTACCTTCTATGTTAACAGGCACTGATTTCCACTGAGGCCGAGAGTACCGTGTCCTTTTCTGCTGAGACGCACAGTGAGGCTGTATTTCCCAGCTCCCCTTGCAGCTCGGGGTGGGGGTGGTCCTGTGATGGAATTCTGGTCAGTGATGTTGAGAGAAACACACAGCTGGAGGCAGGAAAACCTTCCTCCTCGCAGTCTCCCCTCTTCCTTCCTTCCCTCATCTGCGTGCAGAGAACGCCGGGGCCCCCAGAGAGGGCCAGATCCTTAATGGGATGGGGTGCAGATCTTGAAGCCTGCAGGAAGGGGAGCCCCTATCTTCCTCCCCTTTATTTCCTCTTCGTGAGACTGTAAATGTAAACTGTCTTATGTGAAGCCACCGAGATTTGGGGGGTGGTTTGAGCCTCCCCTGACAAATACACATTTTGTTGTGTTTCTTAGAGGCTGCCGGCACCTGGTGCAATGGTAGAGAAGCTGGTTCCTTCAAGACGGTCCCCGCCTTGGTCTGTACACAAGGTCACCATGACCTTGTCCAAGGGCCCTGCAGTCCCCGTCCTCTGCAGGCTTCCCTCCTGCAGCCCCTGCGGGACATGCCTGGTTGTCCTCCCTGGGCTGTGAGTGTGCCGCTTCCTTTTCTCCAAATACCTTTCCTCTTTCTTTTTAGGCCAGTCCATTTTTTTTTTTTTTTTAATGTAAAGATGCAGCTGTGCTGTGTGTGTTCAATCGTGTCCGACTCTTTGCGACCCTATGGACTGTAGCCCTCCAGGCTCCTCTGTCCATGGGATTCTCCATCAAGAATACTAGAATGGGTTGCTATGCCCTTCTCCAGGGGATCTTCCAAACCCAGGGATCGAACCTGCACCTGTTCCGTCTCTTGCATTGGCAGGCAGATTCTTTACTGTCTGAGCCACCTGGAAGCCCAAAGATGCAGCGAAGAGTTACTTGTCCCAGAAATATACCTCCTTCCCCCCTCCCCTCCTCCCCCTGCCCATCCCTGGGGGTCTGATCCCCTTCCTCTGCCCAACCACCCCTCTCTGTGTGCTGAATCAGACTGCAGCTTTCTTGAGGGTGGAGACTATTTAATAAACATTTGTGATGAAATCACAAATGGCATTTAATAAAATCTTGGTTAAAGTAAGAAGTCAACAAGGAAGGGATTGAGTGACAAATGTGCCCCCTTTTAGAACTTTGGCTCGGCCAGCCCTGAACTTGACCTTCATAGATTATAATAGTCTGTGCTGCTTCACTTTTGCATTAATCCTATATATTTAGAGAAGAATGGACATTTCAATAATTTTGGCTTTTGAACATGGTGTATTTGGTGTCATTTGAATGTGATGTGTTGCTGCACTTTCTTAGGTGTGATTGAACATCTCTCATGATCTTTTTTTACTTTTCAGTAGGAAGCTCTTACACAAATTCCCTGGATTTATTCCTAGGTCCTTGCTTTATTAATAACTTAATTAACAATTAAGTACAGTGCTGCTTCTTCACAGCTTAACCCTCCAGGGCTTGTGTCTCCCTCTCCCTCACGCCTACGGAATCTGGTGAATCATGGAGTGGCTGGGGTCCTGTAGGAACCCCCCCCCCACCTTCCAGGAGCACGGGGACAGCAGCCCCACCGCTGACCCCTGTCTGCCAGGGTCTCTGTCATCCTCAGAGTCTTAACTGGGGGATGCAGCAGAAGAGGACCGCTGGCTCTCGGGGGCCATAATTTTAGGTGCTGACGTCCAGTGTGCAGAGTAGGCTTTTCTCAGCTGTCCTGGCGCTTTCGGGCCCGTCTGTGTCATCAGCCGAGCCGGGCACAGGTGCAAAGTGCAGGTCAGCGGGGGGCGCCCGGGGCCGGCTCCCAGCAGTTCAAGGCCGCAGAGCTGAGCCCTCCAAGGCCTTCGGGGGTGGGGTGCGGGAACACTGCCCACCCCTCAGAACAAAATAAAACCCCTTCCATTTTTCCTCATTTCTTTTGGTCTTAAACTATAACCAAGAAAGGAAACTTACTTCTCTTCTGTAAGGAAAAAGTCAAGTTTCTTAAGGTTGCTGGTGTAGCCCTCTAGAAGGACGATAACACGAACACAGTAAATGATGGTTGGCGTGACTTTTTATCCGAGTGAGAGTTCGGTAACATAGCTTTTGAAGGATTACTGCACTCTGACTGTTCTGTGCTTGTAATAAACCAAGTCTTAATAATTTTGTGGGTGGAAGCTTGTATAATACTAGAGAATAACAATGAGGGATGCGGTTGAGGGACCATATGAAGGTGAATCCATAAATGTGATTTTTTTTTTTTCCAAAACAATCTTGCATTTCAATGGTATGACTAGTATGGACCTCACCAAGTACATCCCTCAAAGTGCATGACGGATCAGAAGTTATTTTTAAAAACTATGATCAGGAAAATGAAAAATGAAAGTCTTCAGATGAGTGTGGTGGTTCCTGTAGAATATTTTCTACAAGCTTGAATCCTAGTCTCTGATTAAATCAGTGAAGCGGGTGTTGTAGTAAAAACGGTATTGATCCCAGACATGGGAACCCTGGCACAGGTTACTGGGAGTAGCCTTCTTTTATGGCTTTTGTTGTTAACTTGTGTTGTATTTATTTGTAATAAAACCCAAAAATAAGTGTGACAATGTTTTCTTATTTCTTAGAAAATGGTTCAGGGATGAAATTTGGAGACTTCAAATAAGGTGAGGAGTGAGAGATGCGCCTTGGCTGGGCATTTCCGGTTCCTGTGCAGGAAACAGCAAACCACCCACCTCTTCTCCTCCTCCAAAGGACGGGGGACATTCTCATCTTGGGTTGGTGTCAGCTACATTGTCGCGGTTGTTCAGTTGCTCAGTCGTGTCCAACTCTTTTGTGACCCCGTGGACTGCAGCACGCCAGACTCCTCTGTCCATGCAACTCTCCAGGCAAGAATACTGGAGTGAGTTGCATTTTAGCAGTTATCAAAACAGAATAGTTAGATTTTTCTTGTAAGACAAGTTAGTAGTATATCATCATAGTATAGACTGCGATTTTATTCTTTATGAAGTGAAAAGCTTATTTTATGACTGCTTGTGTAACACAGAGACAGATTTGGTTAAATGGCAGCTTTCAGTGAAAAGCCATTAGCTTAGTGGAATCCAGCGTGAGAAACCCAAGTAGTGAAAGTGAAAGTTACTCAGTTGTATCCGACTATCTGTGACCCCATGGACTATACAGTCCATGGAATTCTCCAGACCAGAATACTGGAGTGGGTAGCCTATCCCTTCTCCAGTGGATCTTCCTGGCCCAGGAATCAAACCGGGGTCTCCTGCTTTGCAGGCAGATTCTTTGCCAACTGATCTAGCAGGGAAGCCCACGTAAAGACTTAGATGGAGCCAGGGCCTCGGCAGGTCCTGCTGCCCAGAGGGAAGAATGTTGTCCTGATTCTTAGGACAGGGAGACCCATGAGACAGTTTGGTATTGGTGACTCCCGAACTCTTTGAAAGCGTTTGCTATTCGTGTTATGAAGATTCTGGAGTTAAGAGCCCACCTCCTCGGGAGCCTGAGGGTACCGCTCCCCGCCCCCCTAACCCTGGAGGTACCAGAGCATCCATCGTCTGGATGGTGCTCACGTGAAGTTGGTGGGCCCGCTCCCAGTTGTGATCAAGGCTCCCCACCTTGAGCATAGCGCACGCCCTCTCATTCTCTGCTTGAGAGCGTCATGTCTCAGCCGCCTTTCCCAGTGGTGGCGTATGCCCCTCGGACGCCAGGGTGGATCTGATGTCACGGGGCTTCTGCCAGCTGGACCCGGCATGTGGCCGACAGCACAAGATGAAAGACAACATGTGTGTCTCTTGCTCCCGGAACGGATGCTGTAAGCTGATGCCTCGCAGACACCAGCAGAAAGGCCAGGCCCCAGAACCTCTTGAGATCAATGGTAGCACATGTATGGGAGTTCCAGGATCACGGAGAAGACAGTGTGTGCTTTTAATATGGCTAGTTCTTTATTAAGAGAAACGTTTTGGAGACATTTATTGAGAAACGAGTGCCCTTACGTTGTCCTCCAGCGAGGATTTCAAAGCAAACCCTCACGGGGAAGTCACTGTGGACAGGTAATTACACTGCATTAAATATCCAGGGGAGGGGAGAACACTAAAATGGAAAGTAACCGCATTTAATTTGGCATCGAGCTTTTAAAAATCAAATAGAGACGTTTTAAAGGCTCTGGAGTGTAAAGGAAATTGTTCAAGAGCCATTCCCGCAGAGAACCTTGCTCTTCCTGTGTCTGTCTCAACTACTTGGTAATAATGGTAGTAACACATTCACCTGAGGTGCCTACTGTCCACCAGCCAGCATTGCTGTAGGATGACTGTGATGCCTTGTCCAGCATGTACATATACAGGGCTCTTTCCCCTGGAGAAGGAAATGGCTACCCACGCCAGTGTTCTTGCCTGGAGAATCCCATGGACAGAGGAGCCTGGGGGGCGACAGTCCATAGGGTCACAAAGAGTTGGACATGACTGAGCAACTGAACAACCACAAAAAGAGCACTTCCAGAAGAATTTTGATTTTTAAACCAAACCAAGTGCATTACAAAATGAAATAAAACTACCTTTGTATTTATCAGCTGTAGAAAATTAGCTAATGACCATTTATTGTTGCAAAACTGTGAATAAATGATCAAATTTTAGACCAGAACTGGTTCAGTGTGGCCTCTCCCTAAGGCAAATGAGTGGCTAAGAACACAGGCTCGCTAGGTGTGTGAGCATGGGCGGATTTCCTAGTTTGAACTTTTCCGAGCTTGGGTTCTCACAAGAAAAGGGAATGATTGCATTTACGGAGTTCTGATGGGAGGTTATGCACAGAACGCGTGCATATCCATTGTCTGCCCCTTACTGGTTACAGATATTGAGCGTGGGCCTCTCTGTCCACGCAGAGAGGCAGCGTTGGCCTGGGAATGCCCGAGGGAAGACTCTGGTGTGCAGAACAGTGAGATTCCAGCCCCAAGGGATCCACTCCCTGGAGCTGGTATAGCTGGAGCTCAGTTATAAAGACTAAGATGCGACCCACAGTAGACTCCTTGGAGCTCCACGCTTTGGCAGGACATCTGAGCCTCCACTGCGTCACCTCCCTTGGGCTTCTGTGGGTCTGGGCAGATTATGGCCCCCTGGCACTCCCTGGCAGAGCCAGCCCCAGCTTGTGTGAGAGATTTTGAAAAGAACTACAATACCATTCTAATATGAAACTCTCTCCATCATGTGTTTTCTTCACAAGTACCAGAAATCTTTCAATAAACCTGGAAAGATAACATCTGCCTAAAAAGGCTCTGGGTAGAAGGCCGCCAGTGGGGCTCGTGCTTCTGTTCTGTTGGGTCAAGGAGACAAATTTGCTCCGTATTTGGGAGAGTTTGCAGTGGCCTCATCATGTCACAGTTTGCTTGTTGTGTCATGAGAACCTGGCCTCAGAGAAAAGACCGACGACTGCCCTTGGCCCCTGAAACCTATGAAAGGAGAGCCGAGCCGTGACGGTGGGTCAGGAATTGTGACCACTGAGGTTCAGATTGGGGTTGAGGTAAATTTGGGCTAAGTTGCTCTATAAATTAAGCAACCCAGTTCTCTTGACATTGAATAGACACTAAAATGTAAACCATGAACGTAACTTAACACCCAGGAAGGACAAAAAGTTATACTATAATGTACCACATGGGCTTCCCAGGTGGCTCAGATGGTAAAGGATCTGCCTGCTATGCGGGAGACTCAGGTTCGATCCCTGGATCGGGAAGATCGCCTGGAGGAGGAAATGGCAACCCACCCAGTATTCTTGCCTGGAGAATCCCATGGACAGAGGAGGCTGGTGGGCTACAGTCCATGGGATCCCAAAGAGCTGCTGGACATGACTGAGCAACTAACAATGTACTATGTATAACCATAGAGTTATCGACACAACTTTCCTGCTTAGAAACTTTCTTCTAAGAAAATGACCCGATGACATTAAAATACAGTCATCTCATTTAATCCTCACACACACACGGTCAGGCATGGTTTATTATCCCTGTTTGGTAGAGAGGGGAAGGCAGGTGAAGAGAGATTAAGTAACTCACCCCCAGTCATAAGCTGCAGGATGACAGAGCTGGAAAAGGTATTTCTCATGTCTGAACCAGCAAGAGTTTTTATTTTCTCTTTTTGGCTGGTCCAGGTCTTAGTTCCCTGAATAGGGATCGAACCCATGTCCCCTGCATTTCAAGGCAGATTCTTAACCACTGGACCACCAAGGAAGCCCCTGAAAGAACTTTATTGATGATCTCTTACCTAAAGTTGCTTTGCTAGTTGCATACGTGAATGGAAAGACTCTCAGAAAATAAGAGGACCTTGTTCAGAGAAGACAGTCTGGGGAGGGGAGGCATGGATAAAAACCTCAGGCATCACATGCACCCAGCCTGGAAACTGTCTTCCCATAAAAGGATTTTGCTTCACCCAGTGCAGGGTCAGAACACAAAGCAGGTGAAATGGATACGGGAAACCTATAATTGCCTTCCTTGATCTGAATCATCAAAAAGGCGATTGCTCCATTTACAGGAACTAAGATTTCATCTGACCTAGCTTTTAGTAGCTAGAGTCTGTTAACGTGTCTAGTAACCACATTATATTTTACATCATCCAGGCTATATTGTTTAATATTAGTGATTTTTGTTAGAAACTACGTGACAAGGTACACTGGGGCTTCCCAGGTGGCACCAGTGGTAAAAAACCCGCCTGCCAATGCAGGAGACCCAAGAGACACGGGTTTGACCCCTGGATAGGGAAGAGGCCCTAGAGGAGGGCTCGGCAACCCACCCAGTATTCTCGCCTGGAGAATCCCATGGACAGAGGAGCCTGGCGGGCCACAGAGTCGCAAAGAGTTGGACACAACTGAAGCAACTTAGCATACAAGATACCTGATTCATGAACCATTATTTTTTTTGGCTGTCTGAGATTATGTGCTATTGGGGACTATTTTGAATACCAAATTTATTTTCAGTGATAAAATCATAGTAGTTTATATATGTATTCCAAGCCCTTTAAATATATTACAATTAGCATCAAAATAGCCTTATGAGGGAAGTAGTTATTTTCCCATTTTTCCCAGGAGGGAGCTGACGCTGGGAACATTTGTGTGACGTGCGGAAGACAGGACTGTGTGAGAGCTGGTTTTGTCTTGAGGCCAACCTCACCCCAAACCAGTGTCCTGTCTCTGCCATCTGCCTCCAGCCCAGCCAAAGGGCTTGTGAGACTTCAGAGGGCTGGGCCCCATCCAGTGTTTTAGAACCAGTAGGTGTGAGGTCAGGCCTGAGAATGAACATCTCCCGGTCCTGGGACCCCACGGTGAGAACCGCCTGGTCTAGAAGAAAGGCCCCTTTAGCTAATGATTTTTCCACTGGGATGATGACTGACTGGCCTCCCATTGAAGGGAAAACCTGGCCCTCTTCAGGTCGAGTTCACGGCAAGTTCGATTATTCTCGAAACTGCGCAGCTGCTCATTGGCGGTGTTTCTCTCGCAGCCAGCCATGTTTCCCCTTCCCGTCCGGCCTGCGCATCTCGAGGCGGGTCTTAGGGACACGTCATGCTGGTCACAGCACTTTCTATTTAGGAAGCCATCGAGACGCTTGCAAATAAGACACAGTTCAGGTACCTCCATCCCGCGTCGATCTCATGTCCCTGGGGGACGTTTGAATGAGACGGAAGCTTGCTTCCTCTGCTCGGCGCCAGGCTCCTCTGCCTGCCAGGCCGCCGCTCCCTGAACCCCACCGGCCAGTCCTCCCGGAAGCCACCCCGTCACCCGGGATGCCCACTCCTGCCTTCAGGATGCGGTGTCTGCA
>SJXQ01000855.1:0-52182 GCA_006408695.1 Aepyceros melampus
GAGCTAAAAAGCCTCTTGATGAGAGTGAAAGAGGAGAGTCAAAAAGTTGGCTTAAAGCTCAACATTCAGAAGATGAAGATCATGGCATCTGGCCCCATCACTTCATGGGAAATAGATGGGGAAACAGGAGAAGCAGTGTCAGACTTTATTTTTTGGGGCTCCAAAATCACTGCAGATGGTGACTGCAGCCATGAAATTAAAAGACGCTTGCTCCTTGGAAGAAAAGTTATGACCAACCTAGATAGTATATTCAAAAGCAGAGACATTACTTTGCCGACTAAGGTCCGTCTAGTCAAGGGTATCATTTTTCCTGTGGTTATGTATGGATGTGAGAGTTGGACTGTGAAGATGGCTGAGCGCCAAAGAATTGATGCTTTTGAACTGTGGTGTTGGAGAAGACTCTTGAGAGTCCCTTGGACTGCAAGGAGATCTAACCAGTCCATTCTGAAGGAGATCAACCCTGGGATTTCTTTGGAAAGAATGATGCTAAAGCTGAAACTCTAGTACTTTGGCCACCTCATGCGAAGAGTTGACTCATTGGGAAAAACTCTGATGCTGGGAGGGATTGGGGGCAGGAGGAGAAGGGGACGACAGAGGATGAGATGACTGGATGGCATCACGGACTCAATGGACATGAGTCTGAGTGAACTCTGGGAGATGGTGATGAACAGAGAGGCATGGCGTGCTGCGATTCATGGGGTTGCAAAGAGTCGGACACGACTGAGGGACTGAACTGAACTTCCTAAAGTAATGACTTTGGGTCTGAGGAGGGTTGTACACATATGAGGATGGAGGTGGTTTTTTTATCCCTTCCAAGCAGCAGCTGTGAGAAAGCACAGGATTAGAGTCCAAGGTCTGGGTTTGAGTTACAGCTCTGCCCTTGATAAACTTTGCAAACCTGGAGAAGTTTCTTAATCTATCTGTGCTCAACTGAAAAAAAAGGAAATTATAATGCCTCATCCACCAAATTATTTAAAGCATAATTGTATTGATGAATCCTTTGTGAGTTTTAATAAGAGCAGTAATAATTATCATTTCCTTAACAGATTTTTTTTTCTATGATCAGGTATATAAAGAGGAAGTGCTATACACAGACAATCTTTCTGGCATAAAATGAGAGAACATAAACCAGAGTACTAAGAACATAGAACATGTATAATAGAACTTCCTAAGTAATTGACACCCTAAGTAGCTTCACTGTAAATAATTCAAAATCCCTGAATAATTTCAAATCATAGGCTCATAGGATGTTGAATGGAAGGCAACACTTTGAAGATTTTGGTGAAAAGAAGATAAAATTCTGAATCCTAAGTCTTTTTATGACTAGGTATGTAGAACTTGGCCATTTAATATCTAGAGATTTGTCTCCTTGACTGGAGAATAGGAAGAATAACATTCTGTGTGCTGCACTTAGTCACTCAGTTGTGTCCAACTCTTTGCGACCCCATGGACTGCAGGCCCACCAGGCTTCTCCGTCCATGGGATTCTCCATGCAAGAATACTGGAGTGGGTTGCCATGCCCTCCTCCAGGGGATCTTCCCAACCCAGGGATCAAACCCAGATCTTTACCATCTGAGCCACCACGGAAGCCCTAATAGTAGATAATATCTTCCAAAAATGGTTTTCAGGAGAATTAAATGGAATAATATGTGTGATGTATCTGTAGTTCAAGGCTTGTCACATAGAAACACATTACTCAACGAATGCTCATTCTTAGAGTTGCAAGAGAGCTTTTAAAATAAGTCATCTAATTAAAACCTCCCACATGAAAGATGGGAAAACTGAGAAATGCTAAGTTGTTTTATTTCTTAGATACGAAACAACTGGGAAATGATCCAAGGAATAGAGTAAGAACATTCAAAGTGGATTTCAGCTTCCTGAAGGAATGTAACACTTGAGGAAGTTGTTTCTGGGCAATGAGGGAAAAAGGGAAAACTATCTTCAGCTGAATTCACGTTATAAACTATACAGTGATGCATGTCCTTTATAAACATAGGAGTCTTGCCTAACAGACAACCATGTGATGTTCCTGCATAGTCATCATTGCTGCGAGTTAAATGTGATTCTGTTGATAAGAATAACTGATAAAATGGCATGTTTCCAAGAGAGATAAGCTGTGCCCCAAATTCAAGCATCTTGTATACCCAAATGTTCGATTTAGCTAATGATGGTGCAATACCACCCTATTAATCTTGTTGGGAAAGCTTTACTGATACAGTCACTTAGAAGTCAACTTCTGGGTACCAGCTGATTCACCAGTGCCTTATTGAAGGTCCAGGAAAGATTCTTCCTGAAGAGCTGTGTTTCCAACCTCTCAGTTGAGAGGATCAAGTTTGTACAGATCCTTAAATATCTGTGACAGATTTTTTTTTAAAGTAGCCTCAATATTTTTGACATTCTGTTTCCCCAGCTTTTAAAAGTTTAGGTCTGTGTCCTTTCCTTTTGAATCTGGGTGAATTCTATGACGGCTTTGATAATAAGAATAAAGCAAAAGTGACATAGTGCCTTAGGAGATTGGCACCTTCACTTTCTGTCTCAAAACACTTGCTTTTGGAGCCCTGGGCAGCCATGGGGAAAATTTACCTTAGCAGAGGCTACATGCTGTTAGGAAGACCAAGTCAGCAGGTGCAGAGGCTGCATGGAGCGGGGTCAACCTATTTCTCCCTTCCAGCCAGGCACCAGACACATGAGTGAAGAAGCCTGTAATGACTTCAGCCCCAGAAATCATCTGTCTACAACCACACAGAAGCCTGAGCAAGAACTGCACAGCTGTAAACAGTCAACCTGAAGAGTCATGAGAGAGTGTCAGTTTAAGCCACTAAATTTGGGAATTTTTTTTTTGTTATGTAGCAATAAATAACCAGAAAATCTTCCTCGATTAAATCTTTGGGGGGCCAAGTCATTCCTTCCCCTGCTCACTTACTGAAATAGTGTTTGTCTGATGAGTTGCTGAAGAAATGTATTGTGTAGTACAGGGTAATTTGGCATTTTTAGCTAACTGAGTACATTTTTAAAACATTTATATCCTGCTTGCTTCAAAACTAGATTTGATGCCATGATCGAATGATTATTGAATTAATAAATGTGTCAATGAATTATGAAAATATGGTTAATTAGTTTACCATGAAAACAAGTTAAAGTTAGACATGAACTCTGCGGAGGCATTTCACTCAGCTGTCATATATATTAACTAAAATCTCATGATTCTAATTGTAAGTTGAATGCTTCATAGTCCTCTTTCCAAAATATACATTAGAAGTGCCTAACATTTTCTTGGCTCTAACCAAACATTTTGGGAGTCCCTAGTCATGACGTGTCACCCAATATCTCCACACCATTGCTCCACTTGGTTCTCTGCATTTAGAACACGCTTCCTCTCCAAACTGGTGGCCTGACAACTCCCACTCTTTCTTTACTCTAACATCAAACACGACTTCCCTCTAAGACTTAGTGAACCATTTATTTATCCGTTCAACAATCATTTACTGAGCACCTACTTCACTCATGTCAACTATTGTGCCCTTGAACAATTTAGCATGAGTGTGTGTTCAGTCGCTTCAGTAGTGCCCAACTCTTTGCGAGCCTGTGAATTATATAGCCTGCCAGGCTCCTCTGTTGTCATTTCCTACTCTAGGGGATGTTCCCACTCAGGGACTGAACCCACTTCTCTTGTGTCTCTTGCATTGGCAGGCGGATTCTTTACCACTTAGCCACCTGGGAAGCCCCTTGAGCAATTTAGAGTGGAAAATAATTCAAGGTTGTAGTCTGCTGGGACAAATCCGAGGCATTACTTGTAACAGAGAGTGAAGGTGTTCTGTGAGCAGCTGGGATGACACAGCACATCTGGGGGAAGAGAGGGAGCATCTCAGAGGCACAGCTCCGAGCTGAGTCCCGAGCGCAAGGAGGTAGCTGTGAAGTGAGGGGGGAAAGTGTGGGAAGAGTTTTGTGGTTAGTTTCATTTCCTGTTTGTGTTTTTAATCAAGTCAATCAAATTGAACTAAAGTTTATTATAGGAAGACTTTCATGGCAGCAAATAAGTTACTTTGAAGAACAGACAGAAAGGAAAGTTTTCCCCATCTCCTCTCCCAGGTTTTCCCTATTACCCCTGTTCTGGTTGCTGGAATCTCCACCAGAATATTAGCCTTGGTGTTAACAATTAGAAGCGTTGAGAATTCAACTGTTACAGTACAGTCAGGTGCATTTTAGACTTGACTTTCAGTAGTCTGAATGCCAGTACCACCCAGAAAGTGCTTCGGGCAGCAGAGTTCCTTGATGTTTACCCCTCTAATGCAAGTCTTTGCTTGTAAAGTATATTATATATCAGTGCTAGTCAGAGTGTCCTCTCTGCTGGCCCAGGGATGATTTGCTATTATTCTACAATATTGTTGTTGTTCCATTGCTCAGTCATGTCTGACTCTTTGAGACCCCATGGACCCCATGTACTTATCTGAAGTATGCCAAGTAAGTACAAAAATAGGGAATAAGTGCTTTGAGCCTCTTTCCTAGCAGTTTGACAGATTTATGTCTGTCAGATCTAAAAACTAGGCACTCAAAATCTTTGTCATTCCATTTTGCTAGTAATTCCTTTTTATTGTATTTTATGAAGTATCAGTCCACAACTTATTGGCAATTTAAGAAACTGGTCCTCCACTACCGGTGGTTTGAAAACACTGCCTTAGGCCACAAGGTCTAATCACCTTCCGATACTGCCCTCTCTCTCTACCTTGGCCACCTCCTGCCCACTTGCTTCCTAAATTCCTGCTCTTTGATTTTTCATTTAGGGCGTTGTTCCTAGGTGAAAACCCTAGGAGGCTTCTCATGACTTGTGGCTTCCTATGACTTGGGATGGAGCTTCTTCTAGGTGATCCGACAGCCCCGTGTGCTTCCCTGCTATGGCCAAAGCACTTGGGATCGTATCACACACTTTTCACTTCTCCGCCTCCCTCTGGGGAATGTAAGCTCTGAAAGAGCGGAGCCATGTCTGTAAAGCTCTATGCCTGTGTCCTTTACCCCGTAGCCCTCACACTCACCTGTACATGAGTGGATTAGCCAGTGAATGAAGGAGCAGAGGCAGTGCAGCCAGTCTCCAGGAGACTGTTTCATGCAAGCACCTCCTTTCACGCTTAGAGAGCAGTCAGGGCTTGCTTCTTAGGTCACCAGCTCGAACTCTCTTCTTGTGTGCCAGGAGCCAGAGTGAGGAATCCCGCCCATGGCAAAGGTCATGAGGAAGGAAGCCCGACAAAACGCAAAGGCGTGATCTGGCTTCAGGGGTTCCCCTTGGGTTTTCCTGAACATCTACTCCCAAAAACCAGAGTCTGCCTGCTTTATTGCGCTGTGTTTTCCACTCTTCTGACATTTTCTGGAAAAAGTTAACTCAGGGCTTCAGTTAACAGTCTCCTGCATATAAAAAGAATATCTCAGCTTAAGCCCCTTTGATGGCTTTCTAACTTACCTAACCGGTCTGCCCGGACTTTTACAACTTGTGAATTGTTTACGGCCCCCAACCGAGAGAGGCATGAAGCTTAAAGCATCTTAAAGATACAGAGCCTTTTCTAAAGAGCTAAGAATTATATTGGTGACGGGTTTCACTGTTGAGTCAATGACTGCTGCCAGGCCTCCATATTCTTTATCTTTTAGGCACCTGAAGGATATTAATCAAAGTAATTGGGATATAGAAAAAGGAAAATATAGTTTTGATGTTAGCAACACTAGACTTTTGAGTTAATTACTTTTCTCTTTGTTATAAATCACTGTACTTCTTTCATTGTTATAAATTGTTGTCTTTGCTATGTAAGAATGTAACTTTATTTAGTGCTTTCTGAGAGTGGCACCAGACTTTGGGAAGAACAACACAAATAAGTCTTCTGGTTGACAAACTCTTATCAGAAAAGGGCCATAAAATGTTAATTGGCCCTCTGGCCAGAAGATGATGTAAATCACCTAAGACTTGTGTATACAACTAGGTATGCAGAGAGAAAGCCTGGTCTCAATAAGAGTCAGGGCTGCTGATACTGCATAATTTTATATTATCCATTGATCTCTATGTACATAAAAGGTATAAAAAGCCTTTACAACAATAGAGGATGGGCCAGTCACTGGACTGGTTTCCCTCGTGTCTTTTCTTACTCTATTTTCTGGCTGAATTCCCATCTGGAGCGTGGAGGCTCGCTGTGTCTACTTACTGCCCTGGCTTCTAAGATCCACAAAAGAAGGGGCTCAAGGCAGGGCACCCTCCGCTATTCAAACGCATGCCGGTGGCCTAACGTAGACGGTGCAAATCTCTTGTCCTGAGGTTTTATTAGTTCTCCACATAAACCAAGTTATTCATCCTCTTTTCTCCACTAATTTTCCTACTATACTATTTCTTCCTAATCTCTCTTATATTTCTAATTAAATTATTCTTTCTAAGACACCATGCCATCTCCCCTTGGAATTACCCTGGATCCAACAGGGCTGGACCCCGGCACTTGTAGTCCTTGAGGTACAAAGTTGCTCCCAACAGGTTCTCGGTCTCACGTCAGGGTATGGGATAATATTGCTTTTCAGGCCACTCTCCCTGATTTCCAGGTTGCTTCATGGGTGGCCTGCCCCAGTGTGACTTCCTAGTGAAGTGAAGTCGCTCAGTCGTGTCTGACTCTTTGCAATCCCGTGGACTGTAGCCTGCCAGGCTCCTCTGTCCATGGGATTCTCCAGGCAAGAATACTGGAGTGGTGGCCATTTCCTTCTCCAGGGGATCTTCCCAACTCAGGGATTGAACCTGGGTCTCCCGCATTGCAGGCAGATGCTTTATCCTCTGAGCTACCAGGAAAGCTATGACTTCCTAATGTAGTCCTAATTATGTCTTCTTGGCTTTTTCCTTCTTCCTTTTGCCCTTCATCAGTGCACACCTTTCTCCGCCTTAGGTCTGCTCGTACCCAGGTCATCTTCCTGCATTTCAGCGTGGTTCCCACCTTCCTGCCCACACCTGTGCTTACTGCCACCGTGTCACCTGTTACCGTCTCTCCATCTCCCCTTTTGTTTTTGTTCCTCTGTCTCTCTGCTTTCTTTTCTCTGCATGTCTTTTGCTCTGATTCTACAATTTCTCTATCTCTTTCAAGTGTATTTAACATTTGAACCCTAACAATTACCGATAACAAGAAAAAAATTTTTTATAATTCAAACACATCAGAATTGCTATCATTTATTATTTCATTAATGGCTACAAATGCTGTGTAATGATGCTACTTTATGACTGGGTAAAAAGGTAAGATACAGAAAAAGAAAGAGAAAGATACCCCAAATAAAGTCAGGTCATCAACGGCCAATTTTTTTCTACTATAAAATTTTGCCTTTGAACTCCCCCTTGACACAGTCACACATCTCTCTATGTCATGGGTATCATTGCCAGATTTGGAACTCCAGAAAGTGGTGAGATATTGCTGCCTTTAGAGCTTCTTGAGCATGATTTTTGACGTGAATTATCTGGATAATTGTTATGTATCTATGACTGTACATAAGATCATTTACTGTATTAGATATGTATTACTGATTTTAAAGTTACTACAAACTTAGTGGGTTAAAACAACACACCTTACTATTCCAGTTTCGGTGGGATGGGGGTCTTTGTCAGTTGCTAAGTGGTATCTGACTCTTTATGACCCCATGGACTGCAGCACACAGGCCTCTCTCCCTTCCTGTCCTTCATGATCTCCCAGAGTTTACTCAGATTCCTGACCATTGGTCATGCTCGTGACAGTGAGTGATGCTATCTAACCATTTCATCCTCTGCTGCCTTCTTCTCCTTTTACCTTCAAGAACTTACCTGGCTTTCCTGCATAGGATCTCAAGGCATCACCTAGCCACTTCTGAGCTCACTCAGGTTGTATTCACTTTCTTTTCTGCCTCATTATCAACATCCTATTGACAAGTGCCAATCTATTCACAACCCCAACTTCCCTCCATCTCCCCAACACTAAAACTACTTGATCCCTTTCTGAAGAATCACCTTTTCCAATTTCCAGGACCAATATTGACCAGAGGTTGGAATCACTGAAACCTCTTCTGCACCTCTTTTTGAGCATTCTTCTCAGTTCACCATAGTGCTGGTCTTGTCCTACCAGGGAGTCCAAGTCTGTTCAATAGTCTTTGATTACAGTCTCCTCCTCCTCCTCCCCCCACCTCCTCGGGGACCCCAGACTTCTTATCAACCTGCTTAGGAACTGCCTGTCTCATTTTCCTCTTTCTATCCAATCCCATTTCCCTCCATGAGGTACTAAATCACAGTTTGGGAAGCAATTGGACCCAAGAGAAACAGGCCATCAATAAAATGTGCTGGAGGTCCATTTACTGCTTTGCATACATTCAGGCCAAGTTATCTTGTAACAAGATCAATAGCCCTATGGGCTAAGCCTTATAATGTCACACCCTTGGCAGCTCCCTCCAGATTCCTTAAAAGCAAGCATGCTTTTTGCTTTCTCATCTGTTCATTACCAGGAGTCAACTTTTGTCTCTTTTGAGCATATGGAAGGGCTATAATTTATTTACAAATAATATTTAATATAGGCAATGGCAGCCTGCAGCAGAAAGCCAGACAGACTCTTCTTATCTCTCCTTGGGATAGCAGAGCATGGCCAACAAGGAGGCACTAGAGGGGAAAGACAAGCAGATACTAGCAGACCTGGCTCACGCTCGGTTGCATTTTTATTTCAAAACAGTGACTTGAAATGGCTATGATGTGAGGAAGTATCCTTTGATTTTATGTGCAAGTGTGAAACATGGAGGCTTCCCAGGTGGCACAGCAGTAAAGAATTCACTTGCCAGTGCAGGAGATGCAAGTGACGCCAGTTTGATCACTGTGTCGGAAAGATCCCCTGGAGTAAGAAATGGTAACCCACTCTAGTATTCTTGCCTGGAAAATTCCATGGACAAAGGAGACCGGTGGGCTATAGTCATGAGGTCACAAAGAGTCAGACTCGATTGAGCATGCATGCAGGGCTCAGGATGAAACAGTGACTTAGAAATTATTCAAGAAAAAAGTTTAAGCCCAATTTGCATAAGATGGAAAGTGGAATTTTTCAAGAGTTTAGAATAAAAATATGTAAGCTTGAGTTATATGAAAAGTGTTTTGTGTTTCCTCTTCAGTTTAACACCATAAAATTCCCTAAAGTGTCCCCACTGTCAATGAAATGAGTGTCCTCTTACCAAATGCCTGTTACACAGCATCAATCTTCAGCTCAACTCCAGGAAAGTCATCAGCTATTAGTCTGGGAAAACTTTGCTCCATGGACCAGCTATTTTCATCAAATCCGTACCAAATGAAAGAAACACAGTTCAACATTATGCAGAGGCTCCATTGCAACAGTATGATGTCATATTAATGTCCCAGTGTGAAATCCTGGATAAAATTCTAAAATGGTGTCAGGAAGTGTTAAATATTTTTTTGACTATAAAAAAATGTGACTTTCTTGGGCTTAAAAGCTTAGTACATAAAACAATACTTTGTCCAGATACAAGGACATCATGCTCTTCTACAGAGGGATATACACTATGTCTGAGGTCAATTTTCTAAGTCTAGACACACAGAGCTTAAGTGTCTTTCCACCTCAGATGCTTGAGGACTTGTACACAAATGATGCAAAGTGAATTAAATCGTTGGCTAAAGTATGCTTTCAGTTCTTTATCACACTTGCTCTTCAGCCTGATACACCTGGGCTTCCTATAGTGGCAGATTGTCTGGGCCTCAGCTGGTCTCTGCTGATGCCTTTTGGTGTCTGGATATATGATCCGAGGATCAGCCATCTGAGATTCCTTGGTTATACCTGGGAAGCTGAATGATTATAAGCTGTCTTATTCATAATCAGAAAATTTGAAATTAGAGAGACTTTGACTGTGGGCGTAGGGGATATCCTTAAAGAAAAAATAATAATTTTCCCAATTAGGCTTCATATGAAGTCATTCCTATTGCTACTTACCTCCAGTATTTGTCCTCTACAAAGAAGCATCTTTTCTTCTTTTCCTTATCAGAAATAGCGACATCAGTTTTCTTTATGATGGGAGGAAAACCCAGGGTGTGGATGTCTCTTAGATAACCTGCTTGCATCTCAACTCTTCTGACAGCCCAGAACTCATTGCCTATTGAAAAGAGAAGCCCAAGAAAATTTGAGTGAAGTTTTTTGGTTTTAGAAATGCTTTTAGAGCACTGTTGTGGAAAACAGAAGTCTTGGTTTTATTTCAACCAATTCATAGGTGGTATTTAGTCCCTGAATGAATGTATGAATGAATGAGTGAAAAAATAAATAAGTAGATAACTCTGGTCCACCCCCTTTCTGGGTCTTATATTTATTACCAATAAATTACAGTGACTAGTACCAGTTATTTTGTCTAAATGCTGGTGACTTCTTAATCTAAATTTCCAACCTAGAAGTCTCTCTCAAGCTTCACATCAGTAAGTCAGTCACTTACTGGACACTTTGTTGCTCCTGCAACAAATTCTGTGCAGATGCCCAGGGACCATTGTAATCACAGTTAATCCTGGTCATTGTGTTAAAATTTAGTAAAGTTGTTTAGAAACAATTTGGGGTGAGGGGAAGCTCCTAAACTAGAGACACTGGCATGTTTATTTAAACAGGTGAACTAGAAATTTATTTTCTGGCATTTTTTTTTTTTTTGGATCTTTACTTTTAAGAGAAAAGAAGCCAGATGGTAAGAAAAGAAATCCCAGGGCACATT
This sequence comes from Aepyceros melampus, assembly GCA_006408695.1. Lineage (NCBI taxonomy): Eukaryota > Metazoa > Chordata > Mammalia > Artiodactyla > Bovidae > Aepyceros > Aepyceros melampus. The sequence continues at coordinate 10,708 of SJXQ01000855.1, forward strand.
TTAGGGTCAAACCTGATTCAATGTAATTGATTTTTCCTTAATCATCTATAGTAAAAGGAAAGAGAAACATTATTACCATGCTCATTCTAAACCTCCACAAATTCCTAAGCTGTGAAAATAAGATTAAATGATGCTTCAACATTGTGCTTGCTGACAGCAAAGGAGAAAATGCAGCTTCTTTTCTTTCAGCATTTCTGAAATGCTGTCAGAAATGCTGACAGCAACAGTGATTGAAACAAAGAGTGCTTCCGATGGTTATCATCAAATAATCAGAAATTTCAATTCTTAGGATGTTCCATTTACTGCTCATTCTAGATAATCAGGTCACTCTTGGATAGTGTTGGACATTATTCCTGAAATTATTCAGAGATGTTTATGACTTGCCTGCTGCGTCCTCAGCCCATGGTTCATCATCATCAAAGTGAACATCTCCGTACAAACCAGGCCCTGGTGGAGAGGTGTGACCCGAAGCTTCTTCAGGTACATCAAAATGATCAGTCTCCAAGTTCTAGGAGAGGACAAATACTGATGGAAATATAGGCAATCAGAATTTCTTTATGCCCTTTTTCAATAAGACAACACCAGATCAATGAAAACATTTTATTTTATTTATTACCTTTGAGTGCAAAGTCATTATGTCAGCTTCTCCTTCATAGATCCTGAAGAACCAAAGTGGCGTCATCTCCTCCCAGAACTGTCAGAGCTTTCTCAGTGGCAGAATCAACACATTTCTAGGCAAATTCAGTGTATACTTCACAATTCTATATGAAAAAAAAAAATTGAAGTTACTGTGACAGTAATTTATAAAATCTCAGTATTATGTCTAAAATCTCTTTGGACCCATTACTTGTGAGATGAGTTTTCCTCCATCTCTTTGGGCTTACCAAGAAAGACGCAGAAGTGACCGATGCCAGGAACCCCAGCTCTGGCCTCATGTATCACTTCCAGGGTGTCAGAGTCCAGCTTCTCTGTCACCTCCAACCCCAGGAAACTCTGGATTTCTTGTATTTTTTTAAAACCACAAGACCACTGTCCTTTCTTCTAATAAATTCTTTCACATAGTTTTCAGGATTGTGGAATCTTTCCAGATATTGTTAATGGAACAAGTATAGTTTAAGGTAATTTTTATGATTTTTAGTCATTTCCCCAAATTTCACAATTTATTTTAGTCTTCATCTAGTTTATTGAAACAAAAGTTAGTATGAAACAATGTTATTTTTGATAAAGACCCCTAATTAATATTTTTTTGTGTGCTACTTTTACATTTTATTGCAATTTAGTTTGTTCAGTTCAGTTCAGTTCAGTCACACGGTCGTGTCTGACTCTTTCGCGATCCCATGGACGGCAGCACGCCAGGCTTCTCTGTCCATCACCATCTCCTGGAGTTTGCACAAACTCATGTCCATTGAGTTAGTGATGCCACCCAACCATCTCATCCTCTGTTGTCCCTTTCTCCTGCCCTCAATCATTCTCAGCATCAGAGTCTTTTCCAATGAGTCAATTCTTTGGATCAGGTGCCCAAAGTATTGGAGTTTCAGCTTCAGCATCAGACCTTCCAATGAATATGCAGGACTGATTTTCTTTAGAATGGACTGGTTGGATCTCCTTGCAGTCCAAGGGACTCTCAAGAGTCTTCTCCAACAACACAGTTCAAAAGCATCAGTTCTTCAGTGCTCAGCTTTCTTTACAGTCCAACTCTCACATCCATACATGACTACTGGAAAAACCATAGCTTTGACTAGATGGACCTCTGTCAGTAAAGTAATGTCTCTGCTTTTTAATATGTTGTCTAGGTTGTTCATAGTTTTTCATCCAAGAAGCAAGTGCCTTTTAATTTCATGGCTGCAGTCACCATCTGTACTGACTTTGGAGCCCAAGAAAATAAAGTCTGACACTGTTTCCGTTGTTTCCCCATCTATTTTCCATGAAGTAATGGGCCTGGAATCTTGAGTTTAAATATTCAGATCCAGCCTGGTTAAAGAAAAAGAAACCATCCTCTTGCTATTTGAAAATCTTTTCATCTTTTCCTCCTCCCCAAGTACCAAAGGGGAAATTGGATTGAGATTTGTAATGAGGAATTATTTAAAATATTCTCCACCTAACCTCTCACTTTTGCCCAAGAGTAGCATTTCTCTTCTCTTTTTTCCCTCAACCAAGCATAATGTTTTTCATATACCAAGTCCATATAACTGTCTTATCAAACTAACTTATTAGTATAAAATTATTATAGTATAGAATTATACTTTTCTCTCACTAAAGATGAATTAACTCTACTCTATCTGAAGCATGTAACTTCAAAGTGACAGCAGACTAAATTAATGAGTGTGTAGGAACGATCCTCTGAGTACCACATGCCACCTCTACCCTATTTGAAGTAGACTGGACAAGGTGTGATTTCCAGAGACTGGAGGCTCTGAGAGCCCCATGCCAGAGCTGGAGAGAAGCTTGGGTACTCACTGAACCAGGGGAGTCAACCTGTGTCTTAATGCAGCCAAGGAGTTTGCTCTACACAGTGATGTAAAATGGACGCTAGCTGAAAATCAGAGCTGGGGGAGCTGACACCCAGACTCAGAGAAAGTCAAATGGACTGTGAACAAGTATATCACTTCTGTGGGCCACTGTTTTGCCGTCTGTATAAAAGGCGGTGAATATAACATCATTCACCTGGCTATCATATGTGTTTCATGCTGGTGTATATTATTCACTCCAATATATTTACTAGAAGAAGCTTGCTGGCCTGAAATCCATCTGACCATGCTCTCAGGTGCTTATTTGGCAAGCTCTGAGTGCTTCCTCTCTATTTGAGTCATAATTGTATTGGTATTTACATATCTTGTTAGTGGATCTTATTGTGCGGTAATGAAGCAATAAAAGTTAGTTACATTAAGAGCTATTATTATAACTGGTACCTATCTTGGGCATCATGTTAGTGTGTAAATTTAAAACATCACATCTGGAAGAAACTAATGACTTGGGATGAGAAGAATCCTGTGTTTAAGTTATTCATTACTTACTAAAGTTACTGGAGTGTGTGTATACATTCAGCCAAGTATACAATTGTTTCTCAAAAAAAGGTGAAACTTTCGAAGTCTAGAGCTATTACTGTATGCCAGGCCCTAAATATCTGTTATTTCTAATCTGTAGAACAACCTTACAGGTAGAGATTAGGATCAAAAAATTAAGTAATAAACTCAAGCTCAGGGGTAAGCGATTACACAAAATTAAATGGTTAAGTGATTACCCAAAATTCTAACTATTGCAACTTAGATGTTTACCAAAAGCTTCTTGGTTTGAAACTTGGCTCTCCCTCAGTTTTTTTCACTCATATTTTGACACTGTTTATTTTTCTCATTTTTGAAACTGACCCCAATTTTGCCTTTGATTTACTTCCTTAGTTTTGTTCTTTTCCCCCTGACTGTCTGATCATATGGGCTTCCCTTGTGGCTCAGCTGGTAAAGAATCCACCTGCAATGTGAGAGACCTGGGTTTGATTCCTGGGTTGGGAAGATCCCCTGGAGAAGGGAAAGTCTACCCACTCCAGCATTCTGGCCTGGAGAAAACCATGGACTAAACAGGTCTCAAAGAGTTGGACACGACTGGGCAACTTTCTCTCCACTTGACTTCATCTGGTCATTACAGCTCATTCTGCCTCGTCTGATCTGTGCCTATTTGCTTTGTCACCTGAAGCTCGTGGCCTGTGCTGCATAGATGTTGTAAAGCCATACAGACAGAAATATAGTCCATCACATCCTGTAACTAAGACTGAGAAATGTATAACAGATTCTCACTTACAGGTGTCCAGTTATTGGGTAAGCTATCAATTTCAACATCCGACAACCTAAGATTATAGATATAAACACTTGACCCTGGGTATGGCATGATTACAATATTTTGCAACTTCTTTCATTGGAAACTCTTGATTTTATTTTAGGTTGGGTAATTGTGCCAAGTCACAGAATGAAAACAGATGAGAAGTTCACCTCCTTTTCCATGACTTTAATACCAATTTAACTGCTTAGAATGGAAGCAGTTTATTGCTGAAGTTTTACCTATTTTATTTCTCTCCTAATTCTTTAACTAAATATTTAGATTACTAGTCCTTGCCATAAAAAAGACTATCAACTGAAGCAGGCAAACATGTCGATGTAGGGGTTAGACATATCTCAGAATTATGGCTTCGTGCTCATTTAAATACAAGAAATTATGATTATATATTGTAACCTAAATCATTCACTATTATTATTAATAGGTGGATACATAAGTAATGTTACTGTATTTTTCTATTTGAATTAGGGTTCATTTGAGGTTGGTTCATTGTTGTGGTGGACGTTTTTGCTAGGGAGAAGTTTGTTAGAGAGGAGAGTAATACCGATAAAGAATTATGGCCTGAGGAGAATGTGGCAAAGAAATGTCAGTTATCAATATTCAACCTTTTGTATACATGAGAAGCTCTAAGCTAAGTGATTTAGCTTTGCCCATTCTCATGAAACTCTTAAGAGTTAGTATTATTTTCCCTTTATCACAGATAGAAAGCTAAAATCCAGAAAGGCCAAATAACTGTATTTACAGAGCAACTCTGTAGGAATGGCCAGAAAACTAGAGAAGATTTTCCACAACTAAAGACATGAGGAAGGAATGAAAATGGGATGGGTGGGAGAGGGAGAGACGGAGTATAGTCAGGACCCACACCTCTGGGCTGGTAACAGAAGGAATGTCTAAATTGCAGAGCTCCTCCTCAAAGAATGAAGGGTCCAGGACCCACACTGGACTTCTCAGCCCAGAAGCCCCAGATTGAGCAGACAAGCCTCTAACACACCTGGCTTTGAACACTAGTGGGGTTTATGTTTGGGAGAACCAACGACTATGGAAAACAGAGACTCTGCTTTTAAAACGCATGTGCAAAATGTCACATACTCCAAGTCCCCATTCAGTTTGATAGGAGCCTGAGTCAGATCTACTTGCTGATGTTGGAGAGTCTCCTGGAGAAGTAAGAGGCAACAGGGATCCTGCTGGAAATAGAGATGCTAGAAGCACTCATTTTGGAGGGCTCATTCTACTCTGAGGCACTGTCACCAGCAAGTGCAGTTCTGGGATACTCCCTCCTGTCCATTAGCACTAGGGAACCATTCCTGCCTGCCATGGGCTGGGCCCCAGAGGAAGCTGACTTCTAGTTACCTATAGGCACTGCATGCGGCATCAATCAAAGCCAACCAGGCCTGGGGCAGCCCAGCCTACCAGGATGACCACCATGGTTGACCCTACCACAACAGAAAGGCACACAGAGTCCACGTGGGAGGTATCCCTAGAATATATAGCTCTATGCCCAGAGTGGAGTATGCTCCTAGGATGCATAGGACTCCTCCCATATAAGCCAAGTCTCCAAGGTCGAGATGTCACTGACCTACCTCATTCACAGAAATAAGCACAGCTAACTGGGCAAAGTGAGGAGACATTAAATGTTGTAAATGATAGGACAAGACAAAACCTCAGAGAAAAGAAGTAAAGGAAGTGGGAACAAGTAACGTACTTGATAAAGAGTTCAAGGCCGTGACTGTAAAGAGGCTCCTCAAATTTGGAAGAAAACGGATGAAATCAGCAATGTTAGTAAATACTAAGAAGAACCAAACAGAAATGAAGACTCCAATAACTGAAATAAAAAATACTCTGGAAAAAAACAACAGTAGTTTAGATGGTATAGAGGAACAAATCAGCAATTTGAAAGACATAGGAGTAGAAATCACCTAAATTGAATAGAAAAAGGGAATGACAGAATTTTTAAAAATTAAGATAGTTTAATAGACCCCTGAGACAGCAAGCATACTCAATTTGTTTTAAAGAGATTCCAGAAGAAGAAAAAGAGAAAGGGGCAGAGAACTTATTTGAAGAGAAAAATAGCTGAAAGCATCCCTAACCAGGGGAAGAATATAGACATTCAAGGTAAGGAAGCACAAAGATTCCCAAATAAGATTAACTAAGTGATGGGGGAAAAAGCCTACAACTAAGATCACTCTACCCAGTAAAGTTATCATTTAGATTTGAAAAAAGATAAATACTATTATAGACAAGGATAAGTTAAAAGAGTTCAACACTGCTAAACTGACTTTACAAGAAACATTAAACGGACTTCTCTAAGTAGAAAAGTAAAGGCAACAGATAGAAAGTATAAAAGGAAAAATCTCACTGGTAAAGTCAAACACACAGTAAATGTGGTAGATTAATCATTAAAAACTAGTATGAAGGTTAAAAGACAAAAGTAGTAAAATGATTTATATCCACAAACAGTAGTTAAAGGATGCCAAAAATATGTAAAATATAATGACAAAAACGTTGAACATAAGTTTAGGGGTAAGAATGTAGGATGATTTGAATGCGTTTCATCTTGTAAAATCACCAATTTTATATATATATAGTATGAGTATATATGAGTATACTATATATATAGTATGAGAATAGATATATATAGTACATAGTATTATATATGTATATATATAGTATGAGCCTCATGGTAACCACAACCTGATGAATTATAATAGATATACACATAAGAGAGGGAAAAAAATCCCAGCATAAGACCAAATATAGTTATTACATCACAGGGAAGAAAGATAAAAAAAAGAATAAACAACCTCAAAACAATTAACAAAATAACAATAGGTACATGTATATCAATAATGACTTCAAATGTAAATGAAAGGAATGCCCCAGACAAAAGACAAAGAGTGGCTGGATGAATACAAAAACAAAACCCACGCATATGCTGTCTACAAGAGACTCATTTCAGATATGAAAACACAGACAGCCTAAACGCGAGAGAATGAAGAATGGTATTCCATGCAAGCAGAAACAAAAAGAAAGCTAAGGTACCAATACCAATACCTTATATCAGGCAAAATAGATTTCAGAATAAAGACTGTAACACGAGAGAATGACATTATATAACAATCAAGGGATCAATCCAAGAAAAAGAACAATTGTAAATTGTTGGGAGCCACGTTAGGCATTACTGACAAAATGGAGGCATGGCCCCAGACCCCTCTCCTCATTCCACAGGCACGGTCCCCCGATGAAGGAGTTAGGCTTGGTAATTCTGACTTGTCTTTTCCTCTCCTCAGGTGAGTTGACTGAAAAGGAATATTAAGGTGTTTATTGTTCTTGAGAGGAGCAAGAGAAGGCACAAAGCCTTCCACAGCTGTGCTCAGAAAATAATCCTTTCATAAAGTTAATCATTGATGTTTGTTCAAGGACTTTACAAAAGAGTGTTCCAGGATGAGCACATAGGCTCATCTTGAGGCCATGGGAGGGATTGCTATCTGAAGCCTATTTGTGAGGAAAATGTTTATGGCAAAGGAGTTTACTGAATTTAGAGCTTAGAAATAATTAAAATAGTTACAAGTTAAAGATTTAAGGAATGTTGTAAAGTTAGCATATTTTACTATAGCTTATAGAAGTTAGGAATTTTTAGAGACACTATAGCTAGAAGCCTTTTTAAGAGACAGTGAGCTCAGGATGTTCTGGGCAAACAGGATTTAGGAAGATACTAGTAAACTGAAGAATGTAGCGTGAGTTACAATGTAATCACAAGTTAACACTAGGACACATTAGAGGAGGTAGATAATAGATGATAAGGCTGATTCCGAGAGAATCACCGAAGCAGGAACTCTGTTTGAAGAGCAACAATGATTTACGAGATAATAAATCTGGGAGAGGGGGAACTGAAAATGTCAAACCTCTCACTTACACTTTTTGTAAAAGTATAAAAGAGAATCTTAAACTTGAAATAAATAGGCAGTCCAAGAAAAATGAGAGTCTGTCTCATTACTCGCCGACACCGTTCATCTCTTCAGGTTGAATCCCTGGCTGCTGGAGCTGGACTCCAGCAGTAAATACATATATGCAACCAATAACAGTTCAGTTATAGTTCAGTTGCTCAGTCGTGTCCGACTCTTTGTGACCCCATGAATCGCAGCACGCTAGGCCTCCCTGTCCATCACCAACTCCAGTTCACTCAGACTCATGTCCATCGAGTCAGCAATGGCATCCAGCCATCTCAGCCTCTGTCGTCCCCTTCTCCTCCTGCCCCCAATCCCTCCCAGCATCAGAGTCTTTTCCAATGAGTCAACTCTTTGCATGAGGTGGCCAAAGTACTGGAGTTTCAGCTTCAGCATCATTCCTTCCAAAGAAATCCCAGGGCTGATCTCCTTCAGAATGGACTGGTTGGATCTCCTTGCAGTCCAAGGGACTCTCAAGAGTCTTCTCCAACACCACAGTCAAAAGCATCAATTCTTCGGCACTCAGCCTTCTTTACAGTCCAACTCTCACATCCATACATGACCACTGGAAAAACCATAGCCTTGACTAGATGGACCTTTGTTGGCAAAGTAATGTCTCTGTTTTTCAATATGTGATCTAGGTTGGTCATAACTTTCCTTCCAAGGAGTAAGTGTCTTTTGATTTCATGGCTGCAGTCACCATCTTCAGTGATTTTGGAGCCCCAAAAAATAAAGTCTGACCTTTTTTCTACTGTTTTCCCATCTATTTCCCATGAAGTGATGGACCAGATGCCATGATCTTCGTTTTCTGAATGTTGAGCTTTAAGCCAACTTTTTCACTCTCCACTTTCACTTTCATTAAGAAGCTCTTTAGTTCCTCTTCACTTTCTGCCATAAGGGTTGCCATAGGCAACCCATAAAGAAACACCTAAATACACAAAGGAAATTTTAACAAACATAAAGGGAGAACTAGTAGGAGATTTTAGCACCACACTTACAGAAAATCAATAAAGAAACACTAGCCTTAAACACCATATTACACTACACTGACTTAACAAATATATAAAGAAGTTTCCTCCAAAACTTCTTTCTAGGTGGCTCAGATGGCAAGGAATCTGCCTGCAATGCAGGAGACCTGGGTTTGATCCCTGGGTTGGGAAGATCCTCTGGAAAAGGAAACAGCTACCCACTCCAGTATTCTGGCCTGGAGAATTCAATGGTCCATGGGATTACAAAGAGTTGGATGTGACTGAATGACTTTCACTTTCACTTTTGGGCTTCGAATCCACCTGCAGTGCAGGAGACCCCGGTTCAATTCCTGAATTGGGAAGATCACTGGAGAGCGAGGGCTACTGCTCCAGTATTCTTGTTCTTCCCTTGTGGCTCAGTTGGTAAAGAACCCACTTGCAATGCAGGAGACCTGGGTTCGATCCCTGGGTTGGGAAGATCCACTGGAGAAGGGAAAGGCTACTCACTCCAATATTCTGGCCTGGAGAATTCCATGGACTGTATAGTCCCTGGGTCACAAGGAATTGGACATGACTTAAAAAATGGCCATGCCATATGGGGTCACCCAAGACGGGCAGGTCATGGTGGAGAGGTCTGACAGAATGTGGTCCACTGGAGAAGGGAATGGCAAGCCACTTCAGTATTCTTGCCTTGAGAACCCCATGAACAGTATGAAAAGGCCAAATGATAGAATACTGAAAGAGGAACTCCCCAGGTCAGTAGGTGCCCAATATGCTACTGGAGATCAGTGGAGAAATAAGAAAGAATGAAGGGATGGTGCCAAAGCAAAAACAACACCCAGTTGTGGATGTGACTGGTGACAGAAGCAAGGTCTGATGCTGTAAAGAGCAATATTGCATAGGAACCTGGAAAGTTAGTTCCATGAATCAAGGCAAATTGGAAGTGGTCAAACAGGAGATGGCTAGAGTGAATGTCAACATTCTAGGAATCAGTGAACTAAAATGGACTGGAATGGGTGAATTTAACTAAGATGACCATTTCATCTTCTACTCTGGGTGGGAATCCCTTAGAAGAAATGGAGTACCCATCATGGTCAACAAAAGAGTCCGAAATGCAGTACTTGGATGCAATCTCAAAAATGACAGAATGATCTCTGTTCATCTCCAAGGCAAACCATTCAATATCACAGTAATCCAAGTCTATGCCCCAACCAGTAACACTGAAGAAGCTGAAGTTGAATAGTTCTATGAAGACCCACAAGACCTTTTAGAACTAACTTCCAAAAAAGATGTCTTTTTCATCACAGGGGACTGGAATGCAAAAGTAGGAACTCAGGAAATACCTGCAGTAACAGGCAAGTGAGGCCTTGGAGTACAGAATGAAGCAGGGCAAAGGCTAATAGGATTTTGCCAAGAAAACGCACTGGTCCTAGCAAACACCCTCTTTCATCAACCCAAGAGAAAATTTTACACATGGACATCACCAAATGGTCAACACCGAATCTGATTATATTGGAGGCCAAAGATGGAGAAGCTCTATACAGTCAGCAAAAACAAGACCAGGAGCTGACTGTGCTCAGATCATGAACTCCTTAGTGCTAAATTCAGACTGAATATGAAGAAAATGGGGAAAACCACTAAACCATTCAGGTATGACCTAAATCAAATCCCTTATGATTATACAGTGGAAGTGAGAAATAGATTTAAGGGACTAGATCTGATAGATAGAGTGCCTGATGAACTATGGACAGAGGTTCATGACATTGTACAGGAGGCAGGGATCAAGACCATCCCCAGGAAAAAGAAATGCAAAAAAGAAAAATGGCTGTCTGGAGAGGCCTTACAGATAGCTGTGAAAAGAAGAGAAGCAAAAAGCAAAGGAGAAAAGGAAAGATATACCTATTTGAATGCAGAGTTCCAAAGAATAGCAAGGAGAGATAAGAAAGCCTTTCTCAGCCATCAGTGCAAAGAAATAGAGGAAAACAATAGAATGGGAAAGGCTAGAGATCTCTTCAAGAAAATTAGAGATACCAAGGTAATATTTCATGCAAACATGGGCTCGATAAAGGACAGAAATGGTATGGACCTAACAGAAGCAGAAGATATTAAGAAGCCGTGGCAAGAATACACAGAAGAACTGTACAAAAAAGATCTTCACAACCCAGATAATCACGATGGTGTGATCACTCATCTAGAGCCAGACATCCTGGAATGTGAAGTCAAGTGGGCCTTAGGAAGCATCACTACAAACAAAGCTAGTGGAGGTGATGGAATTCCAGTAGAGCTCTTTCAAATCCTGAAAGATGATGCTGTGAAAGTGCTGCACTAAATACATCAGCAAATTTGGAAAACTCAGCAGTGGCCACTGGACTAGAAAAGATCAGTTTTCATTCCAATCCCAAAGAAAGGCAATGCCAAAGATTGCTCAAACTACTGCACAATTGCAGTCATCTTACACGCTAGTAAAGTAATGCTCAAAATTCTCCAAGCCAGGCTTCAGCAATACATGAACCATGAACTTCCAGATGTTCAAGCTGGTTTTAGAAAAGGCAGAGGAACCAGAGATCAAATTGCCAACATCTGCTGGATCACCAGAAAGGCAAGAGAGTTCCAGAAAAACATCTATTTCTGCTTTATTGACTATGCCAAAGCCTTTGACTATGTGGATCCCAACAAAATGTGGAAAATTCTGAAAGAGATGGGAATACCAGACCACCTGACCTGCCTCTTGAAAAACCTGTTTGCAGGTCAGGAAGCAACAGTTAGAACTGGCCATGGAACAACAGACTGGTTCCAAATAGGAAAAGGAGTACGTCAAGGCTGTATATTGTTACTCTGCTTATTTAACTTATATTCAGAGTACATCATGAGAAATGCTGGACTGGAAGAAACAGAAGCTGGAATCAAGATTGCTGGGAGAAATGCCAATAACCTCAGATATGCAGATGACACCACTCTTATGGCAGAAAGTGAAGAGGAACTAAAGAGCCTCTTGAAAGTGAAAGAGGAGAGAGAAAAAGTTGGCTTAAAGCTCAACATTCAGAAAACAAAGATCATGGCATCTGGTCCTATCATTTCATGGCAAATAGATGGGGAAACAGTGGAAACAATTGCTGACTTTATTTTTCTGGGCTCCAAAATCACTGCAGATAGTGATTGCAGCCATGAAATTAAAAGATGCTTACTCCTTGGAAGGAAAGTTATGACCAACCTAGACAGCATATTCAAAAGCAGAGACATTACTTTGTCAACAAAAGTCTGCTAGTCAAGGCTAAGGTTTTTCTTGTGGTCATGTATGGATGTGAGTGCTGGGGTCCAGCCCCCGCAGGATCCAGGGAAACCCTAAGGAGAATCGCATCGGCGATTGATTTAGAAAGAGATAAGGAAAGAATGTTGAAGATAAGAAAATAGAGGAGAGAAAGAGGCTGACAATCCTTGGTTTACATAGAGAACCAATAAAACTCCAAGACAAGAAGTTTGCCTTGTTCACAGAGGCCACAGGTGCCTTCCCAGTCTCCCGAGGGAGTGAAGACACAGAGCATCTTCCCATTCAGGTGTTAGAAACCCGGGCAGAAAAGTGAACACAAGGAGCCCCTATGCTCCAAGGGATCAGCCTGAAAAAAAAGAGGGAGAGGGAGAGAGAGAATGATTGACACGGGGAGACCCAGCTGTTTTGGTGAGTGAGGCCCAATAGCTTTATTTTCAAAAGGTACTTATATACTTTTTTTGTACATAGAGGGAAATGAAAGTTGCAAAGTCATACAGAGTCAGCCCAAACATTCCAGCAGTTTTGCCCTTATCAAAACCAGGATTTCTTCTGCATATCTTTCCCACAAATGATATTGTGTACAGTATCTTCTGGCCTTGGAGGCCTGTGAACATTTTATGACCCTCTTTTGATAAAGGCTGCTTAACCAGAAAACTTATTTTCCCTCAAAGTGTTTTTCTTTATGTTTCTAATCTATGTCAGCCTCAGAAAATGCCAAACAGAGTTACATTTTTCACAGAGCAAAGGCGCAGTGAGTTACAAGAAAGAACCAATTAGCTCAAAAGTCTGATACGGTTAAATTCAAGGCTACACTTGTTTTTCTTACATTTTCACTATGTTAACTAATGCACTCCCAGGTGCACAGTGGATAAGAGATATGGGAACTTAGCAACAAGCATTGGCCCAATAATGAAATCCTACATCAGCACTACGCTAATAACTTTTAACTCTTTCAAAGGCTCTATGTTTTAGGCTTCCCGTGCCTCTCACAGTTGGGAGGCTGTAAATAATCATGGCATAGCTGCAAGAGTCTGGATATACTTGCCAAGCAAGCTAGAATGCTAACAAAGGGGGTTTGATTTGAAATATTCCTCTCATGTCCAGGAGACTTATTAGCTATAGCCCTAAGTTGATTTTCTCCAGAGAAATGTGGTCAGGATTAGCCCCCTGTTAATGTCAGAGGAGTTGATGAAAGTCATGAAATAGTAAGACAGACAGATTCTGGTTTTGGGGTAGATGCTTGAGAAAGCCTAGGGAGCCCCTTGAGTTCTGAAGCCTTGCTTAACAGTTCTCTTCCACGTGACCTTGTCATGGGTGGGATCTCCTGTGGTGGCTCCCGGCATGTGAGAGTTGGACTATAAAGAAAACTGAGCACTGAAGAATTGATGCTTTTGAACTGTGGTATTGGAGAATACTCTTGAGAGTCCCTTGGACTGCAAGGAGATCCAACCAGTCCATCCTAAAGGACATCAGTCCTGTGTGTTCATTGGAAGGTCTGATGTTGAAGCTAAAACTCCAGTACTTGGCCACCTCATACAAAGAGTTGACTCATTGGAAAAGACCCTGATGCTGGGAAAGATTTTGGGCAGAAGGAGAAGGGGATGACAGAGGATGAGATGGTTGGATGACATCACCGACTCAATAGACATAGGTTTGGGTGAACTCTGGGAGTTGGTGATGGACAGGGAAGCCTGGCGTGCTGCAGCTCGTGGGGTCGCAAAGAGTCGGACACGACTGAGTGACTGAACTGAACTGAACTGAGAACTTTCACTTCACTTTCTTTCAAAAGCAAAATACGTATTCTTTTCAAGTGCACATGGAGTATTTTCCAGGATGGATCACATGCTGGGACACAAAACAAGTCTCAATAAGTTTACAAAGACTATAGCTTTGATAAACCATCTTTCCCAACCATAGTGGTATGAATCTAGAAATCAACCCAAAGAGAAAAAACTGTAATAAAAAATGCATAAACAACCTGCTATTAAATAACCAATGAGTTACTGAAAGAATCAAGAAATACTTAGAGACAAGTGAAATGGAAACATAATGATTCAAAATATATGAGCTGCAGATTAAGCAGATCTAAGAGGGAAGTTTAGAATGATACATGGCTAGAAAACTTCCCAGGGGTCCAGTGGTTAAGAATCTGCATTGAAATGCAGAGGATTTGATCCTGGTTGGGAAACCAAGATCCTACATAAGACAGTGCAACTAAGCCTACACACCACAAATACTGAGCCACCTGCTCTGGAGCTTGTGTGCCACAACCAGAGAGCCCATTTGCTGCAACTACTAATGCCCATGCACTCTGGAGCCTGTGCACTGCAACTACTGAGCCTGCATGCCACAACTAGAGAGTCTATGCACCACAATGAAAAGACCCCAAAGATCCTGAGTGCTGCAAGTGAGATCTGAAGCAGCCAAATAAATAAATGCTGTTTTAAGTTAAAAAGTTAAAAAAAAAAATGATGCAAGCCTACATCAAGAAACAAGAAAAATCTCAAATAAACAATTTACTCTTACACTGTAACTCCAAAAAGAAAAAAACAAAATCCCAAGTTAGTAGGAGATAAAAAGAGCAGAGCATAAATAAATGAGAGATTAAAAAAAAAAAGAAGAAGAAGAAAGATCAATGAAACCAAGAGCTGGGTCTTTGAAAAGATAAAGTTGATAAAAAAGAAACTTTAGCCAGACTCATCAAAAATTTTTTTTGTTCAGTCACCAAGTTGTGTCCAACTCTTTCTGACCCTTTGGGACTCCAGGCTTCCCTGTCCCTCACCATCTCCCAGAGTTTGCCCAAGTCAATGTCCATTGAATCAGTGATGCCATCCAACCATCTCATCCTCTGTTGGCTTTTTCTCCTTCTGCCTTCAATCTTTCCCAGCATCAGGATATTTTCCAGTGAGTCAGCTGCTCACATCAGGTGGCCAAAATGTTGGAGCTTCAGAATCAGTCCTTCCAAAGAGTACTCAGGGTTGATTTCTTTTAAGATTGATTGATTTGATCTTGCTCTCCAAGGGACTCTCAATCAAGAAAAATAGAGAGAGCTCAATAAGAAAATCAGACATCAAAGAGGATAATGTATAATGACACTACAGAAATACAAAGATTCATAAGAGATGAAAATGAATAATAATACACTGATGAAATGAATGATCTAAAAAAGTGAACAAATTCAAAAAACATACACTCTTCTAAGACTAAACCATGAGAAAAAGAAAATATGAAGAGACCAATTACCAGTAATGAAATCGAGTCAGTAGTACAAAGAAAATTCACAAAAAGCAAAAGTCCTGGACCAGTTGGCTTCACAGGTGAATATTTAAAGAAGTAATTCTCATCCTTTTAAAACTATTCCAAAAAATCAAAAAGGATGGAACACTTTCAAACTCATTCTACAAGGCCAGCATCATCCTGATACTAAAACCACACAGACATTAGGGCAATATCACTAATGAACATAGAAGTAAAAATTCTCAAAAAAAAAATTAGCAAACCAAATTCAAAAATACATTAAAAGGCTCATATACAGTGATCAAGTAGGATTTATCCCAGGGATGCTAGGAGGGCTCGTTATCCACAAACCCATCAATGTGTTGTGCTCGTAGCTTACAGTGAATGGTGTCAGATTCATGGTCTCCAAAGGAGAAGAATTCACTCTGGGACCAAAGAGGCAGCCTCAGTCATTCAGAGCTTTGTGTAGAAAAGATTTTATTAAAGTGAAAGGATAGAGAAAAGCTTCCAGCAAAAGACACTCAGAAGGGGGTAGAAGAGTGCCCACTCTTGCTAGCTTAGGTGGGGCATTATGTATTTTTAGTGGACTGCTAAACATAGATGAAAGAAATACCTCAAGGCTGTGAAAGTTTTATCAGTCTCTTCTCCCACAGTGTACATCTTGAGACAATATCAAACTAAGGTTAACCAAGGGGAATGGTCTCTGGACAAGATGTCTCTGGGCAGGATATATTATATCCACATAATCAAGAGCATAGACTTTTGAAGAAAAACAGGTTCCCACATAAGATATATTGTTTTGTTGTGTAATCATTAGCTCTGGGCTTAAAGAAAGTGAGTGTTAGCAAAATAGATTGTTGACATAGGAACTCAGAGCTTAGGAAAAAAGTCCTACATGACTAACGTGAAGGAATGTAAAAAAATGTTTTCCTCCTTCTCCTCCTTGAGGGCCCAGGACTCCCTATCAACCTACCTAAGAATTAACTCTCAATACCATATTGGGGCTTCTCTGACAGCTCAGTTGATAAAGAATACACCTGTAATGTAGGAGACCCTGATTTGATTCCTGGGTCGGGAAGATCCACTGGAGAAGGATTACCCTACCCACTCCAGTATTTTGGGGCTTCCCTTGTGGCTCAGCTGGTTAAGAATCTGCCTGCAATGCAGGAGACCTGGGTTTGATCCCTGGGTTGGGAACATCCCCTGGAGATGGGAAAAGCTACCCACTCCAGTGTTCTGGCCTGGAGAATTCCATGGACTGTATAGTCCATGGGGTTGCAATGAGTCGGACATGAATGGGGGACTTTCACTTTCACCATATTAACAATTGAAGAATAAAACCTACATGATCATCTCAATATATTCAGAAAATGCTTTTGACAAAATTTAAAACTCATTTATGATTTAAAAAAAAAAACTCTCCACAAAATTGATATAGCTGGAACACACCTCAACATAATAAAGGCCATATATGACAAGTCCACAGCCAACATAATCTTCAATGGTGAAATGCTGAAAGCATTTTCTTTTAAGATCAGGAATAAATAAAAAATGCCTACTCTTTCCACTTTTATTTAGCACAAAGTCCTAGCCGTTATAATCAGACAAAAAAAGAAATAAAAAGAATCCAAATTAGAAAGGATGAAATAAAACTAATATTGTTTACAGACTACATAATATTATATGTAGAATATCTTAAATAAGCTGCTAAATGAATTCAGTACATTTGAGGACACAAAATTAACACATTAGAAATCTATTGTATTTTTATACACTAATAAGGAACTATCAGAAAGAAAAATTAAGAACATAATCCCATTTACAATTGCATCAAAAAGAATAAAATTCCTATGAATAAACATAATCAAAAAGGTAAATAAATAGTACTCTGCAAGCTATAAGAGTCTGGTGGGCTGCCGTCTATGGGGTCGCACAGAGTTGGACATGACTGAAGTGACTTAGCAAGCTATAAGACACTGATAAAAGAAGCTGAAAATGACACAAACCAATGAGAAAATATACTGTGTTTATGAATTGAAAGAGTCAATATTGTTAACATGACCATACTACCCAAGGCAGTCTATAGTTTCAATGCAATCTCTATCAAACTATTAAAGGCATTGTTCACAGAACTGAACAAAATCTTTTAAAATTTTTGTGGAACCTCAAAAGACTCTAAATAGTCAAAGCAACCTGAAGAAAGTAAAGCAAAGCTGGAGGTATAATGTTCCCCTGATTTCAAGCTGTACTACAAAACTACAGTCATCAAACAATATAGTACCAGCACAAAAACAGATCAGACATCAATGGAACAGAGCAGAAAGCCCAGAAATAACCTGACACTCACATATTCAATTAATCCACAGCAAAGGAGGCAAGGATATGCAATGAAGAAAACAGAGCCTTTTCAATAAACTGGTACTGGAACAACCGGTCAGCTACATCAAAAGAATCACATCATATACAAAAGTAAGCTCAAAATGGGTTAAAATCTTAAATGATTTTAAGACCATAAAACTTATAGAATAAAATATACACAGTATGCTCTTTGACAGTGGTCTTAGCAATACTTTTTTGAGTCTGTCTTCTCAG
This sequence comes from Aepyceros melampus, assembly GCA_006408695.1. NCBI lineage: Eukaryota > Metazoa > Chordata > Mammalia > Artiodactyla > Bovidae > Aepyceros > Aepyceros melampus. The sequence goes on from SJXQ01000855.1 coordinate 28,542, forward strand.
CAAGGAAAATTATAGCAAAAATAAGCAAGTGGGACTAAATCAAAATAAAAAGCTTTTGAATAGGGAAGAAACTATGAAATGAAATGAAAAGACAGCCTATTGAATGTGAGAAGGTATTTGCAAATGATATATCCAATAATGAATTAATATCCAAAAACTACAAAGAATTCTTACAACTCAACATTAAAACAAACAAATAACCTGATTTAAAATTGGTGGAGGACTTGAATAGATATCTCTCCAGAGAAGACAGGCAGATGGCCCACAGACACACGAAAAGATGCTCAAAGTCACTATCATTATGGTAATGTAAACTGAAGCCACGCTTAGGTACTGCCTGACACCTGTCAGAATGGCTATCAGCCAGAAGACAACAAACAGCAAGGACATGGAGAGAAAGCAACTCTTGTGCCCTGTTGGTTGAATTGTAAATTGATGTAGCCATTATGGAAAACAGAATGGAGTTTCCTTGAAAACTAAACAGTGAACTGCCATCTGTGACAGTGGGGCAGAGCAGCAACTTCTCTTCTAGGTGTTTTCCTGAAGAGAGAAAAAACCCCCTAATTCAAAAAGATGTATGCACACCAATGTTTATTGCAGCATTATGTACAATAGGCAAGTAACCTAGGTGTCCACTGACAGATAAATTGATAAAGAAGATGAGGCATATATACACATAATGAAATGTATTATTTAGTCATAAAGAAAAGACTTACAATTTGCCACGACATGGATGCATCTAAAGGACATTATGGCTTACTGGAATAAGTCAGACAGAGAAAGATAAATACCACTTCATTTTACTGTATGTGGAATCTTAAAAAGGTGAAAAAAAAAACCAAGCAAGCATAACAAAATAAAAACAGACTGAGAGATACAGGGTCCAAACAGGTGGTTGTCAGAGGGGAGGGGGGTGGGAAGGGGTGAAATAGGTTAAGGAGATTAAGAGGTACAAATTCTCAGGTGTAAAATAAATAAGCTACAGGATGTACTATACAGCAGAAGGAATAGGGTCAGTAATATCGTAATAACTTTACAAGGAGACAGATGGCTAGACTTAACGATGATCACTTCAAAATGAATGTAAATGTGAAATCACTGTATAGCACATTTGAAACTAACATTGTACATCAACTATATTTAGTAAAAAAAAAATTTTCAGTGTATCTGAGTGAGTGAGTGAAGTCACTCAGCCATGTCCAACTCTTTGTGACCCCATGGACTGTAGCCCACCAGGCTCCTCCATCCGTGGAATTTTCTAGGCAAGAGTATTGGAGTGGGTTGTCATTTCCTTTTCCAGGGGATCTTCCTGACCCAGGATTGAACCCAGGTCTCCCGCATCACTGGCAGACGCTTTACCGTCTGAGCCACGAGGGAATCTATAGAAAGCGAGGGACATCTCCAAACTCTGTCATTCCCACACAAGTCTGATGTGTAAGTAATTTCCTGCTTTAGCTAGGATTTGAGCTACACTGAGACCTGACTTTAGTCCTTTGCCTGAAAACAATGAGGGGTGAAGGAGACAATTTAGGAGGAGGACAGGAATTATCTTGTGAGATACGGAGTCAGATACAGTCTTCGTGTATTCTCTATGCAAGGGTAAATTGTCCTCCTCTGTAAGGAGGGAGATACTACTTCTACACATGTGAACTTACAGAGAAATTTAGGTGTTCAAGGTTTTCAGGTTTGTCTGCCCATTATTTCCAGCTAGAAAATGTCCAATTTTGTGATTAGGCCTGGAACTTATTTTCAGCATTGTCTACAATAGATGAGGAGTTTTTAAAATGTTGCCATTAATATCTGTTAGCTTTCACAAAGTGTCTTGAGATATTTGGTTTCTCTGAGCCTATTACTGTCTTTAATAAATTCCTAGGGCAGTTAATCCACCCACTCTACATTTCTTACCTTCCTTCTCATACTGTTGAAATGTCATAGGCACCTGCTAATCCAACACCTCACCATTCATCTTCATCTTTTCATAATCAGCCCCAGATGAAAGTCTTAGTAACTGTAATACCACTACATACCACACACAAGTTATCTTAATTTAGTATTCCTAGAAAGCAGAGCCTGGGACAAAAGTTTAAGGGTAGCCCAGGGGGGCTGGATTGAGAGACAAGGAGACCCAATCAGGGAAAGCAGGAGGGACAACACCCAGATGAATTCTCAACTGGACAAAGATAAGTGTTGCTTAATATGAGACTGTCTGAGGGGCTATGGGAAATATTTCTTAGAAACATCCTTCTGAAGAAAGAAAGGGAGGTGTATTTATTTATCCATTCCTCTCACACTGGTAAAATATTTGCCCCACAAACAATTAATCTTCTCAATTCTAGGTTGATGTGCATGAATTCCAAGTGAGTTCCATAGCAGAGATGGACGGAACAGCAACAGAAAAGGGGGGGAAACCCTAGAGAAGGAAGCTAGAAGCACCCTGCACAGGCCCAACAAGAACCGCTGTCAGAAGCTGGTTTAGCACCTGTACAGAGCCAGCCACCACTGTTGTGGTGGAACAACAAAGATGAAGCCAGGGAAGAATCTGAAGAGTTTCTGACAATCTCTGTGACTCAGCAGTTGCACTCTTTGGTATCCAGTCAGCAGAAACGCCTACATGTGTGCCACATTATTTATAAAAGCCCCCAGATGGTAACAGGGCTTCCCTGGTGGTTCAGAGGTGACGAAGCCACCTGCCAATGCAGGAGACATGGGTCGGGCAGATCCCCTGGAGAAATAACGACAACACACCCTGGTATTTTCACCTGGGAAATCTCACGGACAGAGGAGCCTGGCGAGCTACAGTCCACGGGGTCGCAAAGAGTCGGGCGTGACTTAGTGACTGAACAACAACAACAAATGGTAACAACCCAAAGTCAGTGGATAAAGTGCAGAGCGACAGTGTTCAACACAATAAGGCAGAGAGAAAATAATATACGCGTGAATCAATTACTTTGCCAACAAAGGTCCGTCTAGTCAAGGCTATGGTTTTTCCTGTGGTCATGTATGGATGTGAGAGTTGGACTGTGAAGAAGGCTGAGCACCAAAGAACTGATGCTTTTGAAGTGTGGTGTTGGAGAAGACTCTTGAGAGTCCCTTGGACTGCAAGGAGATCCAACCAGTCCATTCTGAAGGAGATCAGCCCTGGGATTTCTTTGGAAGGAATGATGCTAAAACTGAAACTCCAGTACTTTGGCCACCTCTTGCGAAGAGTGGACTCATTGGAAAAGACTCTGATGCTGGGAGGGATTGGGGGCAGGAGGAGAAGGGGATGACAGAGGGTGAGATGGCTGGATGGCATCATTGACTCGATGGACCTGAGTCTGAGTGAACTCTGGGAGTTGGTGCTGGACAGGGAGGCCTGGCGTCTGTGATTCTTGGGGTCGCAAAGAGTCGGACACGACTGGGCAACTGAACTGAACTGAACTGAATCAATTTAGTTAAAAATGGATGAGTTTAACCTATGGTCTTAGCAGGTGGGGGCATAGTGGTTTCTTTAGGGGACAGAGAGTGTATAGAGAGTGCTCTTGGCACTGCCCCTGTTCCCCGTCGGCGATACTGCAGGGATGAGCTGCTGCAGTCCCCAGTTGTCCCCTGTTACTTTGCTGAATGAGAGCGTCCTTCCTGGGAGCTACATCTGTCTCCCCAAACCAGGCCTCAACTGATAACGGTTGACACAGAGATGCAAAAGGCTAGTTCCTTTGCCTCAAGGTAGGACTAACTGTAATTCAGTTTTTGCTCCAGAGTTCCTTGCCCATGAGACCAAAGCAAGCTCTGTCTGAGACCGCGTTCTTTAGCATTCTTTCGCTTTTTCCTGCTCTAAACTGTTTTTTCCCTCCTCCTGAGAGCACTCCTCCCCCACTGAAGGCACCTAGAATCCCTATTTCAGGCTCTTATTCCGGGGAATGAACTAAGAGAGAGTTGAGCCGTAATAGGACTGTGTGAGGGATACATACTGTCTTGTGAGATGCCTCCTGCATCTTTGGTTAAGACATAAAAACACTTATTGGTTTGACTCACTATTTGAAATCAATATAAGATCTTACTCATCAATGGCCAAATGATGAATCCTTTAAATTGGCACTATTTGAAAGGGAGATTATTTTGAGTGCCCTCATCATAAACAGCTGTCATAACGGCACTTAGGGAGGATCAAATTGAAAGCAGGTGGCACCCTTGTAGCTGGAGATGGAGAGATGTCCTTATCACCAGACACAGCACTCGCAGGACCTAGAAGCCTGTATACACAAACTCGCGACTTCAGTTCACTGCTCCAAACCAAACTCTCTTTAGATTCATCACTAAATTTCTTTGTCTTCTCAATTCCTCACAAATTTATTGTTTCTTTGTCTTAAAAAGCTGCCTGCTGAGGTCTCATTTCTATGACTCCCCTTGAGCATGCATTAAATGTCTTTTTCTTCTGTTAATCTGCCTCATGTCAAGTTTACTATTAGTGCTGCCACAAGAGTTCAAGAGGGGTAAGGGAGACATTTCTCCCTCCTTGACACTGATCATGTTTTGTTTCTTGAGCTGGGTGAGGGTTCCATGGAGTTATTAACTTTGTAAGAACACATTGATGGGAATATTTATATGTGCACTTTTCTGCAATTATGCTGTGTTTCAATATGAGAGGGACTTCGCCAAAGGGAAGGTTATACTGCTGTCCAAATTGTTGACTTAGCTCCCTGCCTCAGAATTATGACTACTTCAAAATATTCCCAAGATTCTCTGCGTACTTGGAAGTCTGTGAACATTCTGGAATTCCCCTATGTCTCAGCACCAAAGAATCCGCCTGCAGTGCGGAGATGCAGGAGGCATGGGTTCAATCCCTGGTTTGGGAAGATCCCCTTAAGGAGAAAATGACAACTCACTCCAGAATTCTTGTCTGGAAAATCCCCTGGACAGAGAAGTCTGGTGGATTACAGTCCACAGGGTTGCAAAGGGTGGGACACGACTGAGGAAGTGAGCATGCAAACACTGAGCACCCTCTGAGGTGTGCCTGAAGCTCACAGGGCTCAGAGGCTACCTACAGGACTCCTGTCTCCATTAACACCCTCCCAACTCAGGCATGAGAAACTAGACAGTGTTCCTCTGGGAGAGCTAGTTGTGCAGCTTTAACAAAATCTAAAATCTTGATAGCTTAGCACAATGAACGTTTATTTCTTACGCAAAATCTACTGAGGTTTTGGGTGACTGTTCAGAGCGTTGGCCCAAGAATTCAGGCTTCTTCCACCTTGTGGAAATCCTCTCAAACTGTGCTTCTCTAGCGGCTTCTCCAGTGGCTTGGCAATAAAGAATCTTCCTGCAATGCAGCAGATGCAGGAGACAGAGGCTCGATGTCTGGGTTGGGAAGATCCCTGGAGGAGATGGTCGCAAAGAGTCGGAAACAGACGACTGAGCACGCATGCTTCTCAATCCCCACAGCGCTGGAGAAGTTTGCGCTGGCATCCAGGGTTTCCATCTGGAAGTGACAGTGGTCACTTCTGGGCAGACTTCACTGGCCAGGACTATCCAGGTGCCACTTCCCACCCGTCCCTTCCACATCTGCGGGGAACTGAACTGTGGAAAGTATAATCCTTCCGTGTACTCAGAAGGAGAGAAGAGGACAGGCCCTTAGAAAGCACTGCCATGCTGTCACTGAGCTTACCTAAAACCAATTTTGGAACCCTTATAACGGCATGGAAAATAGACTCTCCCCTCTTCTGTATAATATAAATTCCATGAGAATGGAGAATATCTGAACTTTTCATCTATTCTCATTTCACACATGAATATATTGCATAGTTGCAATATTTCAAATTTGAAAATCTCTGTGTGACTTTAAAATCAGAAATAATAACATGACAAACATAATAGAAAGTTTAAGAAATAGTAGAGACAAGGATGGCTTTATTTCAAATGTAAAACAGTTTATAACAAAGTTGTCCCTTGCATACCAGGATGGTAGTAGTAGTTGCTCATATGTTCTTGAATTGTTTTTCTTCTGGTCAAGGCTCATATCTCGTCTCCTTTTCTCTTGAGAGAAGACATCACTGAGGGTGTTTTCCACTATCAATGTCAGAGTCTTATATTTTGCAGAAGACTTTCTCTCATTGTAAAACTGGCCCATATGAATTTATAAGCTATAAACCTGATCTTAGTTAGGCCTCAATTGTGGAACTAAATTACAGTAGTATATAAAAATTACATTCTAAATCATAAAAAAATGCTGAATGAAGTATAAATAAGATTATACTTTAAAATAAGATTACACTTAATAACTTTATTTTATTTAAATATATGACTCTTCATGGAGAAGGAAATGGCAACCCACTCCAGTATGCTTGCCTGGAGAATCCCATGGACAAAGGAGTCTGGTGGGCTACAGTCCATGGGGTCACAAAGAGTCGGACATGACTGAGCAACTAACTCAACACATGGCTCTTTAGGAAACATTTCTCTAGACTTGTAAAACATATTTTTCTGTTTAACCTTGTAAACATTGGTCAATTTTTTCTGCAGTTGAACCAGCTATTAGCTTTTAGAAGAGTCAAAATTCTCTTAGTTTTGGGATCTAATTTGTATTGCCTTGTTCCACGGAAGAAGTAGAAAAATCCTAGAAGTAAAACAAGGGAACATTATATTATACAAATAATTTCTAGGTTTAACCTGAATTATTAAAAAAATCCAAGTCATTTGTAAGAATAAATATTTTTGGTATTTTCTGTTCTAAATAACAATACCAGTGCTATTCTGTGGTAACAAAATAGAGGAGTATATAAACTCACTTACCACCTTTCTGGAAAACAGCATCAACTTTGTCGCCAATTCCAGGAAAGTCTTCTTCTATCATTTTGGGGTAACCTGCATCCATGGACTGTTTATATTCATCATACCTGGTCAAAAAATAATTGGAATGTCAGAACGATTTGTTAAAGATATAAGGAATTCATCAGCAAGAATAATAAAAACTTTTTTCATAGATTATGTATAAAATAGGAGGTGAGATGAGGTGAGTAGGATGCTGGGTGGACTAGAAAATTTAAAAGGTCCCTCTCAATTATAACAGCTAATTCTAATTTCTCCAGTGGGTGCCAAATTAATGTTGAATGCAGTGAAAGATAAGTTCCTGGTGGCTGCAGCAGTTCTATGAAGATGAATGCCCTTTCTCTTCACATTATCTTTCTCAATTCAGGCTCACCTTCTTCCTGGATTTCTAGGACAGATATGATCATTACTGGTCAATAGACTTTGCAGCTAGACAAGCTACTGCCATTCACAGTCAAGGCAGCCAGCCAAGGTAATATGAGACTCATGTCTCAAATGATTCAGTCTAGTAACTTCTACATAGAAACAACAGCTATCCTCCCATGTTCTGCACCCAGTCTTTACCTCCAGCATTTGTCGGCAACAAAGAAGTATGTTTTCCCAGTATCTTCCTCAGAAACAGCAGCATCGATGCTCTTCACCGTTCTTGAAAGCCAAAGGATCTGTAGATGTCCCTAGGGTATCCACGGAGCACATTCTGCCCCCTAACAGCCCAGTACTTGTTACCTGCCAATCAAGAAACCAGGATGAAAACCCTTGCCAAGGCACCAGTAGACAGGAAACAGATCTCCAGCTAAATGCTTACTCTCATGTGCGAGGGCAGTGTCCCCGCTGCACATCAGAATCATTCAGGGAGATTTTTGTGTTTTTTCTAAATACTGATGCTGATATCCTACTCCAGACCAATTAAATTAGTATATATATATATATTTTTTTTTCCTGGATGACTCTAATCTGTAGCGAGCTTTGGGAATGACTGGTTTATGGAGCTGGGGACCTCTTTCAAACAACTAAAGAGTTCATCATGCCACCACAGGGATAGAAATCTTTGCTTCTCCAGGTTGCCCACAGGCTGCAGAAGTTCACCCCAAGGTATCCTAAAGGCCAGAGGATTGTAATGACTCACAGTCTGTAATGACTTGCGACCCTGGGTAGAAATCATTACATCTAACTAGAAGACGGTTCCAAATCCTTAAATTTAGGCTGTGTCCAGATTCTGCACGTTTCACTCAGTAAGTGAAGTGAAAGTTGCTCAGTCGTGTCTGACTTTTTGTGACCCCGTGGACTATAGAGTCCATGGAATTCTCCACGTCAGAATACTGGAGTGTGTAGCCTTTTCCTTCTCCAATACTTAGTAAACCCCAAGTCAAATAAAACTGGTCTTACATCTTGAAGCCAGCATTGTTCTTATTGCACAAATCTTATTTATCCCTCTGTGGGGGAGGAGGGGGCAGTTTGAAACTTTGTGTATCTAAAATCCTATTTATTTTCATTATAAAAGAGCTAGAAAGCCCATTTCAAAGTTTATTGCCCATCTGAATTGTTTTCAGTTCTTTGCCTTGAGAATATTACTGAGTCAGGTGTCTTAATGTTTGTCTATATTATGCCAAACATATATTTGCAGAAAAACTGTTATTTGGCATAGTGTTGAGCTGATCATTGGACTGGGGTTTATTCTGATAGAATCAAAAAGTTTGCCTCATTCAATTCGTGGTAATTAAGGACTTTTCACACTTTAATGTGCATATGAATTGCCTGGGAATCTTGGTAACATTCAAGAAGGTCTGGAGTAGGATCTGACGACAGAGATGGACTTTGGGGCCTTATGCTAAGTGAGATTCTGTGATTCTCACAGACCTGGGACAGCGTCAACGCAGCTGGTCTGCAAGGCATACTCTGATGGCAAGGCTGCAGCACCCCTATCTGGCTGTCGTGAGGCAGCTTCTCCTTCCAGGAAAGCAACTTGTGGAAAACAGGCTCTAGGAAACCAAGCGACTCCAATGTTCCTCTCAGTTTTGTTCCTGGACATCCCAGGGAGGTGGAGAGGATTTAAAATACATAGTTTGCACAGAAAATCCTTTCGTAAGTCCGGATTCACAAACGAGCCAGGAAATCTGTGTCTCAAATTTTTTCCCTTAGAAATCCACTCTGCAATTCTTAGCTAAGGTGATGGCCTCCCACTGATATGGTATGACTGCTCAGTTTGTCAAAGTCCATGGAAAGAAAGTCGGTAGTAATCTCATACATGAGCCCCAAAGCAGAAGAAAACTTAATTGGTAAAAGTGAAAGTGAAGTCGCTCAGTCGTGTCCGACTCTGTGACCTCGTGGACTGTAGCCCACCAGGCTTCTCTGTCCATGGGATTTTCCAGGCAAGAATACTGGAGTGGGCTGCCATTTGCTTCTCCAGGGGATCTTCCCATCCAGGAATCGAACCTGGGTCTCCCGCATTGCAAGCAAATGTTTTACCCTCTGAGCCACCAGGGAAGCCCCATCTGGTAAAAACTGAAAGCTAATTGGACAGAGGAGCCTGGCAGACTACAATCCATGGGGTCGCAAAAGAGTCAGACATGACTTAGTGACTAAAGAACAACAAAAACTGAAAGTATTACCTTTGAAAAACCGGACCTCATCCCTGGCGGCAACCTCATAAGCAGCGTGAAGTCCATTTGGGAGATGGGGCCAGAAAACAGAAAGAAATTGAGCTCAACTTCTGGGTAGAAGGGATTTGTGCGCATGTAGAACCTAATTTGAAAAAAAAAAAAAAAGTTTTGATCAAATACATAGCAAGTTCTGGTGTCATCCAGGCCCTTCTATGGCTGTCACTGGTGGCTTGTGGGTTTGTGTTTAACATGTAGCTCTCCAAAGTGGAGGTGGAGAGGAGTTCTGGTCTGTAGTCTTTGCTTACTTTCTTGGTGGAAATACTCCAACCACTGCAGATTTCAAGAGATTTGAAGTGGTACCTAACTTCAAATAGTATTTCCCCCATATAGGCATAAGCCATCTCAGGAATATAAATAAATAGAAAGATATAGCAAAATAATTGCAAAGGGATACAAAGGGATGGGGCCTTCCCTGGTGGCTCAGACGGTAAAGAATCTGTCTGCAGTGGAGGAGACCTGAGTTTGATCTCTAGGCTGGAAAGATCCCCTGGAGTAAGGAATGGCTACTCACTCCAGTATTCTTGCCTGGAGAATTCCATGGACAGAGGAGCCTGGCAGGCTAGGGCTAGAGTCCATAGGGTCACAGAATTGGACATGACTGAGTGACTAACATGCATGCACACACATATACACACATACACACACAAAGGAATGAGTTATAATTATTTTTAGTACTTTTGGTTTAATTATAATTTTAAATTAATATAATTAAACTTTTAATAATGCTGTTTAACAACCAGCTTGCAAAATTCTCCAATGACACTGGCTAGAACACAACACTAGCATTCTGCATTTCATACTCTACCTACTTAATGCCCTACCTCACAGAAATCCTGTAAGAGGTTACTTCCATCTCACAGATTAGAAATTGAGGTCAGGGGGGCAGAGAGAAGTGTCCAAGGCCATGCGACTAGTAAGAGGCAAAGGGTAGTTTAAACCTTAGCCATTCCCTGTGTGCTCCTGTGACGGGCAGTTCACAAAGTTGGTTCTGCACTCCCACGGAAGTCACTTCAGTCGTGTCCGACTCTGCCTATTATTTATTAATGACAAAGTTGTTCTACGGTCCACAGGGACTGGGGTAAAGACAAAGCATCAGCTGTCATGTGGATCTGCAGGGCTGACTCTGGCCTTCCTGATCAGTGGCCTCTGCCTGCCTGTGAGACCTGGGGCAGGCCAGTCGCCGTCACTGTTTCCTGCCGTCCATGTCTCCACGACTTGGTGACATCTAAATGACCTCAGTGTCCTCTCAGGTCTTGCGGACTAGACTCGGCCTTGTTCTTTGGGGTCATCCCTCAAGTACTTGCTTTGATGAGATGTCCTGCTGTACTGAGAGCTTTCCTTGAAAGCGATATCTTTCCTAGCACTCGCCAGCACTGAGCCACCCCCTGCGTATGTCCGTCCTTATCTCTTAAACTTGAGATAGTAAAGCACAGGCTGGGAAGCAGGAGGAGCTGACTCTCCTGCCTTCTGGGGTACCTATGACTGTGGCTCAGTAGAACAGCACTCCAAGAGGAGAGTGAGGAGAAGCCTTTTAAAGCACCCCTACTTTCTATGCGTGCTGGGCTGTGCCGTTCAGAAGAAGACTGTTACTATTTTCCTGGTCCTTTAGGAGTCAGAACTGTATGCAGAGCAGACCTACTCCTTGCACGCAAGGGGACCCTAGACTTCTCAAGGTCTCATGCTGCCTAGGGAGGTCTGGGACCCTCCTCTGAGGACGGAAACTCACTGTGACCATCCATTCCCCACCCCCTGGGGCCAGGACCTCATGAGCTTCTGGGGGTTCTCCCTGTGCCTACCCCTCTTTGCCTCCTCCCAGGGTTGGGAGCACAGAGACTTGTTATGACCACAGGCTTTAGAAGGGCTGTCTTTTCCAAGATGATACTTAAAAGGGGTTTACACAACCCTCATCAGCATGATAGTGCTGTGAAAAGGACCAGTTTCTCCTAACAAAATTCTGATGTACTTAACCATCCCAGAGTGACAAAAATGGGAACAGGCCCGAAGCAGAGGTCAGAAGACCGATTACTGCTCTGCTGCCAGTGAGCTCGGTACCCTGAGGATCTCTTTCCTTCTCTCTCTCTACTTTACCAATCTGTAAAATGGAATTATATTTACTGATTTGCTACTTCAGTGGTAATTTTTCTGAGAATCAAGTGACAGAATACATACTGGGAAAAAAGTTGTTAAAAATTCATTATGTTGTGCAAGAGCAAGCTATTGTTTACACTTAATTATAACTATAATTATGTATATAAACAAATGTAATAAACAATATGTGAAGAATAGTAGTAGCCCATATAGCCCCATAGTAGTGAGTCCTATTATTATTACAAATACAAAATGCAAAGAAGAACTTTTGCCTTACCGGTCTTTGAAGAACATCACTTCTCCCCGAATTGTAGTTATAGCATCAAAAGTTAGCTTGCTATCACACACTTCTGGGGTTTGTGGGCCGACTGGCTGAGTGGGATTTTTGGAAGGTCCTAAAGGAACAAGACATCTGAAGTTAGTTCTGCCTGGCTTTGGCAAACTACATAACCAATGAAAGCTTCTTAAAAGATAAGACAATGGATGTTTTAAGGACACCTTGTCCATACTGTTTTTCTTTATACCCACCATAGATGGCCTGGATCCCATCAATGTCATCCTTTGAAAGCTGAACATCACCACTGAAGATGTAACTGGGGTACATCAGAGCCCCAATGTCAGTAGAATGAGCAAGTCCAAGGGAATGTCCAAATTCATGAGCTGCCACCCGATACAAGTTATAATCTAAAAGGGACAATAAACCCATTTGCAATTATTTGAAATGTTTTCAGTTTTGAGGCATTTAATTAAGAAGTAATCTACAACTGTACAAGGATTAGCATTCTTATTTTATCAGTAGCTTTTTGAAATATATAAATTTTTTTTCTGAAAGGTGAGAAGGATGCATTCATTAATAGTGAAGAGATTACATGCTCAAGCATGTCTGACTCTTTCGTCCCCATGGACTGCAGCTTGCTAGGCTCCCCTGTCCATGGGATTTCCCAGGCAAGAATACTGGAGTGGGTTGCCGTTTCCTTCTCCAGGGATCTTTGTGACCCAAGGATCAAACCCAGTCTCCTGTATTTGGCAGGCGGGTTCTTTACCACTGAACTATCTGGGAAACCAGTCAAGAGATCAAGTTTTAACTTGAATTCTATGATTACAATTAAAGAGCAAATTCAGCCAACCAAGCCTCTAGCACAGATTAGTCAATCTTGTCAGTGGTTATATGGCATATATTATTTCACTGAGAAGCAATATTCTTCTATTAACACAATTTTTTTCCTATTTATGGACTGATAGATGCTTAGTGCTGGAAATTTTAGAAAAAATATATAGTATCTCCTCCCTTAATTTCTAGATATCTTAATAACATTGTTACACTTTGGTGTGTTTCCAGTAAAAAAAGATTCTGTGTAGATGCCCACAAGGAAAACATTAATTTTTCAACACTTTTTCAATAGAAATTTCAGAGTAGCCCATTTGTAACCAGTAAGATGGTCTTACTAACAGAAGTAATTCTCTTATATTTTCTAAATGTGTTGTTAATTTTCTAAGTGGTAGCAGCAAAGTACCTATTTCTATTAACACATTCTTTCAGTTAAATCAACAAATATTACAATGAACTGAGAAGGTGGGAGGAGGGGGGAGGGTTGAGAGAGGCAAGACAAGCTGACTTACTTTGGAAATCGTTGGTCCACCTTTCATCATCATCAAAATGAGCGTCTCCTCCGATATTTGCACCTGGTTGAAAAGCATGAGCAAGGTTTCCACCAGGTCCATCAAAGGGAGAATTGTCACGATGATCTGCAAGAAACAGAATTCATCAGATGTTTCTCTAGATTCTTACTTAGTTTAACCCAGGAGTGTAAGCATTAACTTTGCTAAGAGGCCAACAGATTTGCAGCAAATGAAATCTTGTTTCCTTCCTAAGTCTGTAAAATCAACACTCTTTTTTAAACAAGGAAATCTATCTACAAAGCTGAAGAGATTCAAGGGCAAGGGGAAGTTAAGGTAAGAATACTTTTGTGCTACAAAAAGAGCTTACCTCCCCTGACAAAGGATATCATTATGTCCGCTTGACCCTCAGAGACTTGGTGAAGGTCAAGGGTGTGACACTGCTCCAGAGTTGAAAGGCTTTCTCCATGGCTTGGTCCACATCTGCTCTTGACAGGTCTGGGGTGTAATTTTCAATCCTTCAAGTGAAATAAAACACAGATGCCTCAGATTTCATTTCTCATGTCTCTGATAGGAAAGAGCGTTCCCACTCTGGTGCTCAATCTGATTACCTGTAGGTCAAGTTTGTGTGATCCCAACGAGGATTTCCTGGAGTGAGAACAAACGGAGCCACGTCGGGCACCCCACATCTGGGCTGCTTCATCACATTCAGGGTTTCAGCATCTGGTTTCCCGGTCACTCTCAGCCCAAAGAATCTTTGCATTTGCTTTAGCTTTTCAGCTACGAGGCCCCCTTTTCTCCGCCTTTCAACTTTCTTCCCATCACTGTTCAGGTTGTAGTAGTTTTCCAGGTATTTCTGATGAAAGATAAAATTATCGAAACACTGAATGGGAAACCCTCCAATTTCGCTAAATACTCACGGTTTATACTGTCATACCTGAAACAAAGAACTACTTTTAAAGGTTCCACTTAGGTTGCATGGTCCTTATTATCCTTATTGTTGGTGGAAACTTATTTTGGAGAACTCTTCCTATCATTATTTACTATGAAGTCAAAATTACAATTTTATAGAGACATATTTGTATATTATCTCTTTAGTTCCCTATCACTTTTAACTGGAAAATGAGAGTCTATGCACAGCTAGATACATTATGGGGGAGATATCTCTCTTTGTAGGAAATCCATCCTTAAATAAACTCTATTATACCATTACTGGGGGCTTCGCTCATAGCTCAGACAGTAAAGGATCCACCTGCAATGCAGGAATCTGCCCACAATGCAGGAGTCCACCTGCAATGCAGGAGACCTGGGTTCGATTCCTGGGTCAGGAATATCCCCTGGGGAAGAGAATGGCAACCCATGTCAGTATGCTCACTGGGGGAAGCCCATGGACAGAGGAGCCTGGTGGTCTCTAGTCCATGGGGTCACAAAGAGTTGGCACGATTTAGTTACTAAATCACCACCAGAACTGCATACTGATACTATTCTGTTATATTGTGGAAAAACACAAATAAGGCTTTTGTGTCTTAGGCATGTGAAGTTCAGCATTTACCTGCACCGTCTCCACATCTTGTTCTTGTGTTTCTGAAGTCGCTGCAGGGAAGCCGTGGCACCCTGCCCAGAGTAGCAGCAGCAGCAGAGGCAGTCTGGGCATGCTGGTCTCTGCCTTCCTTCTCAGCTTAAGGAATCTGATAGCTCCTACCTCTCTGCTGCTCTAGTGTCTCAACTAGGAAGCTCCCTCTTTATATACAGGTTCTGGAACTTCCAGGAAGCCAGCGGCTGTCTGACTCATATTTCATAACATCCTTTGATTAGCTATGAGCAATCATCATAAATGGTGACTCCAAGTAGAATATCTGGGGTCGTTTGGTGTTGCAATCTTCATTACTATCAAACAGGACGTGGGCAAAGGAGACATATCCACACGTAAACAACTGTTTTCTTCAATAAATTTCTATCCTGAGAGAGACCTTCTTATATATACAGATCACAGAGTACTCCACGGACTTAAAAAAAAAAAAAATAGCAGGCTTTGCTGCTTGATTCTGCTGGTTATAAAGTGCTCTGGGTATATATACACACCTTGGTTTCCAAGCAAAGGGCAAAACTGCTGACATTATGCCCTACAGCTGCTCAGCACCTGCACAGACAGGCACTCATTTGTGGGTGGCTCTCCTGGGTTCCCTAGTGGCACAGAAGGTAAAGAACCTGCCTGTGATGCAGGAGACCCAGATTCCATCTCTGGGTCAGGAAGATTCCTTGGAGAAGAGAATGGTTACCCACTCCAGTATTCTTGCTTGGAGAATCCCATGTACAAAGGAGCCAGGCAGGCTACAGTCCATGGGATCACAAAGAATCCGACATGAATTTACACTCACTTTTTCTTCTGGGTTCAGAGGGGTTTCTTTACATCTTTGCTAAACTGCCTTGTACACTATTTCATAGCACCATAGTTTCCCTAATCTTCATTCAGGCCCAGAATTTGAGAATCTGGCCTGAGAAGACCCTCATCCACAGGTGGGGTATGTGGCAACTCCCTACAGGGTGTAGACACTGCCCAGCAGGATCACGGGGCGAGTGGAATCCTTCTCTGAAAACTTTCAGGCCCATCGGGTGAGCCAGAAGCTAGCAGATGATCAAGTGTGAGTCTGAGATCTTACTTTTCATCATCCTCATTCTCCTCAGTGTGAGCACATGTCTGCTCCTTGGGGACAGGAAGCAATTATTTCTTCTTTATTTACTCATTCAAGTATTTATATATTCATCCACTTCAAAGACCTTATTTAGCATCTTCTGTGCACCAATTATGGTGGGATGAGGGTAACTCATAAAGAAACAGGGCCTTCCCTAGTGGGCCAGTGGTTAGGAATCTGCCTTACAATGCAGGGACACAGGCTCAGTCTTTGGTGAGGGGACGGGGGTGGGCAAGATCCCACAGGCCTTGGAACAGCTAAGCCCACGTGCCACGCTAGAGTCCCTAAAGTGAAAGGATTCGCCATTCAGTCGTGTCTGATGCTATGGGACCATGTGCTGTAGCCCACCAGGCTCCTCTGTCCTTGGGATTCTCCAGGCAAGAATACTGGAGTGGGTTGCCATGCCCTTCTCCAGGGGACCTTCCCAAACGACAACAAAAGATTTCACCTGAATGCCACAACTAAGATCTGATGCCACAAAATAAAAAAGTAAATGAACATTTTTAAAAGAAACACATTTCAAAAAATAAAAACAAACAAGCAAGCATGGGACACCTTAACATGACTTTAACAGAAGTTTGTACCCAGTTTCACAGATTAGCTTTACCGGAAATACTGGGCTAGGAGAGTATCTGTACCTGGTCTAGCCCTAAATTTTCTGATCTCCATTAATCCTTCTACCTCCGTCATGAGTTTTGCCAAATATTAGTGACACCTCTTATATTATTTTTGTACTTTTCTTTAAATTTCCTCTAAAAGTTTTGCCTCAGTAGTCTGTTATATCCATAAATCATAGCTTCAGTTCAGTTCAGTTCAGTTCAGTTGCTCAGTCGTGTCCAACTCTTTGCGCCCCCATGAATCACAGCACGCCAGGCCTCCCTGTCCATCACCAACTCCCGGAGTTCACTCAGACTCACATCCATTGAGTGCATGATGCCATCCAGCCATCTCATCCTCGGTCGTCCCCTTCTCCTCCTGCCCTCAATCCCTCCCAGCATCAGGGTCTTTTCCAATGAGTTAGCTCTTCGCATGAGGTGGCCAAAGTACTGGATCTTCAGTTTTAGCATCATTGCTTCCAAAGAAATCCCAGGGTTGATCGGTTGTTATTTCTGTGTGCAAATTAACATGAATAACTGGCTATATATGGAAAAACGTATGTTCATTATTCATGTTCCACAGAAGTGTCTTGGGGCCATAGTACTATCCGTTACATCCTTGGTGAGGCAAGCTGGCCTGAATCTGCAGCTTCCTTTCCTCAGAGCCCCACCCCTCTTCCTTGAAAGAGGTTAAGTACAGTGTAAAGCTGAGAAACACTGGCGTGTGTTCCGCGTGAGCGCTTGATGGGGTCGCCCGCCTTCCCCACCACGTCAGGTTTGCTTTCTCAGGACTTTTCTCACTGTACCAATCTGCTTTCCTTGTCATGCTAAGAAACACATCTCACGCGTAAATCTTGCCTCAGGATTTGTTGAATTGATTTCAAAGAGCTTGTTTCCTCTCTAATCATTTAACCACAAGTCCCTCAGCCAAGTGTGAGTTAGCGGCGGGGAGAGGGCTTGGAAGGCGCCCTCACGGAGATGAGCTCCTCTCCGCCTCACAGCAGGGTGCGGAGGGTGAGGACAGCTTCAACAGAGGCGCCCCAGCGCAGGCCAGGACGTGCCGGCGGGGGCCCTTCCTGCGAGAGGCTGGGCACAGGCTGCGTGTGCAGGCAGCAGGCAGCAGGCACACGCCTCGGCCGTTAGGGAGTCTGCTCAGTGTGACGTTGTCCCCAACTCTGCCAGGGCCTGGGGAGCAGGAGTTACTAGGTTGACTCAGAGAGCAGCGTTGTAAGCATCTGGGACAGGGCAAGGAACTACAGAAGCATCACACTGGAAGAGTCTCATAAGCTGTTCAATCCGGCCACAGTCTCCATCCTATGATCTAGACGTTGTCAAACTTTGTAAACCGCTTTAAACAAAATCAGGCTTCCCTGACTGCTCAGCTGGTAAAGATTCCGCCTGCAATGCGGGAGACCTGGGTTCAATCCCTGGGTTGGGAAGATCCCCTGGAGAAGGGAAAGGCTGCCCACTCCAGTATTCTGTGCAGTCTGTGGAGTCACAGAGTCGGACATGACTGAGTGACTTTCACTTCACTTAAACAAAATCTCTTTCTTTTTAAAATGTATTCATTTGGCTGTGTCGGGTCTTCATTGAGGCACGTGGGTTTCTCTCTAGTTGTGGTGTGTGGGTTTAGTTGCCCGTGGCATCTAAGATCTTAAATCCCTGAAAGGAATCGAATCAGCGTCCCTTGAGTTGCAAGGCACATTCTTAACCACTGGACCTCCAGAGAAGTCCCAAAGGAAATATTTTTGGGAAGACTAATTTGTGAACTGGATGTTAACAGAAGTGCTCTAATGAAAGGCAAAACATTACATCACTTCCACTTTGCCCCCATGCCCCCTTTCTTTAGCAAAGCCCCCAGTTTCTAGGAAACAATGAGTATCCAGTGCAGTGAAGCTCAAAAACCATCAATCTAGTCCAGGACCCTGGTTTTTCAATTGCAAACTAAAGGGCTGAGTAGTTGCCTACAGGCCTGAGGTCACACCTCTGCAGGAGGACACATGTGAGGGGAAAGAAAAGACACATCCTGCACTTACACCTTTTTTCTCCTGGTCTGAGTCCAGAGTCATGACTTAAAAGCTCTAGGTGTTTTGTTATAATTTCAGGCATGTTGAAGTGGATTGGAAACTGGATACCTAAAACAGCTTTTTGTTACAATTCTTGTTAGATTAGCAAATAATTTTATGTAAGTTTTGCTTAAGCAACAAACCTCCAAGATTCACATGGTCTTGAATCTTAAATTTCCAGTTAGGTATTTGTACCGGAACATGTAACTTCCGGGCTCATGCTAGTGAGTTATCTATTTGTGGGTGAAAAATAGAACACAGAAATCTAGAACAAAAATCTGGTGATTAAATCCTACCAAAACCCTAGCAATGTTTCTGAGAAACTCAGCATAGTTTCTAAGAAACTCAAAACGTGTTAAAATTGTGTTGCTCTTCACATCCAAGTATTTTTTTCTCTGGGAGCTTCTTCTTCCCCCATAATCCCTTTTGGGGTATAAAAATTTGTGAAAACTATCCTGCTATCCTTTTTCCCCTGGGAGAATGACAGCCACAAGAGGGCTTGCAGAGGTGTGGCTGTGTCAAATGACTCCAGTTTCAAAACAGGCCATTTATGTCCCCTCTGGCTGCTCTGTGGAAAGACTCAAATGTGTTTGTATTTTTCCATAGTAAAGTCAATCCTGGAACTTCAATTGTGCTTCACATTACTTATGCTTGGAAACTCAGCCTTTTTAATTTTATAATTCAAACTGAGTGTCAGTTGTTTTTTTCTTTTCTTTTTTTTTTGGTCCTGCAAGTCTTGAAATGGCCTTTAGCCTGAAACCTTAAATATGTAATGCTGTTTTGTTTCGGGAGTAACATGAGGGAAAGATTTCTCCCACCCTATATGTTCTCCCTTCAAGCGCTTGTAGTGGCTTTATGGATAACCACTGTGTGCCGGACACTCAGACACTTTCCATCTCTGGTGCTTCAGGCCTTGTGGTTACCCTCCAGGTAGAAATAATTGGCACAACAGCCCGAAGTCACTTACTGACATGTGTATGTGGAGCTCCAGTCCACTTCCTAGCAGTCTACATGGTGCTCTTGTCAACCTACATGATACACGCCCTCTGGATGGAGAAACTTTGCCTCCCTAAAGAGAGATAATATTCTGAGATGCTGGGCTGTCTAATGTGATGTCATGTCTGCAATAATGCCTCCATGTCACCATTGTCCCGCAGGGCTGAAACAATATTCCCCTTAAAGCTGCCACTCAAAACCCTCTTTTAACAAAATTAATAAAATTGCAGCTTATATTTACTACCTCAACTCAGCTCAGTTCAGTTCAGTCACTCAGTTGTGTCCGACTCTTTGCGACCCCATGAATCGCAGCACGCCAAGCCTCCCTGTCCATCACCAACTCCTGGAGTTCACCCAAACTCATGTCCATTGAGTGAGTGATGCCATCCAACCATCTCATCCTCTGTCATCCCCTTCTCCGCCTGCCTTCAATCTTTCCCAGCATCAGGGTGTTTTCAAATGAGTCAGTTCTTTGCATCAGGTGCCCAAAGTATTGGAGTTTCAGCTTTAATATCAGTCCTTCCAATGAATATTCAGGACTGATTTCCTTTAGGATGGACCAGTTGGATCTCCTTGCAGTCCAAGGGACACTCAAGACTCTTCTCCAGCACCACAGTTCAAACGCATCAATTCTTCAGCACTCAGCTTTCTTTATAGTCCAACTCTCACATCCATATATGACTACTGGAAAAACCATAGCTCTGACTAGATGGACCTTTGCTGGCAAAGTAATGTCTCTGCTTTTTAATATGCTGTCTAGGTTGGTCATAACTTTTCTTCCAAGGGGCAAGTGTCTTTTAATTTCATGGCTGCAGTCACCATCTGCAGTGATTTTGGACCCCCCCAAAATAAAGTCTGTCACTATTTCCAGTGTTTCCCCATCTATTTGCTATGAAGTGATGGGACCAGATTCCATGATCTTCGTTTTCTGAATGTTGAGTTTTAAGCCAACTTTTTCACTCTCCACTTTCACTTTCATCAAGGGGCTGTTTAGTTCTTCACTTTCTGCCATAAGGGTGGTGTCATCTGCATATCTGAGGTTATTGATATTTCTCCCAGCAATATTGATTCCAGCTTGTGCTTCCTCCAGCCCAGCATTTCTCATGATGTACTCTACATATAAGTTAAATAAGCATGGTGACAATATACAGCCTTGACGTACTCCTTCTCCTATTTGAAACCAGTCTGTTGTTCCATGTCCAGTTTTAATTGTTGCTTCTGACCTACATACAGATTTCTCAGGAGGCAGGTCAGGTGGTCTAGTATTCCCATCTCTTTAAGAATTTCCCACAGTTTCTTGTGATCCACACAGTCAAAGGCTTTGGCACAGTCAATAAAGCAGATGTTTTTCTGGAATTCTCTTGCTTTTTCGATGATCCAACAGATGTTGGCAACTTGATCTCTGGTTCCTCTGCCTTTTCTAAACCCAGCTTGAACATCTGGAAGTTCACGGTTTACATACTATTGAAGCCTGGCCTGGAGAATTTTGAGCATTACTTTACTAGCATGTGAGATGAGTGCAATTGTGCGGTAGTTTGAACATTCTTTGGCATTGCCTTTCTTTGGGATTGGAATGAAAACTGACCTTTTCCAGTCCTGTGGCCACTGCTGAGGTTTCCAAATTTGCTGGCATATTGAGTGCAGCACTTTCACAGCATCATCTTTCAGGATTTGAAATAGCTCTACTGGAATTCCGTCACTTCCACTAGCTTTGTTTGTGTTGATACTACATAGTTGTGTTGATACTACATAGTTCTTAATTTGTTTGTAGTTTGTACCTCAACCCAGTTGTGTTGATACTACATAGTTCTTAATTTGTTTGTAGTTTGTACCTCAACCCAGTAGGTGTTCAAAAATGATTATCAAATGACCTAGTAAATGAATAAAAGAATGAAAACTTCTTTTCCAGTCCTGTGGCCACTGCTGAGGTTTCCAAATTTGCTGGCATATTGAGTGCAGCACTTTCACAGCATCATCTTTCAGGATTTGAAATAGCTCTACTGGAATTCCGTCACTTCCACTAGCTTTGTTTGTGTTGATACTACATAGTTGTGTTGATACTACATAGTTCTTAATTTGTTTGTAGTTTGTACCTCAACCCAGTTGTGTTGATACTACATAGTTCTTAATTTGTTTGTAGTTTGTACCTCAACCCAGTAGGTGTTCAAAAATGATTATCAAATGACCTAGTAAATGAATAAAAGAATGAAAACTGTGTGTGTGTTCAGTTGCTCAGCTGTATCTGACTCTTTATCACCTCATGGACTGTAGCCTCGTTAGGCTCCTCTGTCCCTGGGATTTCCCAGGCAAGAATATTCGAGTGGGTTGCTATTTCCTTCTTCAGAGGATCTTTCTGACCCAGGATCAGACTCAGGTCTCTTGAATCTCCATCTTTGTTAGGTGGATTCTTTACCACTGTGCCACTGGGGAAGCCCAAATCAATACTAAATGACATAAACAAAAGGGCTTGTTCTGTGTTAGGCGTTTTGTGGCCCAGTTGTCTGCTAAAATCTCATATCCATACTTAGATTTTTATTTATTTCACTCTCCTAAGATTAAAAGTATTTAAGGCATCATAGGCAAAATCTGGACATATCCATTGAATGGAGATTTTGAATAAACCACTGCACATTTAGTTTTGGTGACTTGAATGTCATGCTATAATCATTTATTCACTGGTTATTTTGAGCATTTTAGTTTGTTTGACAGTAATAGTTCTCCATCTAAATATTTTGTTAGGAAATCTGGAAAATGCCTATCATGAGCATATCCTTGAAAGTGGCCTACAGATTTTTGCAGCTGTAGTTCCCCTCTAAGGAAGTTCAAACCAAGGGCCCTGCAGGGAATAAGTGCTGCTTGTACCATGGCTAAGCCCAGGCACATTAGCACCATCCTCTCCCAGCCCTCTGGTCTGTGATATTTGGGACATGTGAGGGAGATCAGGACACCCCTAGGAGATTTTGATGAAGAGGCAACGCCCAGACTATGGCTTGCTTGTCTGTTTGGGAGTCTCTGAGGAATGTATTCTGCTGCCTTTAGAACTTTTTTCCTTTTTTTTTTTTGGAAGTACAGTGTTCACTAAACCCACTAGCTTTTACCCAGTTCTTTTTCATTTCTTTCAACTACTCAAGCCCCCACTATGATTCATTGCAATGGCAGCTGGCTTTCAGAGTCAGTCAACACTTATAAGCACTGAGCAAAACAAACAGAATTTAATGTTCAGTGAACCCTCAGTAGCTTTAACATACATGACTATTTTGTTTTCACAATAATCCTGTGGAATAATTAGGACAGATATTATTATTTCTACCACATAGATGAAGAAACTGTGGCAACTTTCATGACTAAGTCTCTAGCTCAGGCTGTCCCATTAGCAAGTGGTTGAGACAGAATCCAGGATCAAGACCATCCCCATGGCAAAGAAATGCAAAAAAGCAAAATGGCTCTCTGGAGAGGCCTCACAAATAGCTGTGAAAAGAAGAGAGGTGAAAAGCAAAGGAGAAAAGAAAAGATATAAGCATCTGAATGCAGAGTTCCAAAGAAATAGCAAGAAGAGATAAGAAAGCCGTTTTCAGCGATCAATGCAAAGAAATAGAGGAAAAGAACAGAAGGGGAAAGACTAGAGATCTATTCAAGAAAATTAGAGATACCAAGGGAATATTTCATGCAAAGATGGGCTCGATAAAGGACAGAAATGGTATGGACCTAACAGAAGCAGAAGATATTAAGAAGAGGTGGCAAGAATACACAGAAGAACTGTACAAAAAAGATCTTCATGACCCAGATAATCATGATGATGTGATGACTAATCTAGAGCCAGACATCTTGGAATGTGAAGTCAAGTGGGCCTTAGAAAGCATCACTACAAACAAAGCTAGTGGAGGTGATGGAATTCCAGTGGAACTGTTTCAAATCCTGAAAGATGATGCTGTGAAAGTGCTGCACTCAATATGCCAGCAAATCTGGAAAACTCAGCAGTGGCCACAGGACTGGAAAAGGTCCGTTTTCATTCCAATTCCAAAGAAAGACAATGCCAAAGAATGCTCAAACTACTGCACAATTGCATTCATCTCACATGCTAGTAAAGTAATGCTCAAAATTCTCCAAGCCAGACTTCAGCAATA